>OX940809.1:3708574-4099028 GCA_954870605.1 Acer campestre
GATTTTTGGGTTAAATTTTTTGGTTGAATAGCATTAGTAGATTAATAATCATAATTTAAGTGACATTTAACCACAAACCTACCAAAAAATAAGAAAAATCATAGGTTTGTGCTTTTGTCGCTTAATTAGTGTCGGTTAGCATAACAGATGATCGCTTAATGGTTTTCAAAAAGCTAGCGAGGTTACATAAATACATATGATTTGAAATAGAGTTGGAAGATTACTACAAGAGATTGAAAATCTTAATTTAAGTGAGATTCAACCACAAACCATCAAATAAATTACAAAAACTCCACGTTGAAGCTATTATTGGTTAGTGTTATTTTAATTTTTTTTTTAAAAAAATTTATAAGTTACAAAGGTTTGAAATTGAGTTGGAGGATTACTGTAAGTGTTGATAATCTTAATTTAAGTGAGTTGGAGCAATTTTGGATCCTCTACTGATCTGATTTTTTTCCTGACCTTTTTAAATTATGTGATTGGTTGTTGATTAAATAGTTATGAAAACCAATCACATTTTTAACCACCAATTCATTGCAATGTTATGTGTCATGAGATTAAATGAGGTCAGGAAAAGATCAGATTAGTAGATGATCCAAATTCGAGTTGGAGACTATTGCCGGCCTGTTTCACATCTCTCTTTGATTTATCATCATTGATTATTTTTGAGATATTTCAAGTCACATGCATGTAAACATGAAAATATCTGTAACTGCCTATGTATTTTATTTACTCGGTCGTTGTCGGGAATTCTGAGATACGACAAAAAGTCTTCAGTACACGGTAGTGACTTCTATATTATCCTGCCATGTGGTTTTCACTGTATCTAGCATTAGCTTGTGATATCATATCCGGGGACGGAGCCAGTACATGACAAGAGGGGGCCCCTGCCTCCCCTGAAGTTCTAAAATTTTATAAATTTTCCTCTATTGCAATTTTCGTATCATCCTCAATTTTTTGAGTTTTATGCTTTTGCCCATATTTCGTTATTTTTTTTTTGTTTTTTTGATTTTCTTCTAAACAACATGGTTAACATTTTCCCCTTAATCATGTACAAATAAAATATATTTGATTCAATATATATTATTTTTCGGTTTGTATCTTAAATAAAAATAAAAATTGAATCATAATATATATGTTTTGTTAAATCATTTGTAATTTATTCTCCTTCTTCTTTTATTAAAATTACGCTTACTAAATTCTATCTTAACTAATATTATTCTCTTGTTCAATTTTTTTTTTCTCTCTCTCTCTTCCGGTCTTCAAATTCTACCGTGCCTTTTGATATGTTATTTATTTTCAAATAGTCAATATGTGTTCATTTATAAATTTTATTTTATTTTTGACAATATCTATTAATTTGGAACCAGATATATTTTTGAAAGCTTTCGTCATTGGTAGGATTCAAGCCGTTGACCTAGGAGTCATTTGCCTAAGCCCCAAGCTCGTCCATCTACCAGCTGAGCTACGCCCCTGTTGGCTTATATAATTAAATCATGACAACCAAACATAGATATATATTTATATTTAACTAGCAAGATGGGGTTGGCCCAATGATTTGCCTCTCATACATATACCATGAGGTTGTGGGTTTGAGTATGTCCCCCTCCCAAAATTTGAATTATTGTAATACTTCAAAAATATATATATTAAAAAAAATAATATAATGTTTCAGAAAAATAAACAACATTTTTTTAATTATTTATTTTTTAAAATGTAATCTCTAAGATATATACATATTGATATAACTCATTATTTTACGGCGCCCCTACTGGAAAATATTTTTGGCCCCGTCCCTGATCATATCACTATCGCTTTACATTAAATGGTGGTTGTTACAAAATATGTAAACCCAAATCAAGAATCAAATAACACAAAATCAAAGAAAAATAAAGAAATACGAGATTTTATGTGGTTTGGCGTAAACCTACATCCATAGAGTACATGTATTGACATTCAACTTTCATTATCAAATTGTTGTTTACAATGCTAAGCAAATTCTCTCTCAATTCGGCTCTCTATATTGTTTCTCTCTTGTAATTTAAAATCCTAGAATTACAAGAGCATATATATATATAGTGGGAGAACTTTAAAACTAGCTAAAAAATTAGTGGGTTTATTGTTTTTGTCCAAAATTATCATTTTTATTGTTTTTGTCAGTTTTTGTCAACATATTCACTTTTTGGACAAGATTGCCCTTGTTTATATAAAAAAAAAATTCTCTTTTTTTTTTCTTTTTCTTCTTCTCTCTCCTTTCCACAGAATCTTTTTTTTCTTTCTCTCTCTCTCTCCTTCTCTCACGTTCATCTTCTTCTTCTTTCTCCTCTCTTCTCTTTCTTTTTCACGCCTTCCACTCTTCTCCTTTTCTCTCTCATGCCTTCTCCCCTTCTTCCTCTTCTCTTTCTCTCCTCTCTTCTCTTTCTCTTTCACTCTTTTTTCTTAAATTTTCAGATTTGAAAATATTCAGATTTTTATTTAAAAAATTTCAGATTTTTATTTTGAAAATTTTCAGATTTGTGGTTTTGTTTAAGTTTGGGTTGTGGTTGTTTTTATGAATGGTGGGAGTTGTGTTTGAGTTTGAGTTTTGTTGAAAAAAAAATTCAGATTTTTTCAGATTTGACTTTTATCAAAGAAAAAATTTCATATTTTATTTTGTTTAAACACACCAAGCCACCAATTAAACACACCAGGCAAAACTCATTAAACACACCAGGGCAAAAACAATTAAACACATTAGGGCAAAACGAATTAAACACACCAGACAAAAATGAATTAAACACACCAGGCAAAACGAATTAAACACACCAGAGTAAAATGAATTAAACACACCAAGCAAAATGAATTAAACACACCAGGGCCAAAACGAATTAAACACAACAGGCAAAACGAATTAAACATAGGGGCTGGTGTGTTTAGTTGTTTTTGTCCTGGTGTGTTTAATTCGGTTTGCCTTGGTGTGTTTAATGAGTTTTGTCTGGTGTGTTTAATTGGTGGTCTGGTGTGCTTAATTGATGGTCTGGTGTGTTTAATTTATTTTGCCCTGGTGTGTTTAATTCGTTTTGCTCTAGTTTGTTTAATTGTTTTTGCCTGGTGTGTTTAATTTGTTTTGCCCTGGTGTATTTAATTCGTTTTACCCTGATGTGTTTAATTGGTGGTCTAGTGTGTTTAATTCGTTTTACATTGATGTGTTTAATTGTTTTTGCCTAGTGTGTTTAATTGGTGGCTTGGTGTGTTTAATTTAAACACACTAGTAACATTCAATTAAACACACCAGTAACACACAATTTAAAACCTGAAAAAAAATTCAACCGGAAACTTTTGGAAAAATTTTTGAACAAAACAAAACCTGAAAAAATTTTAAACCTAAAAATTCTGGAAATTTTTTTGAACAAAACAAAATCTGTTTTTTTATTTTTTTTTTAAACAAACAATACTTAAACTTAACCACAACCACAATCACCCTTAAAATCAACAACTAACACTCAAATCCAAACCTTTTTAAAATCTGAAAATTTTTCAACAAAAAAAAAAAAAAAACAATTTTTTTTTTTTTAAAATATGGGTTTGGGGTCACCCGATCTAGACCAGATCGTGGTCAAATTGGAAACCCATCGAAAATCTGGAAAATTTTCAACAAAAACAAAACTGAATTTTTTTAAAAAAATCTTGAAATTTTTCAAAAAAAAAAACTGATTTTTTTTTAAAAAAAAAAAATCTGGAAAAACCGAGAAATATAAAGATAAGAGAGGAGAGAAATATAAAGAAGAGATGAGAGAAATATAACGAGAAGAGAGGAGGAAATTTGGAAGAAGAAGGCGTGAAAGAGAAAGAGAAGAGAGGAGAGAAAGAAGAAGAAGAAGAAGAATGTGTGAGAGAGAAAAGGAGAGAGAGAGAGAAAAAAAAAAAAGAGATTCTGGTGAAAATGAGAGAGAGAAGAGATTAAGAAAAAAAATAGGGGCAATTATGTCCTCACAGCCCATTTAATGACAAAAACAATAAAAATAATAATGTTGGACAAAAACAATACCTCCCCTTAATTTTTGACTAAAAATGCCTATTTCCTCATATATATATATATATATATAGAGGAAATACCCCTTTTTAACCATAAATTAAGGGACTTTATTGTTTTTAGCCAGAATTAGTAAATTGATTGTTTTTGTCAAACAACCCACTGAAGAGACATAATTGCCCCTCATTATTTTTCAAAACCTCTTCTCTCTCATTGTATCTCTCATTATTTCTGCAGAATCCTTTTTTTTATTTCTTTCTCTCTCACGAGTTCTTCTTCTTCTTCTTCTTCTCCTCTCTCCTCCTCCTTCTTCTTCTCCTCCAAGTTTTTTTTAAAAAAATCAGAATTTTTTTTTAAACAAAAATTTTCAGATTTCGTTTTTTTTCAAAGAAAATTTTCGATGGGTTTCCGATGGGTTTTCCGATTTGACCAAGATCTGGTCCATATTGAGTGACCCAAACCCAAATTTTTTTTTAAAAAAAATCAGTTTTATTTTTTTTGAAAAATTTCCAGATTTTATTTTATTTTTTGTTGAAAAATTTCCAGATTTTAAAAAGGTTTGGATTTGAGTATTGTTTATTTAAAAAAATTTCTAATTTTGTTTTGTTTAAAAAAAATCAGATTTTTTTTTTTAATTTCAGTTTTTTTTTTATTATTATTATTTTGAAAAAATTCCAGATTTTTAATTTTTAATTTTTAATTAGGGGTTGAGTGTTAGTTGTTGATTTTAAGGGTGGTTGTGCTTAAGTTTGGGTATTGTTTGTTTACAAAATTTCCAGATTTTGTTTTGTTTAAAATTTTTTCTAAACAAATGGGTAGATTGTGTTTAATTGTGTGTTACTGGTGTGTTTAATTTTATGTTATTGGTGTAGTTGATTTTAAGGGTGGTGGTTGTGAATGGAGTTGTTTTTTTTTTTTTTTTTTTTTTTCCAGATTTTCGTGTTGAAGTTAAAAATTTCAGATCATGTTTGATTTTTTTTTTCCAGATTTTGTTCAATTAAACACACTAAGCCACTGATTAAACACACCAAGCAAAACGGACAAAACACACCAGGCAAAAAAGACTAAACACATCAGGGAAAATGAATTAAACACAGTGGCCAAAAAGGAATTAAACACACCAGGTAAAAATGACTAAATACACTAGGCAAAACCGACTAAACACACCAGACAAAACTCATTAAACACACCAGGGCAAAAACAATTAAACACACCAGGCAAAACTCATTAAACACACCAGGACAAAACGAATTAAATACATCAAGCAAAATGAATTAAATACACTATGGCAAAACGAATTAAACACACCAGAAAAAATGATTAAACACACCAGACAACCCAATTAAACACACCTGGTGTGTTTAGTCGTTTTTACTTGGTGTGTTTAGTCGTTTTTCCTTGTGTGTTTAAGTCCTTTTTGTCTGGTGTGTTTAATTCCTTTTTGCCTGGTGTGTCTAGTCATTTTTGCCTGGTTTGTTTAATTCCTTTTTACCTGGTGTGTTTAGTCATTTTGGTCTGGTGTGTTTAGTCGTTTTCACCAATCATAAACACAATAACCACCCTCAAACCTAGATCGGACGGCCGACAATCGGAAAACCCATCGGAAAACCCAAACTTAACCACAAGCAAATCTGAAAAAAAAATTGTTTTAAAAAAAATCTGATTTTTTTTTTTTTTAAAAAAATTTGGAAAAAACCAAGAAAGAGAAAGAGAAGAGAGGAGAGAAAGAGAAGAAGAAGAAGAAGGAGAGAAGGCATGAGAGAAGAGAGGAGAGAAAGAAGAAGAAGAAGATCACGTGAGAGAAAAGGGGAGAGAGAGAGAAAGGTTCTGTAGAAAAAGAGAGAGATGAGGTTTTGAAAAAAAAAAGGGCATTTAAGTCCAAAAAGTGGATTTTTTGACAAAAACAATCAAAATACTAATTCCGGCTAAAAACAATAAGCCTCCTTAATTTTTGTCTAGTTTCCATTTTCACCCATATAATAATAATAATAATAATAATAATAATAATAAAGCCCTGGGTTGATCACCGATGCGTCAGCGCATGTAATTCAGCATAATATAAGCGGTAGCCGGTAGGTGTACAAGATATATACTATAGAAGATTGAAGTTTCTTTTGGCTTTATGTGCAAGTCTATAAAATATTTACAACTAGATCAAGCTTGGACATTACTTCCACAAGAAAATGGACATCGAAATCTCCTCTGCTTCAACAACTCTTAGCTGGCTTTGTCTGTTTTCATTTATCTTCTTTTTCATGTCACAGAGTTCTTCAGCAGCTGATGATCAGCTCCATCGGATTGGATGGAATTGCGGACGTACACCGAACAATACTGCTTCCCCTACATTTACATTCAACCTTGGTCGCCTCTTCAGCCGGAAGCTTTACGACGAAGGTGACAATTCAATCTACTACCAAACATCAGATGGAGATGATCCTGACAAAGTTTATGGTCTCTATCTCTGTAGAGGAGACGTTACCAAGCTAACCTGTCAGAATTGTATAAATTCGGCTATCGATTACCTGAGAAAGGAATGTAAAAGAACCAAGACTGCAATTATTTGGTTCGATGAGTGTCTGGTACGCTATAATAACGGATCTTTTGCATCTACTATAGAATTGCAACCAGCTGTGATCTTGTCGAATCCTGATAATTTAAACGTTACAGATCCTGTTACAATGAAAAATGCTTTGAATCAATCCTTCACTCAACTGATTGCAAATGCAAATTCAAACCCTTTAAAGTTTGCAACCAGTATTGTTTACATTTCCAGTTCAGTTACTCTGTATACTTTCGGACAGTGCATACCGAATCTGTCTACAAAGGATTGCCGGGTCTGCCTTGAAAGTGCTGCTCAGTTGTTAGAATACGAAAAGCTCGGTTCAAGATATCTATACCCAAGTTGTACTACGAGGTTTGAGCTGTACCAATTTTTCAGGAATTCTTCAGCTGATGAAGTACCCATCACTCCGGTTGAAGCTCCGACATCAAAGACTGGATCAAGCGCTGATGGTGAAAACAAAGTATGGATTCCTGTTGTCGTGACTGTATCAGCAGTCGTTGCAGTGGTTCTGTTTGGTGTTTTTGCTTGGTGTATGTGCAGAAGACATAGAAAAAATGAAGGTAATGGCTTTATTTTGCATTACAGAAGAAAACCATTTGTTATATATCATGAACTTAATTCTAATGAGTGACTTGTAGAGGAAAAGGCAGATAGTCAAGAGATTCAATTACTTCGCTTGAGAGATTGTAGAATTGGAAACGACAACACGTATGATACTTTGCAAGGAGAAAACCACGTGGAATCTCAAGACTTGCCTTTGTTTCCTTTAGAGCTCACCCTTGAAGCCACTCAAAATTTCTCGGATCAAAATAAGCTCGGAGAAGGTGGTTTCGGTCCTGTTTACAAGGTAATTAAACACAAGTTGATCAATGAATTTAAATGGGCGTTATTGTAGGACCCATTTTCCTTATGCACTCTTAATTGAAAAAAAATGCTTTCAGGGGGTATTAGCGGACAGTAAGGAAATTGCAGTGAAGAGGCTTTCGAGAACATCTGGACAAGGTCTAAGAGAATTCAAGAATGAAGTCACTATAATTGCCAAATTACAACATAAAAATCTTGTGAGACTCCTGGGTTGTTGCTTAGAGGGAAATGAAATGCTTCTTGTTTACGAGTACATGCCGAACAAAAGCCTTGATGTCCTCCTCTTTGGTATTAGCCTCTCAAACTTCTCTGTTTGATCATATATATCCACCAGACAACACTTGAATTGACATATCAGATTATGAGTTATTAAATATTATGTTCAACTCATTGTTAGATTCAACTAGGAGTATACAATTGGATTGGAAAACACGCTTAAGCATCATCAATGGAATTGCACGTGGTATTTTGTATTTGCATGAGGATTCTCGGCTCAAGATTATTCATCGGGACCTGAAAGCCAGTAATGTATTGTTAGATCAAGAGATGAACCCAAAGATATCGGACTTTGGAATGGCCAAGATATTTGGTGGAAATCAAATTGAAGCCAATACCAATAGAGTTGTCGGAACGTAGTAAGTGTATTCTTTCTTCTTATTTGACTTTGTGTTTCTTTTGTGGAAAAGTATTTCTCTTAAAGCTATCAAGCTTAAGCTTACTGTATATATGTCTAGAAAAATAGTTGCAATGTTTATTTTTCTATTAAATAGCTGTAATGGTAAGTATAAAAGCAGACATCAGTATTAATGCAAAAACCAAGATTGGGATCTTTGCATCATTTTGTGATTTAATCTCATGAACCATGAATCATGTTTGTTTTTTTTTTTTATCTTCATGTTTTCAAACAGTGGATACATGGCTCCAGAATATGCTATGGAAGGACTATTTTCGGTCAAATCAGATGTTTTCAGTTTCGGAGTTTTGCTTCTAGAAATTATAAGTGGGAGAAAGAATAGTGGATTTTATCTTTCAGAACATGGTCTAAGCCTGCTAAATTACGTATGTAAACTATATCTATCTATCTTTTACATAATGGTTTCCAATTAATGATTATACATCAGAAATTTAGTTCATGACTTGTGTGTATATATAAACATTGCAGACATGGAAACTTTGGTGTGAAGAACAAGCAATAGAGCTGATAGATCCGGTACTAGTGCAGTCATGCGTTCAAGTTGACCTATTGAAATACATCCATATTGGATTGTTGTGCGTTCAAGAAGACCCTGCGGACAGACCTACCATGTCATCTGTTGTTGTTATGCTAGCAAGTGATAACATGAAACTTCCTCAACCAACCGAACCTGCATTTTCTGTTGGCCGCAATAAGAAATCAGCTCAATCTTCATCTGATGTTAAAGTTGTTTCTGTCAATGAGGTAACACTTTCAAATGTATTCCCTCGATGACAATTTCTACTAATTTCTTATATTCATAGCTAGGTTGAGGGACATGTATTATGATTTATTATACACACTTTTTTTTTTTTTTTTTTTGGTTTTTCTTTTGTAAAAGCTTACTATCAAAAACTGTAAACCGTAAATATAGTGTATCTAAATCATTAGAAATTATCAGGTGCTTGTGGATTTCGTACATTTTTTCATAGGGAATCCGGTTTATATCATTTTGGTTTATTTGTAAAAAGTGTAGCATAGCATTATTGCAGGCTGGTGGCCGGCTGGACATGAAGTGTTGTACTAAATTGATGTAGTCAACCTGAGTATTTATTTCCTTAAAGTCTTCTTGAGAAATTTCAACATATAATAATATATTAATAAATTGAATATTAAAAGACACCAATTGACTGATTAAAGTATCCTGAACAAAGACTACATATATAAATTATGGGGTCAGGCTATTCAATATCTCGAGATATTGAAGTCAAAAAATTGAATCAGAAATTTGAGTTAGTATAGTCTAACCCATAAATTATTGATTTATTAAATATGATTATTCAAGGCCCATGCCGGACTTATTAGTTCTTTATTTATGGTGGAGACTTGAAGACATCATGACAAAAAATATTCACAACCCATTTCAAGTGGCACTATTTTGTATCCTTACCATCACCGATGGGTATCCATTTTTCTACCATCCTAAGTTAGGATACAAAGATAAGGGGTGCGTTTGGTACGCGGGACGGGACGGGACAACGTGGGACAATTTTTTGTTGTCCCGCGTTTGGCACGCCATTAGCATGGGACGGGACGGGACAACATGGGACAAAAATCACCAAAAGTTGTCCCACCTCAGACCCTAGGCCAGATCTGTCCCAGGCATGGGACAAGGCTTAAAAAGACATTTTTGCCCTCAAAACTTCCAAAAATTACAAGTATAAAATTAAAATCCTAATCTTGAAATCAGACCTCTCATCCTCATCGCTGCTCTCCTCTCTCTCTCTCACCGCCGCAGCTCCCACCACCAGCTGCAGCTCCGTCTCTCTCTCTCACCACCAGCCGCAGCTCCCACCACCAGCTGCAGCTCCGTCTCTCTCTCTCTCTCTCTCTCTCTCTCTCTCACCACCAGCCGCAGTTCCATCCTCGTTGGCGTCGGGGTCGGGGTCGGGTTTGCGTGAACTTGCTGCCAGATCTGGTGGTTGACTGGTCTGATTCATCATTTATCCAACTTCAATTTGTTGAACCACCTTTAAGATCCAATACAGAGTTCATCATTTTTTCTAGAAATTTTTTTTTTTTTAAGATTTTGTGTATATAAGTTGAGTGCAGATTAATGAACAAGAGGATTGATGTAGATCCGGATTTGTTTTTGAATTTGATGAAGGTTTGGATGTGTTTGAATATGAAGAAGAGATTGGTTTGGATGTGTTTGAATCTGATGAAGGTTTGGATGTACAGGCGATGGAAGATTGTGCAGGCGATGGAGGATTGAGCATAATTGAGTATTAAAATAATTAAATATTAAAATTGATTTTAAAATAATAATAAAAATGATAAAACAAGTCTTTCAAAAAAAGAGGACAATAGGGGCATTATGGTGATTTGAACCTCTTGTCCCGTCCTGTCCCAGTCATACCAAACGCATAACAGTACAGTAAACAGTTCTGTCCTAGGCCTTCCAAACACAATACAGAACAATATGTCCTGTCCCGTCCCGTCCCGTCCTGTCCCGTCCTGTCCCGTCCCATATCCGTGCCAAACGCACCCAAGATGTCTAACATTACTTGTAAAGTTTGATACACAATTGGACGATCGATAATAGATCATTTTAAAAGTTTAATAATTTGCATTGTGACCGCCCAATATGGATTACTGGTAATGGACCCTCATTGCAATGTCAATGTTCGAGAGTTGCGGGTGGTGAGTGAGCTGGCACCGGCGCACTACATCCACCCCACTCAAGTTTTACTCTGTTTATGTGCATATCCTCACTGAATGATCAGTGTGCACATTTCCTACGACAATGGCCATTGTGGTATTCCTCGTCTCAACAACAACAATTTTCTTGCTTCACCTGCTTTGTTTTCTATCAATTTTCATGCCAGAGAGTTGTTTAGCTGCTGAACTCCAGCCTATCGACTGATTTTGCCCAGATACTTTGAATAATACCGCTTCAGGAGGAAAGTTTACATTCAACCCGGGGCAACTCTTTAATCAAAAGCTTTACGATAAAAGTGACCATTCCATCTACTATAACACAAAATCCGATGGGGAAGATCCTGACAAAGCTTATGGTCTTTATCTATATAGACAAGATGTTGCTTAGCAAACCTGTCAGGATTGCATAGTCGAAGCAATCGACAAGGCTCCCTTTTCTCTTTTGTTTTAATGGTAACGACAACGAAATGTGGTTTGGTTAGGGCACTCATTCAGTCTGAAAATGTGACATATTCGAGTTGCTGCCAATGCACGTGATAGAAAAAAAAAAAAAACTCCAGTGAAACTCATTATGTTGGTGTAAACCTGAGAGTTTTTATTCTTTTTAACAATCTCTTGTACAAGTGATGTTTTTTTTATACCACATACGGTGTCAACAACTCGAACTTGGGTCATTGCCAGCTAAATGAACTCTCTTTTGAGTTTGTTGTAATTTGTAAACATTCCGTCCTCAATACTATAATCCAAATAGATAATTAAATATGCAAGTTAATATTTTGAGTTGGTTGTAATCTGTAAACATTACGTACCCTCAATACTATAAACCAAGATGGACTAAAAATGTCAAATGATTGGTCAGATCGGATTATATTTACTTGGGACTAACCAGACTACTTGCGATCCTAGTCGGGTTTTTGTTGGGCCCTACAATACCATAACTTGTGTAAGAAACACGCTTCAGGCTGGCCGGAAGAGCCGGCCAACTGTTTGACATCCCTCTTTGAGTCATCATTATCGATTATTTTTGGGATATTTCAAATCTCATGCACGTAAACAACAAAAGACCTGTAAGTCTATTTCACACATTGAAAGTCAAAGTACCTGCAGTCCAGGTTTCTTAATATCCGATTTTATTTACTCGGTCCTACTGGGGAATCTTCATTGGACTTCTTCTTGCCCAAAAAATTATTAGATTTCACTCTATCTAGCTTGTGACATCATATCACTATCGCATTAGATTAAATATACAGCAGATTGAAGTTTCTTTTGGCTTCAAGTGCAAGTCAATAAAATGTTTACTAGTAGATCATCAGCTTGGACATCCATCACTCGATTATTTCTAATGATTTTTTTTTTTTTGAAAGTTAATTTCTAATGATTTACATACACTATATTAACAATTTACAGTTTTTGATAGTAAGCTTTTACAAAAGAAAAACTCCCACAAAAATTATATATATATATATATAATAAATCATAATACATGTCCATCGACCAATGAATATAAGAAATGAATGGAAATTGTCATCGAGGGAATACATTTGAAAGGGTTCTCATCCAAGTTTTTCTCCACCACAGTCATGGCCATGTGGACCCGGAACGAAAACAAAAGTCTTCATTTTACGGTAATCGCAACTCGTTTTAGTCGTCGGGCTGCTTTTAAAGCCAATCATAGAGACCAATTCAGTATAACGTTTGCAGAAACCTGGAGTACGTTTTCACCCAAAAATGGCGATTGCTGCTGTATTGTCCTCTGCTTCAACAACCATTGTTCGTTGGTTTTTAAGATTGTTTTATTTTCTGTCCCTTTTCATGTCACAGAGTTGTTTAGCTGATCATGATCAGTTCAACTTCAACCTCGGCCGCCACTTCAGCCGAAAGCTTTGCCCAGGTTGTAGTATGAAGTTTGAGCTGCAACCGTTTTTCAGGGACTCTCCAGTTTCAGAATTGATGCATTTGAGTGCATCATCGAATTTGGAAAGGAACGGAAAGAAAAACAGAGCATCGAAGATGTATTTGAGTTTATCAGCTGCTGCATTAGTGTTGATTGCTGTTTCTTCTACTTGGCATATGCGGAGAAGAGACGCACAATTTAAAGGTAATTGGCTTTACTTTTTATTTTTTATTTTTATTTTCATATATCACTTGTAGTGGCGGCGACTTGAACCTGAAATAGTGCACTTATGAATTTAATTGTAATCCACTTGCAGAGGAACAAGAAAATATTCGAGAGATTGGATTAATTGAGTCAGGAGAAGGTAGAAGTGGAAATGATGACAACACCCATGATAGTTTGCAAAGAGAAAACCAGGTGGTAGTTCAACACTGCCCTGTGTTTCCGTTAGATGTCATCCGCAAGTTTAAACAATATTTCTCCATTGAAACTAAGATCAGAAACCAGGCGGGGGCGGGGTTTCGGGGCTTGCTGCCTTCGGTTCCGTTTGATGTCATCCTCAAGGCAACAAAACAATTTTCTGATGACAAAATTCTTGGAAATGGTTCTTTTGGTGTCGTGTACAAGGTAACTCAAACTATATAGAAAATGACCTCGATTGAGTATGGTAATATAAATCTCTGAAAAAATCATTTTCATGTTATTATGTGACCCATTTTCTTTATATAGGCACTTCATCTTTTTGGTTTTATGGTAACAATTGAAAACTACTTCTAGGGCCAACTTGATGATGGTAAACTAATTGCAGAAAAGAGGTTCTCAAGGAGAATTTATGGGACAAGTGATGATTTCATTAATGAAATTGCTCTACTTTCCAACATAAATCATAAAAATGTTGTCAAAATCTTGGGGTACTGCATAGAGAGAGATGAACAGCTGCTTATCTATGAATTCATATCCAACAGAAGCCTCGCTGATGTCCTCTATGGTTTGCCTCTCAACTTTATTATGATAGTTACTACATATATGATATATATATATATATTAGTATTTCTATTGTCAGTTCGTTATGACAATAAATATATCGGGACGAATAATGTGTACCACAGATTATGGAAAAGTTTTGACAAGTGTATATACTCTGAGTCAAAGTATGTAAATCTAGTGGTCCATGTTCTCCGTCTTGATATATTTGTATATATATATACAGTCTTTTTATTGTCAGTTCGTCCTGATAATAAATATATCAGGACGAAGAATGTGGAGATTATTGAGAAGTTTTGACAAGTGCATACACTCTGAGTCAAAGTATGTAAATCTAATGGTTCACATTCTTCATCTTGATATATCTATTATCGGGACGAACTGACAATAGAAAATCTATCACATGATGCTTTTTTTTTTCCTTCAGTTGCTGGTTGCTAAGTTGTGCAAATGAAAGAAGATAATGTGAGCAGGTTTCAGCTTGATTGTCAGGCAAAATCACGCCTTTCCAGTGGCCATGTTTACATTTCTTTCTCTCTTTGTGGATTATAGTCACCAGCAACACTTAAAATTAAGGGATATTATCATTTTCCGCTTTGAAATGAAACTTTTAGAAAGGTGAGGATATGGTTTTTCTATATTGGCCATTAACCCCTCAAAATCGAAATAATGTACAAAGAACCCCTTTTGTTAGCAATTCCGTCCAAAAACAGCGTTGACCATTAATGAAGGGGATAAAATCGTAAACTCATCAGTCGGGACAATTAATAATATATTAAATAAAAAAACAAATGGGTGGAGGAGATCATGCCACATCACTTCTCCAATAAAAATAATTAAACAAATTAAATATTAAAATTACAAATTAAAAAAACTCTCTCCCCAAGTTCTTCTTCTTTTCTTCTCCACGACCAGTCAACCACCATTATCCTCCATGTTTCTTCCCAGATCTCCAAGGACATTAGCACCTGCAATTTGAAGAAACAAGTAAAAAAACCGAAAAACAAATAAAAAACCCAATTACAACACCAAATCACCAACATCAACACCATCGGGAGGAGAGTGTGGAGGAGCGGGTTTTCGCTCAGTGAGTCGACTCGGAGACAGAAGAGAGAGACGAATGGAGAGAGATCAGCTTGGTCCGGAGTATTTGCCACCGTCCAACGAACGATTGAACACTGAGAAGAGTCATCACCGATCTTTACGACTTCCTCACCTTTCCTGCCGTTGAAAAATCTGGTGCGATGGAGCCGTTCAGGTTGGTGGTAGTTTGAAGGCCTTTGATGGCAGTTTGGTGGTGGTGGCAGCGGCGTGGATTTGGTGGTGGTTTGAAGGTGGTGGTGGTGTGGATTTGTTCTGGGTTGGTGTTGGTGATTGACAGTGGGTGTGGGTGGTTTGGTTCGGAAGTGGTAGATGGTGGTGGTTTGAAGGTGGTGGCGGTGTGGATCACCACTCACGACCGATTCACCACACACCAATCGACCGATTCATCTCTTGCATTTGAAACACCAATTCATCAATCCATATCCCAACAATAAAACCCAATCCCATTCGAAAATAAAATCCAAATACAGACCATTCAATCAATATCAGGTTCCACAAAAAAAAAAATAAAAAAAATAAAAAAAAAATAATCGAAAATAAAACCCAATCCCATTCGATCAACACGCACGACCGATTCACCACACACCAATCGACCGAGCAAGCGCACGAAGTAACTTGAGAAACCCACTAATTAAGCATAGCCGTCAGGTGGTGGCTTGTGTTCTTGGATTTTGTTTTTGATTTGTTTTTTGTGATTTCGATCGATCGTGATGGTTATGGCTGGACTGGGTTTCCAGATCCACAAATTTTTGTTTTTGATGGCGGTGGCTTGATTGGTGATGAAGTTTGATAGTTGGATTTTTGTGTTTTTTGTTTGATGATTTTTTGTGTTTATTAATCTGATGAAGGTGGGTAGGGCCGTGAGAGAGGAGGAATTTTTTTAGTTTTTAGTTTAATTTTTTAATTTTTATATGTAAATTAGAAGTCTGGTATTTAATTGTAAAGAAGGGCATTTTCGTCTATTTACACACTTTACAATGTCAGAGTAACGTTTGGACTTCAAAAAGCTAACAGAAGGGCAAAGGTCGCGCCGGGGGGGAGGAATGATAATATCCCTAAAATTAATGTCACATCTTGGCATTTTTCTTTCCTTTTACTTCCTCTTTTTCTTTTAATTTATATATATATATATATATCATGTTCATATCCATTGTCAGGTTGGGGGATGGGAATGATAATATCCCTAAAATTAATGTCACATCCTGGCCTTTTTTTTTTACTTTTACTTCCTCTTTTTCTTTTTCTTTATATATATATATATATCATGTTCATATCTATTGTCAGGTTCAAGTATGGAAATAAGACTAGCGGAACGAAAAAATATTATTAATGGAATTGCACGGGGTCTTTTGTACTTGCATGAAGATTCTCGGCTCGAAATTATTCATCGTGACATCAAACCTAGTAATGTACTGTTAGATGATAATATGAATTCAAAGATATCTGACTTTGGATTGGCCATGATATATATTTGATGAAGATGAAATTCAAGATGATAGAATCGCTGGAACAATGTAAGTGCATCTTTTCTCTGGCCTTGTTTGCTTGAAATTATCAATTGTTTATACTGTATTTAAAAACCTGGTTGTGATGCGACTTTTTTTTTTTTTTTATTGAATAATGAAGTACTAGATTAAAGAAAGCATGAACAAAGTAAACGAAGCATCTGGAGCATTTTGACTAATAGATACATAGGCTCTTCAATTTTCAACAACATTCAACTTTTTTTGTTCTTTTGATTTTCAAACAGTGGATACATAGCCCCAGAATATGCTATGCATGGACAATTGTCATTCAAAATAGATGTTTACAGTTTCGGGGTTCTACTACTGGAGATTATTACTGGGAAAAAGAATACTGACCTATTTATGGAACGTGAAATGTTCCTGCCGGAATATGTATGTAAATGCACCTATTTGTGTTTTTGAGTAATGATTTCCCATGATTGATAGTCTAGGGGTGGGCGTTTTCGGGTTGGGTTGGGTTGGGTTGAAATCATGCCATATGATGGCTAAGCTAAATTTGAATATGATTGAACTTCTGTTGACTTTGATGTGCATATGAAGTTGTAATTTAGTATGTGTGATTCATGTCTTTCATAAGAGCTTGGTTTCAAAATCAAAACGTTGAAATTTCAGGTGAAAGGACTTCTGAAAGAGAAGAAGTTGGAACAGCTAGATGATTGCGATCTGCAGGGTAACTACATTGGGGAAGAGGTGGAGGAGCTGATCGAAGTGGCTCTTCTATGCACACAAAACTCAGCAATGGAACGGCCGAAGATGTCGGAGGTAGTTAGAATGCTTGAAGGTGATGGCGGCTTGTCCGAAAGATCGGAAGAGTGGCAGAAAGAGGGGATAATTTGCCAAGACTTTAGACATACTTACCTGCAGGCGTACAATAATTGGATTGTCGACTCCACTTCACACATTGCGCCAGATGAATTGTCCGGTCCCAG
The DNA here is from genome assembly GCA_954870605.1 of Acer campestre. NCBI lineage: Eukaryota > Viridiplantae > Streptophyta > Magnoliopsida > Sapindales > Sapindaceae > Acer > Acer campestre. The sequence continues at coordinate 3,725,845 of OX940809.1, forward strand.
ATGATGATCCTGTCATGGTTCATACATTTGGAAAACTCTCTTGTGAGCGCATTTAGTACTCCGAAAAGTAATATTGATCATATTTGTGCATATAGTTTTCTTTTTTCTCTTTTCATTTTTAAATGTCCAGTTTTTATTGCAAGTTGTACTAGAATAGATATGATGTTAATATTTAAACTACGATTGTAAATACATAAAATTATATATTTTCGAATCTGATTATGGTTTATGGATTAACTATAGAGTGACGATATTTACACCCCTAAAAAACTGTATATACACCCCAATTCAGTGTATTTTTGAAAATCCAATATTATCCTTGAGTAAAATTACTTAAATAACTAAAGAGTTTGTAAGTACACAGCAATAATTATTAATTGGTTTTATATCAATCCTTTGTAAAAAAGAAAAAGGAAGTTTCATATTAATTGTTTGATATGATAATAAAAACCTTTCTATTTTATCAAATCCTAACGTCTATTTTAAATACTAATTTCAATTTTTTTAAGGAATACATATTGATTGAGTTGACAAACAATTTACTGCTATAAATGAGTGAAGCAAAAATCAATACCAACAATAAACTTTCTTATGAACAATTGTTATTTAAAAAAAAAAAAAAAAAACTTTCTTAGGAACAAAGGAATTGAGATACACTGTTGTGTGCTGAGAGTCTCTTTTACATAAAAAATTCAAAAAAAAAAAAGAAGAAGTTTTAATGCAATGAAAAGAAATTTTTTTCATACAATTTTTTAGTGACATCAAATGTTTTTGCTGGAGCTAGAAATTATTTTTTTAAGAGAAATTATTTATTTGAATAAAAAGATATAAAATAATAAAATTTTCAATAAATCTAATTAGATAACAAAATAGTGGGTTGTGTTAACAAAAATATAATACAATGAAATTTAAAAAAGGGTATTTTTGCCATTAAGTGGGGTTTATTTATGAACCAAAGATTTTTAAAATATTTTAGGGGTGTACTTACGAAAGGGATATACATACAGTTTTTGAGGGGTGTCAATATCGCCACTCTTAACTATACTGTAAAACCTCTCTAATACCGACATCAATAAGATTTCATGTGACTTTTTCTTTTATATATTTTAATAGTTAAAAAAAATACTTTGTTGGGACATCAATAAGATCGTCAGTTTGATTAATCATCTTTCGTTGGACTTCTTCTTGCAAAATATTTTATTTATGAGAGAAACTTCCAGTGCACGACAGCATGACTTCTACATTATAAAACACTTATCAGTTGCTGAATATTCCAATAGTATATATATGAGAGCTAACTACTTGACTTTCATCGGAATGCTAATAAATGCGATAAGCTCAAAAAATTGCAAGTATAACATTGACCAAGTTTCACCTCACACACTCATGATACAATGATATTTGCAAGAAAATTAGTTTACTTCCAAGTTTTACCTAAGAAAAATCACAGGTTTGTGCTCGGTTAGTGCCGGTAAGCGTTGGTTGATCAGCGTAAATCATGATCACTTTAGCATTTTCGAAAAGTGAAGAGATTGATTACATATGGTTTGAAATGGAGTTGGAAAATTACTATAAGTGATTGATAATTAATCTTAATTTAAGTGAGATTCAACAACAAACCATCAAATAAAATAGAAAAATCACACGTTTAAGGGTTATTTTAGATTTTTTTTTAAAAAGCTTAGAAGTTACATAAAGTTTGAAATGGAGTTGAAGGATTACTATAAATGATTAATAAAAGTAATACTATTTAACCCAAAAAATTAACCCAAAATACAACACAAATGATGTAGCAAATGAGTTGTCATCACCATACAAATCATGGGATGATGTGATGAATGATATGATAAGGACAAATCACTTATCACATCATTTGTGTTGATTTTTGGGCTAAATTTTTAGGTTGAATAGCATTAGTAGATTAATAATCATAATTTAAGTGACATTTAACCACAAACCTACCAAAAAATAAGAAAAATCATAAGTTTGTGCTTTTGTCGCTTAATTAGTGTCGATTAGCGTAAAGGATGGCCGCTTAAACGATTTTAAAAAAGCTAGCTAAGAGGTTACTTTAAGAGATAGATAATCTTAATTTAAGTGAGATTCAACCACAAACCTATCAAATAAATTAGAAAAATCACAAGTTGAAGCTATTATCGGTTAGTGTTATTTATTTATTTATTTTTTTTAAAATATTTATAAGTTACATAAGGTTTGAAATTGGGTTGGAGGATTACTATAAGTGATTGATAATCTTAATTTAAGTGAGTCGGAGACCATTGGCGGCCTGTTTCTCATCTTTCTTTGATTCATCATCATTGATTATTTTTGAGATATTTTATTTTTTATTTTTTATTATTTTTGAGATATTTCAAGTTACATGCATGTAAACATGAAAAGATCTGTAAGTCCTGTTCACACATTGAAAGTCAAATTAAGCAACTGCCTATATATTTTATTTACTCGGTCGTTGTCGGGAATTCTGAGATACGACAAAAATTCTTCATTGGACTTCTTCTTTCAACAATTTTTATTTATGAGAGAAACTTACAGTGCACGTTAGTGACTTCTATATTATCCTGCCATGTGGTTTTCACTGTATCTAGCTTGTGATATCATATCACTATCGCTTTACATCGAATGGTGGTTGTTACAAAATATGCAAATCCAAATCAAGAATCAAATAGCACAAAATCAAAGAAAAATAAAGAAATACAAGATTTTACATGGTTCGGCATAAACCTACATCCATGGAGTACACGTACTGTTGTATGTGTAAATTTGGTAAAAGAACACGTCAGCAAAAAAGCAATAAAGACGAGACAAAAACATAGACACGTCACCCATTGACTCGTCAACGGGAGGAAATCAGTCAAAGATGTGCCAGCAGACACGTCCACCGATTCAAAGAGGAAGAGTGTTCGCCGCAACTGATCGATCTTCAGAAAGGAAAAATGCGCTCGCCAATCAGGGGTGTTCGCCATAGAACACGCAACCGGAAGGGTAATCCGAGTCCAAGTATATTCCCACGTCAGGCGAGAATTTCGTCGGATACAAGACTCAAAGATCAAGTCCTATTCCGAACAAGATGCAACCTTCTTCAAACAAAGGAGAGTCCAAATAGGAAACAAACCCTAAAAAGTTACTCACAAAATCTTAGACTCCTTATGCAAGGAAAAGATAGGAACTCCCCTATCAACACGGCATAAGTACAGGAAACCCTAGAAAAACTAATATAAATAGAACCTTAAACCCCATGAAAAAGGGTTCGGAGATTAAGAGAGAATAATCAGGCAATTATATGAGAGATCTGAGTGTGTAAACTATAAACAATTCATAGTGATTCCTCTCGCTCCCAAGGGGCACCGTGGTTTTTTCCCATTCAAGGGTTTTCCACGTAAAACCTGTTTGCATGCATTGATTTACTTTCTTTATTTTTCTGTTCTTGATTGAGATATTATTGTTGACCGAATCAATTCAAAAATCACCGTCAACAATTGGCGCTAGAAGGAGGGGGGTTTGAATAAAAAGCTTCCAGGAAACCTTACAAAACAGGCACAGTATGAATAACAGCAGTGATAGGGATGAAATCCCCAACAATGATCAGATCCCCGAAGCAGCAGTGATACTAGGAGAGGAAACGTTGGCAACAGGGGAACAATCAGCAGCAACTCCAGGGACTAGAGCAGCCAACGAGACTTTGCAGCACTTTCATACTGCATTGGTGAATCTAGTCAATGAGGCCAACAAGATTGGGCTCACGCTTCTTATAGGGTTAGGAGCCTCGTCTCCTTATGAGCTAACGACCAGCACACCCGGAAATCATCCCGCAGGAAGGCTGCGATCAGAAGTCCATGTCGCGACTCCCAGTACTCAGACAAAACCAATTGCGGGAGAAGTCCCCCAGGATTCACCAGAGGCCTAGGAAGAAAGAGGGCAAAAGAAGGGAAAAAGTTTGCTGAACGAGGAGTTCCCAGAAAAACGGTATCATGGGCGAGCGCATAGGGAACCAACCGGCGACAGGGCTAACAAAGCCCATAGGAGAAGGCGATCGATTTCGTCGGAAGACAGGAGTCCCCAACCGAGAAGGGGGTTGCGGTCAAAAAGGGCGCGGCAGCAGAGGTCCGAAAGTACAGATGATCTAGGAGGAAACAGAAGTACCGATAGCAGGGAAGATAACTATCGGAGGATGACGGTCAAAAGCAGGCTTGACCAAAAGGGGGAACCAACTGGTCATCGAAGCGTTACTCTTCAACAACTCTCGAAGAAGGTTTCAGCAATGGCTAAGCGGTACGGACACAATATTTCCTCGGATGATGAGTCAGACAATCCATTCATTGACTATATCGCTCATACCCGGTTCCCTGAAAGATTCAGAATGCCAACCATCGAACAGTATAAGGAGAATAGGGATCCAAAGGAGCATGTCCGCAGGTTTCGCAATGTTATGGCTCAGTACGCATCCAATGACGGCCTCTTGTGCTTAACCTTCCCACAAACCTTCGGCGACCTCGCTTCCAGATGGTTTGGGCGCCTACCTGCCAGAAGTATTAGCAACTTCTCCAGCTTCAGCAAGGCGTTCATAAGGCAATTCATGGGGAGTGTACAAAGGAGAAAGTCACTGGCTTATCTATCCAATTTGAAACAAGAAAGCAACGAGTCACTCAAGAAGTATTTAGCCAGGTTTGGGAAGGAGGTCGCCCAAATAGAGGATGCAAGCGATGTAGCTGTCATAGCAGCCTTCACCAATGGGTTGCAAAGCGGACGTCTGTCCTTTGACCTATGGAGAGATCGGCCAAAGACATACAAAGAGATAATGGATATAGCAGGAGATTATGCGTTAGCAGAGGAAGAAGAAGTCGCTCAAGGGGGTAGTTACGTCCATGGTCACAAGCCAGACACGAAGTCCGAGTCCAAAGACGAAAGGACAAAGGGTCAATCTCGCAACCGCCAAAAAGAAGAAAGGAGCCGGAGGAGCAAACCCCAAGAGAGCCGGGGTAGTAACAGAACCAGTAGGTTCCGAGGCAGGTACAGCAATTACACCCCCCTAAATGGCGAACAGGAGGACATACTGTCTGTCGTGGAAGACAAAGGGCTCGCCAAGTACCCTCGGCAACAGTCAGCTAATGCCCGAAGAGATACAACGAAATACTACCGATTCCACAAAGATCACGGACACGATACCTCTAAGTGTTTTCAATTACGAGATCACATCGAGAGTCTGATCAGAGAAGGGCACCTTAAGGATTTCACATTAAAAAGAGACCAAGACACAGGTCGCCAAGGCAGCCATCGAGGAGGCAGGCAAGAAAGAAGAAGCCCGAGAAAAGGCAGCCCAAGCGTGGCCATAAATACGATCTTTGGAGGGCCTCACACTGGTAGAAGCAATAGAGAAAGGATGTCGGAAGTCAGGGAAGTAATGTATGAAAACAGAGACTTTGAGGTGAACTATGTGTAGAGAAGCCACAAAAAACCAAGAGAAGGCCACGATCCGATAACTTTCACGGCCGAAGATTCAGAAGGTATTGATGCCAAGCCCAATGATGCAATAGTTGTGGGAGTACAAATAGCACACCGGGATGTCCTCCGAGTGATGATAGACAATGGAAGCTCTGCTGACATTTTGAGCGCCAGAGTGTATGACGAACTTCGGCTAGACAGAAAAGACTTGGAACCGTTCCATGTGCCTCTAAAAGGATTTGGAGGAGCGGAAGTAAGATCTTTGGGAACGGTGAAACTGCCTGTGAGATTTGGGACAGCACCTTGTCGGCGGACCATCCTCCTGGATTTCGTGGTAGTTGATATTTATAACTGGCCATACAATGCTTTACTCGGCCGACCCTTTTTGAACAAGGCATGAGCAGTCACGTCCACTCATGCATTAAAAGTAAAATTCCCGACAGAGTTTGGAATTGGAGAACTTAAAGGGTCGCAAGAAATAGCTCGCCGGGCCAACCTGTCAATCTTTAAAGATAAGACTGGAACAGAAACCTTAAGCGTATTTCAACTCGACCAAGAGACAAGAGAGGAAAACCCCGAAACGTTCGAGTTGGACCCTAGAGATGAGACCAACAGAGAAAAAGAAGAACCAACCGAAACCGTCATCCTGGATGAAAAAGAGCCTAATAAAACGATCAAAGTTGGAGCGAGCCTGACGAAGCAGGTTAAAACAGGTGTGGTGAATCTATTGAGGGAGTACAAGGAAATCTTTACTTGGAGCCACGAAGATATGCCAGGAATCAATGCAAATGTAACCACGCACCATCTAGCAGTAAGTAAAGACTGCAAGCCAGTAATACAGAAAAGGAGAAGCTTCAATCTTGAGAGGAGTGCAGCAATAAGGGAAGAAATATCCAAGCTGCTCGCGGCAGGATCGATCAGAGAAGTCAAGTATCCTGAATGGGTAGCGAACGTTGTGCTCGTAAAGAAGAAGAACAATCAGTGGAGGATGTGCGTAGACTTCACTGATCTTAACAAAGCCTGCCCAAAAGATAGTTTCCCCTTGCCAAGGATCGACCAGCTGGTCGACGCAACAGCCGGACATGAGCTATTAAGCTTCATGGATGCATACTCAGGATATAAACAAATCAAGATGCATGAACCGGATGAAGATAAGACAGCATTCACCACGGACCAAGGATTATACTGCTATACTGTCATGCCGTTCGGCCTGAAGAATGCTGGAGCAACATACCAGCGGCTGGTCAACAAGATGTTCGCTAACCAAATAGGCAGGAATATGGAAGTGTACGTCGATGACATGCTAACCAAGAGCGTCAAAGCCGAGGGACATGTAGACGACCTGCGGGAAGCCTTTGATGTGTTAACTAAGTTCGGGATGAAGCTAAACCCCTCAAAGTGTGTGTTCGGCGTGCCATCTGGTAAGTTTCTCAGGTACCAGGTACATCAAAGAGGGATAGAAGTGAACCCTGAAAAGATCAAAGCGCTAGCCAACATGGTTTCCCCAAAAAACTTGAAGGATGTCCAGAAACTTACAGGATGCCTGGCATCGCTGAACAGGTTTATCGCAAAATCGACAGACCGATGCTTACCCTTCTTCAAAGCGCTTAAGAAAGGCAAAGGGATAGAATGGAACAAGGACTGCGAACAAGCCTTTGTCGCTCTGAAAGAATACCTCGGCCGAGCACCATTGCTGTCAAAACCCATCACAGGGGAAGTGCTGTACATGTACCTGTCAGTCACAGAAGCAGCCACCAGTTCCGTATTGATAAGGCAGGAGAATGGGATACAGAAACCGGTGTACTACACAAGCAAAGCATTACTACCAGCTGAAACGAGATATTCATCAGCTGAAAAAATGACGCTCGCACTAGTAACAGCAGCGAGGAAATTGAGGCCGTATTTCCAAGCACACAAAGTAGGAGTATACACCAACTGTCCACTAAGAATGATACTGCAAAAACCAGAGGTGTCGGGCAGACTTACAAAATGGGCCATTGAGCTAAGCGAATTCGACATAGAATTCATCCCAAGAACAGCAATCAAAGGCCAAGCAGTAGCAGACTTTGTAGCAGAATTCACCGAGCCAGATACTGAAGTGGCGAGGATGATGATAGATCAAGCAAGGAAGGACTTTCGCTGGAAACTTTGGGTCGACGGCTCATCAAACACGCATGGCAGCGGCGCAGGGATAGTGGTCACAACCCCAGAAGGAGATTCTGTAGAATGTGCCTTGTGGTTTGATTTCAAAGCCACCAACAACCAAGCCGAGTACGAAGCACTGATAGCAGGGCTGAAAGTATGTACGGCCCTAGGAGCTGACGAGATTGAGGTGTTTAGCGACTCTCAAGTCATCGTCAACCAAGTACTCGACGAATACCAAGCAAGGGATGACAACATGATTGCCTACCTTAAACTGGCAAAGGAACTGTTGAGGCGATTCAAAGAATACAGGATTGTGCAGATCCCAAGAGAAAAAAACGAACAGGCGGACGTTTTGGCCAAGCTGGCATCTGCCACGGTCAACATCTGGCCCCGAACAATCCCTATGGCACACCTGCTTCGACCCAGCACAACCGAGCAGGCCGAAGTGGGGGTCATCATGAATGTATCAACCAACTGGATGACCCCAATCAGAGAATACCTGATCAATGACACCCTCCCAAGTGATTTGCTAGAAGCCAAGCGGTTGAGATACAGGGCAGCAAGATATTCAGTCCTCAACGGTGAATTATATAGGAGAGGATTCTCGAGGACATTGCAAAGATGTGTTGGGCCTGAAGAGGCAGAAGGAATCCTAAAGGGCATACACAGCGGAAGCTGTGGGAATCACGCTGGGAGCATCAGTCTGGCCCATAAAGCACTAAGGCAAGGGTTCTATTGGCCGACCATGTTCGTCGATGCAAAAAGAACAGCGACCAGATGTGAAGCATGTCAAAAGATTGCGAATAACATTCTCCAGCCACCTGAGTGCTTACAGAGCATCACCTGAGCGCTTACAGAGCATCACCTCCCCACTGACAATGGAACACAATTCGACAACAAGAAATTCAGAGATTTATGCAAGAAGTATAAGATCAACAACTACTACGCTTCCCCAGCTCACCCACAGACAAACGGGCAAACTGAGGCAGTAAATAAAATCATCAAGCATAACCTGAAAGCCAAGCTAGCTGTCAAAAAAGGAAATTGGGTAGAAAAACTACCACAGGTGCTATGGGCGTACCGAACAACAGAAAGAAACTCCACTGGGGAAAAACCTTATTCCATGGCGTTCGGAACCGAGGCAGTCATTCCGGTTGAGACGGCGTTCTCTTCGCCCAGAACACAATTCTTTCAACCAGAGCTTAATGTTGGCATGCTGAGGTGTGGTTTAGATGAACTGGAAGAAAGAAGGGAGCACGCCCGAATAAGGAATGCTGCCTATCAGCAGAGAGCAGCGAGATATTACAACTCACATGTGAAAGTCAGAAGATTCACGCTCGGGGACCTGGTTCTAAAAAGAGTGACGCCTGAGACGAAGGACAAAACTGCAGGATCACTCGCAGACAAGTGGGAGGGACCATATCACATCACAGGTATAGCAGGCCATGGAGCATATCACATAGCAAAGAGAGGAATCGGCGAGTTGCCTCGACCATGCAACGCCCAATACCTGAAGATCTACTACCCTTGATACTCCAGCTCAAAAAGACCTTTTATTATGTTTCGTTTCTTTAAATTCATCTTTCTAGAAGTTTTTCATTTTCTGACATTAGAGTTTACAGGAAATAATCAATAAAGAGTAATTTATTACTGAGAGGTCTGCCATCATTAAAATCACAGATCAGCCATAACAAACGGGTTGCCCAAGATAGTAAAAAGAGCTATCTAAATCCGGCGAACACCCGAGAAAACCGGGAAAAACCCCGTATTATAGCAGGCTGAAGGTAAAAACGCTATAGAACAGCCTGAGTTAGAGAAAAATGTCACATAAAAGGCAGTCGCCATCAATAAAGGCATAAAACCCCCAAACTGTGCGAGGCGTTCTACCAACAGTATTCAGGGTAAAATCCTGGGAACTAAAACACTGGGGGTAAAGCAAACTAGCAGCCAGAAAACAGTGAGCAAAAGCGGGAGACCTCCCAATAGTATGCTCACACAAAACTTGGTGTATGGTCGGACACGTCCTGACAAACACTGGGCAAAAACAAAAACTAGCGATCATAAAGCTAAGTGATAAAAGGCTTTAAAGCCTGGGCCAGAAACTCAGCAATGGCAGCTGAACAAAAACGCATGGAAATAAAAATATGGCGAACAAAAAAGAAACACATTGCAAGAAAAATTGATGTTTTATTTACTTGTTGAAAATATTTACAAAGTAAGAAACAAAAAATACACAAGATCAAGCGCTCGCTGGCGGAAGGCTACCATCATCCTCCTCCTCTTCCCCGCTCACTTCATCCTCCGACGGCCAGATCACCTCTTCATCCCCTTCGGACATAAATGGCGTATAATCTTGACCAGCCACAGGGCCCAAGTCAGGCTCAGCACCAGACCCGGTGAAACTCCCTTTTTGACCTGAATAGTAAGTGCTGCAAGCACGTTTTGTGGGAATCTCGAGGTGCATAGGAAGAGGATCTGCCTGAGTGTAACGACAATGGGCCTTCCACAGCTTCAGCTGGCCCTTTATCGAGCGTACAGCGCCATCCATATGCTGCTGAAGGCTTCTATCATAACGCCTTAGAGCTTTTTCGTTAGAATGGTCTTTCAGGGCGAAAAATTTCTTCGCTTGCCGCATGCCCCGTTCGAACTCACGGAGGAGGAGCGCATCATATGCAGGAGATCTTTTAAAACGATCGACGGCTTCAACCTCCAAGACAGCCTTCAAATCATTCATAAGAAGGTCTTGAGTAGCTTGCTGATGCCGCAAATCTTCAGACTCACGTTCTGCCTTCTCCTTGGCCTCATTCGCCAAATTCTCTCCCTCCATGTGAGCGACCAACGCGTCTTGACTGTCGGCGAGCTGCTCTTTCAGTTGTTTAATTTGCTCTTCAGCGGCAAGAAGCTTCTCTTCAGCGGCAAGAAGCTTCTCTTCGACAGCAAGCTGAGCGGCCAAAGAACCATCGGCGAGCTCCTGCATTCGAGCAATGTTTTGTGCATATGATTCTTCAGCCGATAGTTTCTCAGCCGCCGAGCGAGAGATTATCTTTTGCAAGCGCTTGCTGTCACTCAGCGCCGCATTCGCTCGCCTATAAGCACTTGCCATCTCCGACATCATCTGCGAGTAAAACAAGTTAAAAAATAAAAAGAGAAAGGTGAAGCAAGGAAAAGCAAAAAAAGAAGCAAGACCGATAAAATTACCAATGAGTGGCAATTGAAGAAAAACTCCATCTTGTTGTTGCACGATTTTCCCTTCACTTTCTCCCAACCCTCGCCAAAATAGATATTGTTGCTTATAAAGTGGTTGAGGAGTTCGGCGGGAGAAAAATCGAACAACGAAACAACGCCTGATCCCTCGCCTTGGTTGGCTGGACCAACAGACGGTCCTTCATGCGAACCCCCCAAGTCCGCAGCCGGGGCCGAAGACGGACCAGGGGTATCAGCCGGAGCAGCAGCACCTCTACCCTCCACAGTGGTAGTAAAAGAAGGCTGAGGAGTATCCTCTGGTACAGCAGTACCCCCCGCTCTAATATTCGCCGGGGGTACTGAAGGTCCAATGTTTTTCGAGGCGGGGACCTGTGCATCCGAAGGGGGAGCAGTTTCTGTACTACCGCCTTCCTCCGATCGAGGGGCTGGATCCGCATCTTGAGGGATCGGAGTAGCACGCTCGCCGGCATTAGCACCTTCAGGGCGAACAGGCTCGCCATTTCCCTCCTCATTAGACGAGACCACATATTGAACCACCCGTGAAGCCCTTTTTAGAGGACGAGTGGCACACTCGGGGGTTGTCTCGATAGGCGCTTCGCTCGGCCATTCCGGGGTTGAAGATCGCCAGAAAGGTCTTCAGGGGGCTCCTGGATGCTTGCATCAAAAACAGGAACCTCTATATTTGCCACAGAAGCCCCGACCTTTTCCTTCCCCTTGCGGCTAGGGACTCGAGACGAGGCGTCGACCCCACTCCCACGGGGCTGGGCGACCACCTCTGTAACAGCAGGGATACCTGCTCCGCCTTCATCTGGGGAATTGTCGCCCTCAGGAGGAGCTACCCCTTCTTTAGCCAGGCTCGAGGCATGTCTTTGGCTCGCGGCCTCCAAGTTCTTCACCGCTTGAGCTTGTTCGTCGCAGACTATATCGAACTCGCTCACTGAAAAGAAAAAGATAGTGTCATCCAAAGCAAAAACCAATGAGAAGTTTTAAAAACAAGTTAAGGGAAGAAACTTACAGAGACGTCGCCTAGCAGACAGGCGAGGGAAAACGCCGTAAGTAACCATCCTAACCTCATCGAGGAGATATTCCTGACCCCTCTTGGCTAAACTAAGCACCGCGGCGTCAGTCACATTCTTCACCTCATGCGGGGTCAAAGCAGGCAAAGCCTTCGTCCAGGCATCGGGAGACGTAAAGTGTCTCGGAACTCTGCTCGCCCGAAGGTTTCGGTGAGGATCAGCGGGATTATTCCTTCCCCATTCTCCACCAACGAAGAACCAACTGTTCTTTCATCTCTTGTTTGAAGTGGGAAAACCCCAAACAAAACCTATCTTTTTCTTGTCACTCGAAATTTCCACCTGTCCCGCGTTGGACACTCCCTCAGGTATCCAATTCTCCACAGCAGTCGACTGGAGATAGTAAGTCCCGCCATGGCCAGACTGTCGCAGGACATAGAAATGACGGATTTCGCGAGGAGTTGGCGACCGTCGACCCATTGATTTCCACATCATGGCCAGGGCCATCAAAATCCTATAACTATTTGGCGAAAGCTGGGCAGGGGCAAGTTTAGCGTCAGCCAGAAATCTGGCTATAAACGGTTGAAGGGGGAGAGTCACCCCACAGCCGAACATCGATCCATAGATAGCCACGGCACCGCTCGGCGGATTCCATGCAGCCCGCTCGCCTGAAGGAATAAGAACAACCGAGTCCGGAATATCATATCTCCGCTTATATTTGCCGAGTTCCTGCTCGCCGACCACATTCACTTCAGTATCAAAAGAACTTGGGCGATCGGCAGCAAAACATAAAGCATCTCACCGATGGTCCTCGACGTTTGAACCAACTACTGTTTGATCGCCAATAAGGGAATCCCTGGGGGTTCTTGGCCCTCGTCGACCACTGCCAGAAGTTTTTGAAGTCTTTGCCATATCTGGGGAATCGCTGTCAGAAGTCGAAAGAAAAACAAAATCAGGAGCATCGGATTCGGAGTTAAAAGAAGTATAAAGGGGAATAGGTACAGGAGAAGCTGGGTTATAATTACGTAAATAAGACTCGATTTTATCTGCAACCTCCTTATCACCAAGCTCAAGGGCTTGCATCATTTGATTAAAAAGAAAAGCACATTGAGAAAGATCCATAGAACTCATCAGAAATAAATGTTCTTGAAGAAGGAAGAAAAGAAAATGGGTAACAGAACCGTGCTTCAAAGGAAACCACCGGAAACTTGAACACGTCTGTGAATCGGAGACTTGGAAGATTTTCTCTCAAAGAGTATTTTCTGAGAAAAATAAACAGCAAAAAGAAATAAAGAAAGTGAAACGAAGTAGAACGGTTTTGTCTTTTAAAGGGGGGAACACGAAATTCAAGAAAAAAATAATATGTGATAAAGTGTCGCCGCCTGTGAGTAAAGGCAGTGACGAAAGTGTCCATCAAATAGAGGACGCGTGGCAACATGGGGTTTCACAACAGACGCTAAATCATTGCAGGCGTGACATCAGTTGCAGCGCGTCACGTCAATACACTCCGTTTGAAATTCTGTGGCTGAAAATGAAAGCTTGCTGTGGAAGATTTAGTATCAAAAGGGACACGTGGCAAAAAAACGAAAAAAGAGAGGGAAAAAGCATCTGCAAAAATTTCAGAAAATGAAGGAAGTCAGGAAAATACAAGTAAGTCATATAAACACTGCTCGTAGAACCAAAGAGACCAGCCTACATTGGATCAACTCGAAGTATTTATGGGGGTATTGTTGTATGTGTAAATTTGGTAAAAGAACACGTCAGCAAAAAAACAATAAAGACGAGACAAAAACATAGACACGTCACCCATTGACTCGTCAACGGGAGGAAATCAGTCAAAGATGTGCCAGCAGGCACGTCCACCGATTCAAAGAGGAAGAGTGTTCGCCGCAACTGATCGATCTTCAGAAAGGAAAAATGCGCTCGCCAATCAGGGGTGTTCGCCATAGAACACGCAGCCGGAAGGGTAATCTGAGTCCAAGTATATTCCCACGTCAGGCGAGAATTTCGTCGGATACAAGACTCAAAGATCAAGTCCTATTCCGAACAAGATGCAACCTTCTTCAAACAAAGGAGAGTCCAAATAGGAAACAAACCCTAAAAAGTTACTCACAAAATCTTAGACTCCTTATGCAAGGAAAAGATAGGAACTCCCCTATCAACACGGCATAAGTACAGGAAACCCTAGAAAAACTAATATAAATAGAACCTTAAACCCCATGAAAAAGGGTTCGGAGATTAAGAGAGAATAATCAGGCAATTATATGAGAGATCTGAGTGTGTAAACTATAAACAATTCATAGTGATTTCTCTCGCTCCCAAGGGGCACCGTGGTTTTTTCCCATTCAAGGGTTTTCCACGTAAAACCTGTTTGCATGCACTGATTTACTTTCTTTATTTTTCTGTTCTTGATTGAGATATTATTGTTGACCGAATCAATCCAAAAATCACCGTCAACACGTACCGATACTCAACTTTCATTATTAAATCGTTGTTTACGATGTGAAGCAAATTCTCTCTCAATTCTGCTCTCTATATTGTTTCTCTCTCGTAATTTAAAATCCTAGAATTAAAAGAGTATATATATATATATAATAAAGCCCTGGGTTGATCACTGATGCGTCAGCGTATGTAATTCAGCATAATATAAGCGGTAGGTGTACCAGATACTATAGAAGATTGAAGTTTCTTTTGGCTTTATGTGCAAATCAATAAAATGTTTACAACTAGATCAAGCTTGGACGTTACTAGCTTCCAAAAGAAAATGGACATCGAAATCTCGTCTGCTTCTACAACTCTTAGCTGGCTTTGTCTGTTTTCATTTATCTTCTTTTTCATGTCACAGAGTTCTTCAGCAGCTGATGATCAGCTCCATCGGATTGGATGGAATTGCGGACGTACACCGAACAATACTGCTTCCCCTACATTTACATTCAACCTTGGTCGCCTCTTCAGCCGGAAGCTTTATGACGAAGGTGACAATTCAATCTACTACCAAACAACAGATGGAGATGATCCTGACAAAGTTTATGGTCTCTATCTCTGTAGAGGAGACGTTACCAAGCTAACCTGTCAGAATTGTATAAATTCGGCTATCGATAACCTGATAAAGGAATGTAAAGGTACCAAGACTGCAATTATTTGGTTTGAAGAGTGTCTGGTACGCTATAATAACAAATCTTTCGCGTCTACTATGGAATCGCAACCAGCTGTGATCTTGTCGAATCCTGATAATTTAAACGTTACAGATCCTGTTACGATGAAAAATGCTTTGAATCAATCCTTCACTCAACTGATTGCAAATGCAAATTCAAACCCTTTAAAGTTTGCAACCAATATTGTTAACATTTCCAGTTCAGTTACTCTGTATACTCTCGGACAGTGCATACCGGATCTGTCCACAGAGGTTTGCCGGGTCTGCCTGGAAAGTGCTGCTCGGTTGTTAGAATACGAAAAGCTCGGTTCGAGATATCTATACCCAAGTTGTAATACGAGGTTTGAGCTGTACCAATTTTTCAGGAATTCTTCAGCTGATGAAGTACCCATCACTCCGGTTCAAGCTCCGACATCAAAGACTGGATCAAGCGCTGATGATGAAAAAGAATGGATTCCTGTTGTCGTGACTGTAGCAGCAGTCGTTGCAGTGGTTCTGTTTGGTGTTTTTGCTTGGCGTATGTGCAGAAGACATAGAAAAAATGAAGGTAATGACTTTATTTTGCATTACAGAAGAAAACTATTTGTTATATATCATGAACTTAATTCTAATGAGTGACTTGTAGAGGAAAAGGCAGAGAGTCAAGAGATTCAATTACTTCGCTTGAGAGATAGTAGAATTGGAAACGACAACACGTATGATACTTTGCAAGGAGAAAACCAGGTGGAATCTCAAGACTTGCCTATGTTTCCTTTAGAGCTCATCCTTGAAGCCACTCAAAATTTATCGGATCAAAATAAGCTCGGAGAAGGTGGGTTCGGTCCCGTTTACAAGGTAATTAAACACAAGTTTATCAATGAATTTAAATGGGGCGTTATTATAGGATCCATTTTCCTTATGCACTCTTAATTGAAAAAAAATGCTTTTAGGGGGTATTAGCGGACGGTAAGGAAATTGCAGTGAAGAGGCTTTCAAGAACATCTGGACAAGGCCTAAGAGAATTCAAGAATGAAGTCACTGTAATTGCCAAATTACAACATAAAAATCTTGTGAGACTCCTGGGTTGTTGCTTAGAGGGAAATGAAATGCTTCTTGTTTACGAGTACATGCCGAACAAAAGCCTCGATGTCCTCCTCTTTGGTATTAGCCTCTCAAACTTCTCTGTTTGATCATATATATCCACCAGACAACACTTGAATTGACGTATCAGATTATGAGTTATTAAATATTATGTTCAACTCATTGTTAGATTCAACAAGGAGTATACAATTGGATTGGAAAACACGCTTAAGTATCATCAATGGAATTGCACGTGGTATTTTGTATTTGCATGAGGATTCTCGGCTCAAGATTATTCATCGGGACCTGAAAGCCAGTAATGTATTGTTAGATCAAGAGATGAACCCAAAGATATCGGACTTTGGAATGGCCAAGATATTTGGTGGAAATCAAATTGAAGCCAATACCAATAGAGTTGTTGGAACGTAGTAAGTGCATTATTTCTTCTTATTTGACTTTGTGTTTCTTTTTGTGGAAAAGTATTTCTCTTAAAGCTATCAAGCTTACTGTATATGTCTAGAAAAATAGTTGCAATGTTTATTTTTCTATTAAATAGCTGTAATTTTAAGTATAAAAGCAGACATCAGTATTAATGCAAAAACCAAGATTGGGATCTTTGCATCATTTTGTGATTTAATCTCATGAACCATGAATCATGTTTGTTTTTTTTTATCTTCATGTTTTCAAACAGTGGATACATGGCTCTAGAATATGCGATGGAAGGACTATTTTCGGTCAAATCAGATGTTTTCAGTTTCGGAGTTTTGCTTCTAGAAATTATAAGTGGGAGAAAGAATAGTGGATTTTATCTTTCAGAACATGGTCTAAGCCTGCTATATTACGTATGTAAACTATATCTATCTATCTTTCACATAATGGTTTCCAATTAATGATTATACATCAGAAATTTAGTTCATGACTTGTGTGTATATATAAACATTGCAGACATGGAAACTTTGGTGTGAAGAACAAGCAATAGAGCTGATAGATCCAGTACTAGTGCAGTCAAGCGTTCAAGTTGACCTATTGAAATACATCCATATTGGATTGTTGTGCGTTCAAGAAGACCCTGCTGACAGACCTACCATGTCATCTGTTGTTGTTATGCTAGCTAGTGATAACATGAAACTTCCTCAACCAACCGAACCTGCATTTTCTGTTGGCCGCAATAAGAAATCAGCTCAATCTTCATCTGATGTTAATGTTGTTTCTGTCAATGAGGTAACGCTTTCAAATGTATTCCCTCGATGACAATTTCTACTAATTTCTTATATTCATAGCTAGGTTGAGGGACATGTATTATGATTTATTATATATACTTTTTTATTTATTTATTTTTATTTTTTATGGTTTTTCTTTTGTAAAAGCTTACTATCAAAAACTGTAAACCGTAAATATAGTGTATCTAAATCATTAGAAATTATCAGGTGCTTGGGGATTTCGTACATTTTTTCATAGGGAATCCGGTTTATATCTTTTTGGTTTATTTGTAAAAAGTGTAGCATAGCATTATTGCAGGCCGGTGGCCGGCTGGACATGAAGTGTTGGCCCATATTGATGTAGTCAACCTGAGTATTTATTTCCTTAAAGTCTTCTTGAGAAATTTCAACATATAATAATATATTAATAAATTGAATATTAAAAGACACCAATTGACTGATTAAAGTATCCTGAACGAAGACTAAATATATAAATTATGGGGTCAGACTATATTAACTCAAATTTCTGATTTAATTTTTTGACTTCAATATCTCAATTCAATTTTTTGACTTCAATATCTCGAGATATTGAAGTCAAAAAGTTAAACGAAATTTGAGTTAGTATAGTCTAACCCATAAATTATTGATTTATTAAATATTATTATTCAAGGCCCATGCCGGACTTATTAGTTCTTTATTTATGGTGGAGACTTGAAGACATCATGACAAAAAATATTCACAACCCATTTCAAGTGGCACTATTTTGTATCCTTACCATCACCGATGGGTATCCATTTTTCTACCATCCTAAGTTAGGATACAAAGATAAGATGTCTAACATTACTTGTAAAGTTTGATACACAATTGGACGATCGATATATAATAGATCATTTTAAAAGTTTAATAATATGGATTACTGGTAATGGACGCTCATTGCAATGTCAATGTTCGAGAGTTGCAGACTTGCAGGTGGTGAGTGAGCTGGCACCGGCGCACTACATCCACTCCACTCAAGTTTTACTCTGTTTATGTGCATATCCTCACTGAATGATCAGTGTGCACATTTCCTACGACAATGGCCATTGTGGTATTCCTCGTCTCAATAACAACAATTTTTCTTGCTTCACCTGCTTTGTTTTCTATCAATTTTCATGCCAGAGAGTTGTTTAGCTGCTGAACTCCAGCCTATCGACTGATTTTGCCCAGATACTCTGAACAATACTGCTTCAGGAGGAAAGTTTACATTCAACCCGGGGCGCCTCTTTAATCAAAAGTTTTACGATAAAAGTGACTGTTCTATCTATTATAACACAAAATCCGATGGGGAAGATCCTGACAAAGCTTATGGTCTTTATCTATGTAGACAAGATGTTGCTTAGCAAACCTGTCAGGATTGCATAGTCGAAGCAATTGACAAGGCTCCCTTTTCTCTTTTGTTTTAACGGTAACGACAATGAAAGGTGGTTTGGTTAGGGCACTCATTCAGTCTGAAAATGTGCTATGTTCGGGTTGCCGCCATCGTGAGTGATATATCACCAAAAAAAAAACTCCAGTGAAACTCATTATGTTGGAGTAAATCTGAGAGTTTTTATTCTTTTTAACAATCTCTTGTACAAGTGATGTTTTTATTTTTATTTTTTTTATACCACATACGGTGGCAACAACTCGAACCTGGGTCATTACCAGCTAAATGAACTCTCTTTTGAGTTTGTTGTAATTTGCAAACATTCCATCCTCAATAGTATAATCCAAATAGATAATTAAATATAAAAGTTAATCTTTTGAGTTGGTTGTAATCTGTAAACATTACGTACCCTCAATACTATAAACCAAGATGGACTAAAAATGTCAAATGATTGGCCAGATCGGATTATATTTACTTGGGACTAACCGGCCAGACTACTTGCGATCCTAGTCAGGTTTTTGTTGGGCCCTAAAATACCATAAATTGTGTAAGAAACACACTTCCGAGCCGGCCGACTGTTTGACATCCCTCTTTTTTTTTTTTTTTTTTGAATAATACTCTTTATTCCAAGAAGAGAGAACAACAAGACAAGGCAGAACAAGCCAACAACAGCCCCGGCTAAAGAGAGGCCTAAACACAAACAGAGGCCACAGCAACAAACAACCAAAGAAAGCAAAAACAGGGGAAACAAAAAGAAACAGCGGGAACACAGAGAAAATTAACAGCCAGATACACCAGCTATAAGCTCCATTCAAGCAAGTCTCCCTCCATATTAGACGCTTTCTTCGCTAGCGCATCCGCAAAACTATTTTGAGCTCTTGTGCAATAAACAACAGACATGTTTTGAAAAGAAGACAGCAGAGTACGAATATCGTAAATCATTTGAACGTGATTTATGCTTCCGAAACCTTTACCATTGATCCACGATACTGCCACCATAGAATCGCTGACAACCACAATATTATTCCCAATTAACCCAGGACTGGAAGCACAGAGAGAACATGCCCTATAAATTGCGAATAGCTCAGCCGTGTTCGAGTCTTGGGTTCCAACATAGGCGGAAAAAATGCAAACAACCCTCCCACCGCTATCTCTCAAGACGCCCCATATCCCAGTATGTCCAGGCGAACCTCTCGAAGAACCATCTACGTTAAATTTGAAACCAGTTATGGGAGGGATCCACTCTTGCACCTCTGAAATCTTCCTTTGATTGCTTTCAACACAGATATCCTTGATGTTATTAAGGATGATGGTGATTGGATCCTTCGACCCCTTCCCACAATGTTTGAACCACCAAGCTATTTGAAATTTTACCATGTCCAAATATTGGGACATCTCATTTCTTTTACCTTGAAAAACTTGATGATTCCTAGCTTCCCAAATGGTCCACACCATGGCAGCAAAAATCAACCTCCACACACGACTATTTTTTGGCGATGGACACAGCTCATGCCACCCTGCAAACCAATCTAACATCGAATTATTTGGACAGCATTTGACATACCACCAGTCCATAATTTTGGACCACATTTCCCATGCCCACTGGCAGTGGAGGAAGAGGTGGTCAATCGACTCCCTTTTGACAGCACAGATAGAATAGTTTGTGTCTGTCCCCGGATCGCAGCCGAATTTGGACATAACATTTTGACCATAACTCTTCCTCTTAGGAGTTGCCATGTGAACATTTGAAGCTAAAAATGCAGAAACAAATTTGAGTTAAATGCGGAACAAATAACGCTAAAAATTCTAAGCAAGCCGAATTGACGGAAGTTGATTCAGACTTGGAAAACTAAACTTATTGCGAAAACAAAACTTTCCTAAAACGGCAAAAAGATTAATTTCAGGGCCTAAACGATGGAATTCAGCCAAAAAAGGACATGCCTCACTACATAGAAGTGATTATTGAAGATCTCGATGATTCGCTTCAACTGTGAAAGTTTCACGTCATTCTAACTCTGTCGCCTGGATTAGTAGGAATCATTTGCCCTTCTTGCGATCCCATCCCTCAATGTAATCCAATGCCATGACTGCCGCTGCATTAGATGACCTAGCAGCTTCTCGGCTATTTAAGTTGTGGATTACGTATAGGTCCTTTGTATTCTTCCAAAATCACCCAAACTTCTTTATTAGCTCGATTTTTACGCTTTTGCCCATGAATTACCAAAATTACACCAATTCCCCTAAATGCCCAAAATCACCTAAAACACAAATTTAAACCATTAAATACCCACTTTTACCCAGAAATGAGTACAAACAATAGGAAATGGGGTTCTAAAATAGGTATATAAATAGTACGATCAATCTTCATGCAATTACAAAAGACCCCATGCAATTCCATTGATGATCCCTATGCGTGTTTTCCAATCCAACTACACCTTCATTGTTGAATTTGATAATGAATTGAACAAACAAAAATATATTCGTATTAATTTATGTTCCAAAAACAGAGCAACCATGTAAAGTAATTATGATCACTTGGAAGGCTTGATAAATGCAGTTTAGCAAGGAATGTTTGTAATTCCATCTACTACAAAACAAAGTTTATGGTCTCTCTCTCTGTAAAGGAGACGTGATCAAGCTAACCTGCCAGAACTGCATAAATTGGGCTATTGATAATTAGCTGGATATTATCAACTCCAATCATCATCATATCACCGAAGAAGCCATTACTAGCTACTAGTATCTATGCCCAGATGAGTATTAACATGCTTTTATGGTTTTGTTAAAGGAAAATGTATCATCACCTAAAAGCTCTAGATTGGTTTTTTAATCATACGCAGACAAACAAAACCCACCATATGCACCACACCCAACACAAAAACCATCACCAAGAAATTAGCGTCCTCCAATATTGCTTTCAAGAATGGCTTTTAGAGAGAGAAACTCTCGGGTTGGGTCAAACAGAAGAACTGATATCCCTGAATTCAACAAACTTGGAGGCGATAAGGATTTTAGGGAGAATCTTGTCTCGGTTTTCATAGGCAATCTCAACCCCATTGTGGATTCAATGGGATTATGGGGTATTTTCAAGATCTTTGGGAGGGTTAGGGATGTGTTCATCTCTGCTAAGAAGGATCCGAACAGAAGTCGTTTTGGGTTCATTCGTTTTGAAACTTTGGAAGAGGCCACAAAGGTTGCTTCGAGAGTCAATGGAATGCATGTGTACGGATGGCCGATTACGGCAAAGGTAGCAGCTCATGATTGGAATAGACGCCGTAAATCAGCAAGTTTGCATAGTGATCATTTTCATTATGGTCAGTATAAGGGAGAAGGGAAACAGGGGAGTGATTATGAAGGTTTGAATAGAAGACCGGCTGTCCGTGAAGGGAAGTCCTATGCAGAGGTAGCGAAGGTGGACCATCAGCAGAAGAAAAAAGTAGACAAAGAGATTGTTTTGTCTTGGGCAGGTTCCAATGAAGTGGAGGAATGGCTGTCCAAAACTGCGGTGGGGGTTCTTAGGCATTTTGGCAATATAGAATCGGTGAATCAGAGGTTGGAGGATAGGGGTTTCACTTTCTCGTCTACGTTTCTGGGTGGGAAACACATTGTGTGGACTTTTGAGTCCACTTGTGACAGAGATGGTTTTGTTACAAATAGCTTCTTCCGGAGAGATTGTTTCTCCCCAATGAAGGTCTGGGGTGAACAGATGGGTAGCCCGTCTGTTGATAAGATCAGCTGGATTGAGGTGCACGGTGTTCCTCTCAATTGCTGGTGCAACTCTTTCTTTGAGCAGCTTGGAAGGTTAGTGGGAGAGGTGTTGTGGATTGACGAATCTACTGAGTACAGAAACAGATTAGATGTGGGAAGATTGCTGGTTAAAGCTCCATTGGAGTCGCATCTATCTCGTGAGGTTGCTGTGAAAGTGGGTTTTAGATCATTCCCGGTTAAGTTGGTGGAACTCTCAACCCCGGTATCTGTACAGTGGCTAAATAATTTGCTGGGTTTGAAACCTGGTAGTTCAAATTTGGAAGTCTGTACAGCAGGGGAAGGTTTCGACAAGTCTCAGCCGAAATTTAGCGTGAAGACCTGTGGTGATGATGTTTCTAGCTCTGTCAAGAGCAGAGTAGATGGCAGAGAGAAGGGCATGGGTAAGAATAAGGAACGGAAAAAGGTGGTCAGAGAGCCTAGTTGGAGAAGTCCCAGGCTGGCGAAATGGTCAGTAGGTGGAGAAATGGAGTTTGCAGACAAAGGAAAAGGTAGGCTGATCCCTAGATCTAAGTCTACTGACAGGAAGCATTTTGGGAACGTAGCTTTGAGGATTGATGAGAATAGAGTTCAACTCTCTGACAGCTCTTCTGACGAATCGGATTCAGATTTAGGATCTGATGTTGGGCCTGTTGTGAATAATAAATATCTTAAGGGTGAGTGTTCCAAAAGTAGGCCAGCAAATTTTCTGAATGTTAATGGGCCAGGGAGGGGGTCTTTTACTAGTAGTATTCCTATCCTGAAGGGGAGGAAAAGGCCCAGTGGGGTGTCTATTGGATCCCAACACTATATAAGTAGTCCAGATCCAGCAGAGGTTGAAGTTCAAACTGGTAAGCAAGCCAAAGGAGATTTCAGTTTGGAGCTGAACAGAGGTGATGACCATGGCTTTACTTCGAAGGACAGAGATCCCGCTTCTACTCAGATGGTCCCTGAAACTCAGATGAATAGCAACAAGGGTATTGATCTTGTGGTGGATTTGAGAAACCGTGACAATGAGGAAGAAAGTAATGGCGATAGGACTGCAGGAAGATTTTCAGATGAGGTCGTGGAGGATGAGGAGGAGGAGCAAAGATTTTCAGAAACTTCTCTTCAGTATGGCAGCAAAAAGAAAGGCAAGGCAAGAATCCCCAGAAATTCCAAGAACTCTAGAGGTAAGCTGCCCGTTTTTTCTCATTATTCTCATAATTCTCATTCGGTTATGAATTCTGCTGTGGGGAGCAAATTAGACCACTGCAGAAGGTCAAAATATAGGAAAGTGGTTTGGAATCTCGAAGAAGAGATTGCCAAAGTCATAGAGAAGAGAGTGGTTAAGAGACTAGAGAAAGCCGAGAGATCGAGAGGGAGGGATGAAGGTTTTGGGAGATGGATTATGAATGGTGGTGAGGTGGAAAAGTCTACGAGGGAGACTTGGAATACAGCTGAAGAGGTTACGAAAGTGTTAGAAACAGGTGCAGCCCTTGGGTTCGATTTTAATGGTCATCAAGAAGAGATTGCGGAGTATGTGTCAATGAGGGAGAAGGAGGACGAGGATAGAGCTGCAGAGTAGCTTTGCTGTCTTGTCTTGGGGTTGGTCTGTGTTGTGTCCAATGTTAGCGTTATCTTGGAACGTTAGGGGTTTGGGTAAACCGGAGAAGCGTCGTAGGGTCAGAAGTGTGGTTTTGTTGAATAAACCGGCAGTATTTTTTATTCAAGAATCTAAGCTTAAGACAGTGGATAGCAGAATTGTTAAGGGTTTGGGCGGTAAGGTCCTCACTAGAGGTGTTAGTGTGGAAGCGGAAGGGTCTGCAGGTGGCTTGTTAACCTTGTGGAACGAAGATTTAGTGACCATCAAGGACTGCATTTCGAATAAGTGGTGCATTATTTTGGTGGGTTTCTTGATTAGTTTAAATAAGGAGGTGGTGTTGTGCAATGTTTATGCTCCTAATTCAGAAAAGGAGAGACGTGAACTATGGGCTTTTATTCTTAACGTGCAGAATTCTTTCCCTCAGCCTTGGTGTATGGGAGGGGATTTTAACACTGTAATCTACAAGGAGGAGAGAAAAGGTGGTGATTTTAACAAGTGGTCGGCTAGAGCTTTCAGTAATTTTATTCTCCAAGCGAAGGTGTTGGATATTCCGCTAAGAGGGGGGTCCTTTACATGGTCGAATAATAGAGTTGATGGTATGTGGGCTAGGTTGGACAGATTTTTGGTGTCTCCTATTGTGTTATCATGGTTCGACGATTTGGAACAATTCAAATTGCCGAGGACGATATCGGATCATTGTGCAGTCTCTTTGAGGATTCCTAAGTTAAATTGGGGTCCTAGGCCTTTTCGTTTCAATAATGTTTGGCTTGAGGACAAAGAGCTTATGGGGGAGATTAATTTGGACTGGTGCAGAAATTTTCCTAAAGGTTCCAGCAGTGTTGTTCTTCACTCTAAGTTGAGAAGAGCTAGAGGCAAGGTGAAGAGATGGGCGGCTGCTAGGGTGGTTAATAGGAATTCCACCAAAGAGATTGAGGTAAGGTTGGGGAAGATTGACGAATCTGCTGCTATTCATGGGTGGTCGGTTAAGCTAAGGGAAGATAGATTAGCTACTGTTTCCGAGTTGTGGAGGGGTTTGAAACGTGAGGAACAACAATGGAGACAATCTTCGAGAGTGAAATGGTTGTTAGAAGCCGATAGGAACACTAGATTTTTTCATTGTGTGGCTAGTGGCCGTCGTAGGAGCAATTTTATTGAGAATATCTCCTTTGACGGTACTATTAAAAATTCGCCAAGTGATATTTCAAATGGTGCAGCAGATTTTTTTGAAGGGCTTTTTAGGAATGTTCAGTGGCGTCGGCCTAGAATAAATGGCCTCCCTTTAAAATGCCTGTCTTCGGAGGATCGGGAGGGCTTGGAAGAGCCTTTTAGTGCAGATGAGGTGCGGGATGCGCTAAAGAGTTGTGATGGAAATAAAGCCCCCGGTCCGGATGGTTTTAATCTAAGCTTTATTAAAGATAATTGGGCTGTCATCAAGGGGGATTTTATGAAGTTTATGGAGGATTTTCATCATGATGGTTCCATTGTCAAGGAGCTCAATAAGTCCTTTATAGCTCTAATTCCTAAATGTGTCAAACCTTCAACGATGAAAGATTTTAGGCCTATTAGTTTGGTGGGGTCTCTTTATAAAATTTTGGCTAAGGTTTTGGCTAACAGGATGAGACGGATTTTGGAGTCTGTGGTGGGTGAAACGCAGATGGCCTTCGTGAGGAACCGTCATATTTTGGATGGTTTCGTAATAGCGGAAGAAATAATTCATCATTGGAAAAGTGGTAAAAGTGGTGGCCTTTTGGTTAAGCTCGACTTCGAAAAGGCGTACGATAGCCTCGATCATTCCTTTTTGGATGATATGTTGAAGGATATGGGTTTTGGTGATAAGTGGAGACAGTGGATTAGATGGTGTATCTCTTCCCCTATGCTATCCGTTTTGGTTAATGGAAGCCCGACGAGGCAATTTGGTATGGAAAGGGGCCTTCGGCAAGGGGATCCGCTTTCTCCTTTTTTATTTAATGTGGCGGTTGAGGGTTTGAGCGCGTTGTTGAAGAAAGCGGAGACTTTGGAGATGATTAGAGGGGTTTCTTTTGGATCCGAGGATATTCATGTGACGCATTTGCAATTCGCCGACGACACTGTTCTTTTCCTTCATCCGAGGGAGGTCTTTTTGGTTAATGCAAGAAGGATTCTAAGGTGTTTCGAATTGGCTTCGGGGTTGAGAATTAATTTTAGAAAGAGTTGTGTGGTTCCGGTGGGCGATTGTGGTGCGAGGGATGTGAATTGGGCTGCTTGTTTTAAGTGTGCTATAGGGTCTCTTCCTATATCCTATTTGGGTTTGCCGCTTGGTGGTAGGCCGGTGTCAAAAAATTTTTGGGACGATCTCGTTCGTCGTATTGAGTCTCGCTTGGCTCCGTGGAAGAGAGGTTTTCTAAATAAAGGGGGTAGGATTGTGCTCATCAAAGCGGTAATGTCTAGCATTCCTAATTATTACATGTCG
This sequence comes from Acer campestre, assembly GCA_954870605.1. Lineage (NCBI taxonomy): Eukaryota > Viridiplantae > Streptophyta > Magnoliopsida > Sapindales > Sapindaceae > Acer > Acer campestre. Next base: position 3,752,262 of record OX940809.1, read on the forward strand.
GTTTTTAGGATGCCGGTTTGTGTGGCTAAAAAGATAGAAAGGCTGCAGCGTGATTTTTTCTGGGGTGATGGTAGTGTCAAGCGGAAGTTGCATTCTATTAATTGGGAGACGTTGTGTAAAAGTAAGCTTAATGGTGGCTTAGGAATTGGGTCAATCATGGATAAAAATAAAGGTTTAATTGCTAAGTGGATATGGAGATTCGGGAAGGAAGTGTCGTCGTTATGGAAAAGAATTATATGTGCTAAGTATAATATTCCGTTGTTATCCTTAAGTTGGGATTGGAAGGGGGGCTCAGCTGCGTCTTTTTTTACGAGGGCTGTTTGTGGGCTGCTGGAGCAAGGTTCCAAGATTGGGAAGGTTTTGGAGGAGGGTTTCCAAGTGATTGTGGGGAGGGGTGATAGGGCGAGGCTTTGGGAGGATGTTAAGGTGGAAGGAGTTAGGTTGAAGGAGGCTTTTCCTAGGATTTTCTCCCTAGCTTTCAACAAGGGTGGGTGTGTGAACGAGTATGGGGGTTGGGTCGAAAATAGATGGTGCTGGAAAGTCTCTTTAAGAAGGCCTTGTTTTGATTGGGAATTTCAACAATGGAATTCCTTTTTGAGTTGTCTAGAGGGTATTAAGATTAAGGATAGGATTATGGATTCTATTGGCTGGTCTTTCAACTCGGACGGTCAATTCTCCGTTAAGTCGGTGTGGAAAAATCTCGAGGCGGGGCTGTCGGGGGAGCCGACAGTTTTTAGAAGCATCTGGAAGAACGTTGTGCCTCCGAAAATTGAGATCTTTGTGTGGCAATTGCTGCATGGTAGAGTGTTGGTTAGAGAGGTTCTGAATCGTTTTGGTTTGAATGTGGCTAATAATATGGACTGCCCCATGTGTGGGGATCATGTGGAGTCCATCGATCACCTTTTTCTGCAGTGCAGATGGGCGTGGAGGGTCTGGTCAGGAGCCATGAATTGTTGGAAGGTGAGCTGCTGCAGCCCGGTTTCCTTGTTGCTTTGGTGGCAGGAGTGGATGGGTTTTTGTCCTAGTAGGAGGTCGGAGAGAGCATGGCTGTCCATGTTTTTTGCTGTGGTTTGGTCAATATGGGAAGCTAGGAACGAGAAGGTCTTCAAAGATGTCAACACTCAGCTGGTCCAAGTTTTGGATATGGTTAAATTCCGGATCGCCTGGTGGTTTAAGAACATTGGAAAAGGCTCGGCTGATCCGATTTCTTTAATTGTCTTGGATATTGCGGAAAGATGTGTGGTCCGTAAGAAGATTAAGCAGCTCAAGGTTGTCGATTGGATCCCTCCGGCTCCGGATGTTCTGAAATTCAACGTGGATGGCTCTTTTCGTGGTCCGTTGGGTCAAGGTGGTATAGGGGGAGTGTTGCGGGACAGCAATGGCAATGTTCTTTGTTCTTTTTCTGAAAAAGTTGGGGTTCATGACATTATTTCAGCTGAAATTTTGGCTATTGCTAGAGCTTGCAATCTCAGCAGCTCGAAACCGGTTTTGAGGAATAAAAGTATTGTTGTGATTAGTGATTCTAAGACGGCGGTTTCTTGGATTAATGGTAGTGGTGTGGGCAGCTGGAGGCATGTCCATCAGATCTTAGAGATCAGAAATCTGCTGGGTTGTTTGAGTAAGGCTCATGTGGAGTTCGAGTCTAGAGATTCTAATTCCTTTGCGGACATGTTAGCTAAAAAAGGTGCCGCTGGCGAGGAAGACGAGTTGATCTGGAGCTTGTAATGTTTCTGTTGCTGTCGGTGTTTATGTTTTTTCTGGTCTGTTTGTGCTGCTTTCCTTGTTTTCGTCGCGTCTGCTGTTGGTGCCCTGTTTCTGGGCTGTTTTGTGTGGGCTGCTGCCCCTTGTTGCTTGTTTCTGCCCCGGTTGGTGGGGTTTTTTTATATCATTGATTTTCAAAAAAAAAAATATTGCTTTCAAGGGTCTCAAATTTAGCGGCCAGTTCATCTTAAAATCATTCACAATTTGCCACTGCATATATAGCCATTAACAGAACATGATTATGCATTCAGAATTTTGAACTTAAGATTTTCTAATCCAAAGCTAGAAAGTGTTGTTTTAGGCTTTTTTTTTTTTTTTTGGTTGATTGTCTCTTTCTCAGATCATGTACTGAGATGTGATATTGTGTAATCTACTTACTTTGATTACACTTGAAATTATATGTCCGGAATTTGACCCGCGGAGGTAGGTATATTGGTCGAACCAAGTAATTCTTGGTATTCTTGTGTTTGCCTGTTGAGTTTGGTATTGTGTTATTATATCCCAACAAGTAGTATCGGGGCAATTTTCATAACAAATTGATTAGGTCAGATTGGATTATATTATAACCAGTCTACCTGCAACCCTAGTCGGGTTTTTGTTGGGCCCTACAATACCATAACTTGTTGAAGAAACACGCTTCAGGCCGGTCGGAATTCAACAATTTTTTTTTGAGATACTTCAAGTCGCATTCATGTAAACAACAAAAGACCTGTAAGTCTGCTAGTCAAACATTGAAAGTCAAAGCACCTGCAGCTCAGGTATCATAATATCCAATTTTATTTACTCGGTCCTGGCCGGGGAAAACTGAGATACGACAAAAAACTATTCATTGGACTTCTTCTTTCAACAATTTTTATCAAAATCTTACCGAGTGTATTCCAGGTTTGCAGTCGTGGTTGTGTTTTCTGAGATACCACAGAAGTTGTAAGTACATGTTTGATAATGTTTTTGTTTTTTGTTTTATATAATTTTATTTGAAAATGAGAAATTGATTTTCATATTTTTAGAAAATCGATTTTCAGTTTTTTGTTTGTGCAATTTTCCCTTTTCTTTAATGATTAAACAAATATAGATTTTTTTTCCTCTGTTGAACCAGAAGAAGACAATCAGAAGCGATCAAAAGGTAATGGTACAAAAGGTGGTGCTTATAAAAATAATGAGACGAAATTGTGAAAACATCATATTGACGTTTTCAATTAATCCAACTTTTAACGTTACCGAAGACTTTCTCAGTTATTTATTTATGGGTAATTATCATTCTCCCCCCTATAGTTTTCCGTATTCTCCATTTTTCCCCCTCTAGTTTTAAAATTCTCCAATTTCCCCCCTCCCATACCTATTTTTATAAAATGAAATTGGTTGTATTTGTGCATGGGAGGAGGGAATTTAGAGAATTTTAAAACTAGAGGGGGGAAAATAGAGAATATGGAAAACTACAGGGGAGAGAATAATAATTTCCCTTTATTGATTTATTTTTATTTTATTATTAATTTAAAAACCAAAAAAGTGGCTTCAAAAACGTAGCCGAATTCCCCATAAATAACCTGAGGATGACTCATCCTGGATATTTTCACAGGAAAATGGCGATTGTTGTACTCTTTGCCCCAACAACTATTCATCGCTGGCTTTGGTTGATTTCTTTTCTATCTTTTTTTATGTCACAGATCTCTTTAGCTGATGACAAGCTCCATCGTACCGGATATTCTTGCAGAGGTACATTTAATAATAATACTGATTCCAACATGTACAGATTGAACCTGGCCCGCCTCTTCACCCAGAAGCTTTACAATGAAGGTGGCAATTCCATATATAGCAGAACAACTGATGGAGAAGATCCTGAAAAAGTTTATGGTCTTTATCTATGTAGAGGAGACGTTACCAAGCAAACCTGTCAGAAGTGCATAAATGAAGCAGTTGGTTATCCTTTACAATATTGCGACGACAACAACACGACTGCAATTTCATGGCATGACGAGTGTCTGGTGCGATATTCTGACAAACCTTTCACCTTTACTTTCGAATCAGAACCAGCTTTAAAAATGTCCGGAGGCAATAATTCAGACCCTGTTGCGTTCAGAAAGGCTTTGAATCAGTCGTTTAGTCAACTGATCGCCCATGCAATTACAAGTGAATTAAAGTATGCAACAGATATTGTTAATATTTCCAGTTCAGTTACTCTGTATACTATGGGGCAGTGCATACCGTATCTGTCGAAAGAGGACTGCCACGATTGCCTACATAGTGCTGCTCAATTGTTAGAATACGAAAAGAAAGATTCAAGATATCTTTACCCAAGTTGTAGTGCCAGGTTCCAGCTGGACCAATTTTGGAACTCTCCTGCAGCGCAAGAACCGGTCTCTCCAGTTGAAGCTCCACCACCCGTCTCCGACAATACTGGAGGCGCTGATTTGGGGAGGAACAGGAAGGAAAACAGGGCATGGATTCCAATCACCATATCTGTATCAGCTGGAGTTATACTAGTGGTGCTGTTTGGTTTTCTTCTTTTGCATAAGAATAGGAGAAATAAGAGAGCTAAAGGTATAATAGCTTTACTTTGCATTACAAATTTATTTATCCCTTTATAAACTCAATTACGTGTGACTTGCAGCAAACAGTCAAGAGATTCGATTGATTCGTTTGAGAGAAGATAGAATCGGAAATGACTGCTCTTATGATGCATTGCAAGGAGAAAATCAGATGGAATCTCAAGATCTCCCTACGTTTCCATTAGATCTCACCCTGGAGGCTACACAACATTTCTCTGATGAAAACAAGCTTGGAGAAGGGGGATTCGGTCCTGTGTACAAGGTAACTACTAGATGCCTCATATGTATTTGCGTAATTACAGGACCAATTATCTTCAAATAGGCACTGTTGTCTCTGTGTTAAGGTAAAAATTGAAAACTCCTTTCAGGGAATATTAGGGGACGGTAGGGAAATTGCAGTGAAGAGGCTTTCGAAAACATCCGGGCAAGGGCTGAGAGAGTTCAAGAATGAAGTTACTGTAATTGCCAGATTACAACATAAGAATCTTGTGAGATTGTTTGGTTGCTGCTTAGAGGGAAATGAATTGCTGCTTATCTATGATTATATGCCCAACAAAAGCCTTGATCTCCTCCTATTTGGTTTGTCTCTCAAACTTTCTTATGTTAATTACTATACAGTTGATCAAATGCGGGATCTCACACGTTTTTTCGTACGGAATCAGTTATACAACGTTGTGTAATATGTTCCATTATGTTGTGGAAACGTTACACAACCTTGTGTAATCGACTCTAGCAAGAAAAACATGCGGGATTCCCGCATATGATAATTTTTAAATTACCATATTCACGGAAACTAAGAATATTATATGTTTCATTAATTGCAGGCTGTGGTAAGTCATGCAAATGAAAAAAAATAACATGAGCAGATTTAATTTTAGCTTGGAACTAGGCCTTTGAAAGCCTTTCAAGTGATCATAGTCTCAAGCTACACTTGAATTGACATATCCTAGGGCTGTTTTGTTTTCCTTCCTCCACCCAAATCACTTAGCAAATTTGGAAATTAAGTTTAATATTATGTTCATGTACGTCATTATCAGATTCAACTAGGAGTGTACAACTGGATTGGAAAACACGCTTAAGCATCATCAATGGAATTGCACGAGGTCTTTTGTACTTGCATGAGGATTCTCGACTTAAAATTATTCATCGAGATCTCAAAGCTAGTAATGTATTACTAGATCATGAAATGAACCCAAAGATATCTGACTTTGGAATGGCCAGGATATTTAGTGGAAATCAAAATGAGGCCAATACCAATAGAGTTGTTGGAACATAGTAAGTGAATTTCTTCCTCCCTTTTGAAAATTATCTATTTGTGGTGATATAATCCCAGGAATGAGATCAAATATATGCACTCAAATTATGATATATAAAAATAATAGAGTAGATTACAGAAAACATGTATTATGAAAAAAAAAAAGATGGAACACTGTGTTATGAGATACAAGCCCTTCAATTTTTTATAGCAGCTGTTTTTGGTTTTCAAACAGTGGATATATGGCTCCAGAATATGCTATGGAAGGATTATTTTCAATCAAATCGGACGTTTTCAGTTTCGGAGTTCTACTTATAGAAATTATAAGTGGGAGAAAGAATAGTCGATTTTATATTTCAGAACATGGTCTAAGCCTGCTAAATTATGTATGTAACTATATCTATCTATATACTTCAAAATAAATATATATATATATCTATCTATCTTTCAAAGAATGATTTTCAATGATTATACATCAAACTTATAGTTCATGACTTTGCATGTAACATTGCAGACATGGAAACTATGGTGTGAAGAAAAAGCACTAGAGCTCATGGATCCAGTACTAGTGCGGTCATGTGTTCAAGTTGAACTATTGAAATACATCCATATTGGATTGTTGTGTGTTCAAGAAGATCCGACAGACAGACCTACCATGTCATCGGTGGTTGTTATGCTAGTGAGTGATAACATAAAACTTTCTCAACCAACTCAACCTGCGTTTTCCGTTGGCCGTGCTACGAGACCAGGTCAATCCGCATATGACGTTAAAGCTTGTTCCAACGAGGTAACACTTTCGACTGTATTTCCACGGTGATGACAAGTTCCTCCTTTTTCTCCTATAATTTATTTTATTCAAAGATCGAAGGACCATATTATATTGTATACTTGTATTACCGTATTACACTTATCAACATATGCCACAGTCCACAGATATTATCCGGTTGTGTACTTGTGTAAGACTATGTCAAAAATAAGTGATACATAAAAAGGTAAAAAGAAAAGGGTGATGAGTTTGTTAGGAAATAAAACGTGTACATTCCCTTTCCTATTTGTTGTATATTTCCTATTTCTATTGTATAGTCTATTGTATAGCCTAACTTGTAGTAGGACAACTAATTGTCCCTGACTTGTAGGAGTAGTCGTGTTAGCTACCTGTACAAATACACCATTCAATTTCAATAATATTATTCAAGCGAATTCTATCTTTCTTTCTTCTTTTCATGGTATCAGAGCAGTGTTAGATCCTGACTCAATCCTTGCTACACTTTGATTTCTCGTGTAGTTTCTTTCCATTATTTTCACCACAATGACCAACAATCAAATATCATCAGACAAAACACCTTCCGCACCTGGCACATCTGCCTCTGGCACATCCAAGCCAGAAATTTCGATCTCCTCTACAGATTCATTGAAAACAGACCTCACTAACCCCTTTTTCACTCATCACTCAGATCATCCAGGTCTAGTATTGGTTTCCAAGCCTTTGAATGGAGACAACTATTCAGTATGGAAAAGAGCTATGACAATGGCTTTGAATTCGAAAAATAAATTGGGATTTGTCAATGGCAGAATCCTGGCTCCTTCAGAAGAAACCGATCCCAATGGTTATGCAACTTGGTCACGTTGCAATGATATGGTCCACTCATGGATCATCAATGCTCTTAGTCCAGAACTCTCAGATAGTGTAATCTACTATGCTACAGCACACGAAGTTTGGGAAGATCTCTGTGAAAGATTCTCCCAAAGTAATGCGCCACGAATCTTTGAAATACAGCGAGATATCGCCTATCATAAGCAAGAACAGCACTCGGTTTCCACTTATTACACAAAACTGAAAGGTTTGTGGGATGAATTGGCTTCTTACAGTGATGCAACAAACGGAGCACAACAAGATCAACAGAAATTGATGCAATTTCTAATGGGGTTGAACGATTCTTACAGTGCGATTCGTGGACAAATACTCCTGATGAATCCCCTTCCTTCGGTTCGTCAAGCGTATTCCTCTGTCTCCCAAGAAGAGAAGCAGCGTCTCCTGAGTTCGACACATGCAGCAACAGATTCTGGTGGAAGTGCTGCTATGGCTGTTCGAAGCAATCACAGTAACAAATCCACACCATCGGCTGGAATGGGAAGATTCGATCGGCAATACAATTCACATGATTTCAGATCACAAGAAAAATCGCCAGATAATTACAATGGAGGACGCCGGATTGATCAAGACAAGAAACGATCAGGATATGGCAATGGCAGAGGACGCCCTCACTGCACTCATTGTGGTGAATTGGGCCATTGGGTTCAAACATGTTATGAATTGCATGGGTATCCAACAGGCCACCCAAAGGCCAAGTACAATACAGTAGGTGGCCCAAAACGTTTTAATTATAACAGCAGGCCTGCAGGCAATTTCAATCACAATAACGGGCCAGCAGCCAATCATGTGACCGATTTTCCTTCCAAAGACAACAGCAATCAAATTGATGGAATTTCAGAGGCCCAATTGAGGCAGCTCCTATCACTTCTTAACAATAAAGATGAAGGATCTGGCTCTCAAGCAAATGCCGTGACTAAGCCAGGTTTGTCTAAAATCACTTCCCATAACTGGATCATTGATAGCGGGGCGACGGATCATATTTCCACATCATCAAAATTGTTTTTCCGCAAAGATAAAAATTGCTCATTACCTCATGTACTATTGCCTAGTGGTGAAAAGGCTAATATTGTTGCAAGGGGATCATTGCCTCTGAATTCTGTCTACTATTTGAATAATGTGTTATGTGTACCTACATTCAAAGTTGATTTGATGTCAGTAAGCCGTCTAACGAGAGGCTTGAATTGTTCAATAACTTTTTTCCCTTATTGGTGTGTTTTGCAGGATCTGGCTACGAGGAGGATGATTGGTTTGGGTAAACAACGTGACGGACTATACTATTTAGTGGCACTGGCAACAAAGGAATCCGTGACAAATTCTTCTCCACATCACCCGACCTGCAACATCACCATCTCATCCACAGATCTCTGGCATAATGATAACTCTTATTTCTACACGTTGTGTAACCCCTTACTTTTATCTTTTGTGCTTGTTTCCCGGGTAAAACCGGGTATTTAATGGCTTAAATAAGTGTTTCAGGATTTCTTCCAGGTGAGGGGCGTTTTTGCAAAAATATGGAAAGTTTGGGGCAAAAGTGTAATTTTAAAAACTTAGAATTCTGCGCCCTATTTTGCGTTTAGGGGCCGCAGAATTCTTGGCAGAGCTTCACTTTTTTGCATTTTTGCGGCCTAGGGCGCAGAATGGGGCGCATAAAGCATGAATTTGTGTTTGGTGAAAGCTTCCTGCAGAAGGCTCAACTTGCGGGGGCCATATCTCTCTCCTCAGAACGAATTGGGTTTCGGTCTATATATGGTTGGAAAGCTCCAGAAGTCTTCTTTCCAACGGTTCTTCAAGATCATGATTCCGTTACTCGTGGAGAAAGTTATGCCCGTTTCCGTAACGGTGCGCGCTGCTGGAAACCCATCCGCGTGAGGCCCAAATTTCAAGTTCCTTGGGCCCCCAAATTTCGGAAAACCAGGATCTTGTCTCTGACCATTGCCTTGGCTGAGAGAGGGGAGGTAATGATGAGGAAAATATTGGTGGGCCCTCTTCAATTATGAAGCATGATGGTGTTGGTTGTCATTGGGAGAAGGGAAAAAAGACTTTGGATACCCATTCTTCTTCTTTCCAGCAAGGAGGACGACCACACAGAACCCTCTCTGCATCCCAACTTCTCCTCTCTCTCTCTTCTGCCCAAAACACATCTTCTTCCATCTTCTCCACCAAATAAGGAGAGATCCAAGCTCCCATGGAGGTTCTTCCTCCATGGGAGCTCACCATACACCTCCACCACCCTTTTTACACTACATCCACCCATCTAGGAGTAGATTACAAGAAGAATGGAGTGGTCTTTGGACCAAAAACGAGCTAGGAAATCAAGGAGAGCTTGGAGGAGTTGTCTTCAAGGGTTGTCTCCTTTACACTCATTTCTTTTTGTATTTCTTGTTTTCTTGGATGTAATCATCAATTTGGGAATTTTGTAAACCTACACTTATTGCAATATATGTATGATTGTTCTTAATTTTCTTTGAGTTTTGTTCTACTCTTTGCTTATTCATGATTAAATCTCTTGTTGTGATATTCATGTGTGTGATGGGTCTAAATTAATGTGTCCATGAATGGGATTAGGAGTAGTGTAATTTAATTTAGGAGTAGAGTAATTTAGCATCCCATAATTGTTGATTAATTGATGGATGATCCAAAATACCATGTTTAGAATTATTTGAGTGTTGAGTATTAGCTCTAAAGAGTGGGAGAAGTTTGATTGATGCATGTACTTGCTAAATTAGACTTTGGTTCAATATTCTTGTACTTAATGGGTCTTTGTTTTCAAAGGCACAATTGCTCACCCATGGTTTGGTTTGGGTTGGGTGATGGATTGATTTAGGGATAATTCCCAAATCAAAAGAATGAACCCCTAGCTTAAATTGAATGGTCTTAATGAATAACAATCAACTTGTTGCATGTAGTTGTTTGGTAAGCTTGTTTCCATTTTTAGCCATCCTAGGGAGATTGATAAAACCGAATCCGTATCTAGAGTAAAGACAAATTGAATTCCTCTTATTGCTCGTGTAATTATAGGGGTATTTCATTGCTTAATGCTTTCACTCGGTTGGTCACCTTGTGGATGATATTTAGGCTGTGTGTTATATATTGCGTGGTTCACATTAACATGTCCAGCGTGGTATCCTCTACATTTGACCAGTAAGTTGAGAGATCACTAGGCTGGCGTGTAGAGCTCGTGTGTGTGTCCCACGGTCCTTAATGAATCCAAGCATTTATGCATGGATGTAATCTCTAAAACATCGAGAGAGATTAGAGATTAATTAAGGGGACACGAGCATATAACATACGTGTTGTATGGGTATCTCGTATTCTTAATGCTTTTACTTGGTTGCCATCCCGTATTTGGTTAGCCATTGTGAATGAATTATTGGCTGTAGTATGGCCCACGCGGTTGCGCATTACATGCCCAACGAAATAACCATTGTATATGACCAGACAGTTGAGAGATCACTAGGCTGGCATACATTGCTCGTGTGTGTGTCCCAAAGTACTTAATGAATCCATGCATTGTGTGGATGTGATTTCTAAGACTCGAGAGAGATTAGAGATCAATTAAGGGGATACGAGCCTATGATATACTTGCACATTGAGGGACTAAGTGAGTCTAGAGCTTAATTAGGAGGATTGTCACGGTTGAATCATTTCCTTAGTGTAATCACATTTCATGCCATCTCTCCATTCCATCCTATCCATGTATATATTATGGTAGTTAGTTTATTTATTTATATTATTATTCACTTTTCCGCAAACGCAACACACGAGTTCTCTCGGAGTGTTGCAATAATAGCTAGAACCGGTGACGGTCGGCGAATTCCACCTCCCTGCGGAACGATACCCTCACTTGCCGCTGTGCTAGTCCCTGTGACTCGCGCGCTAGCGAGGTCGAACTTAAATGTTCAATCTTTTGACCGACATTGCAACGACGTGTCGTCAAAGTGGCGCCGCTGCCGGGGAGGTGGCTTATTCGTTGATAGTTACTAGTTTAAGCTTAGGTTCTTTAAATATCTTAGATTTATTGCTTTTTATTGCTTTGCGGAGTAGTTCGTTATGTTGAAAATAAACATCTCTTTTACTCATGCTTTTCATTGTGTGATCGACAATGTTTAGGCTAGGTTTGGGGGTGTAAGTCGTGTTATTTTTTCTTGTTTTTGTTTAAAGCATATGCATTTGATTTTGTTTGAGTTGTTTTGTGCAAGGAAAGAAAAATTCAGGTTGGATGGACCACACAACTCAAGAGAGCTTCGCGAAGGCATGGTTGGTTCGAATAACCACTCGCGAGGGCTTACGCTTCAAGGGTAAAATGCTTTGCTTATTTTTGTGATTTTTATTTATGTTTAGATCTAAGAGTGGATATGTGTTGTGCTTAGATCTTAGGATTTTTAGGGTGTTGTTTTAGAAAATTTTCAAATCTCTGCAAAAACTGCCCTGTTTTGAATATTTTTGAGGCAAATGTTTCATTAAAACTGTACTCATTGGTGAGGAAATTAATTTTTTCGCCCGCGTTGCGTTCTTCGATTTTTCGTGCTGATTCTGAATATATAAAGAACGTAAAATTCTGGGTTGTGGATCAAAAGTTATGAGCATTTCTTCGACCAAAGGTCATGGGCAATGCCCTGTTTTTCGAAATTGAGCTTTCACTGTTTTCATCGTCCATTTTCACACTTTTCCCATTCGAATTTTGAAATACTTTTTAAATGAAAAGTGTGTATTTATATGTCTACTCTATGGTGTAAAATTTTTGAGAAATTATTTTAAGTGCTTTTAAAGATATGCACCAGAAAGTGGACATTGGACGACTTTAAATTTCGACAGTTTTTTGAAATCTTTGGCCTCCATGTTGAGTTGTTTTTCTTTGTGTGCCGGAAGAGACATGCATTGTATGCTTTTAGCTCCGTGCATCACTTAAATTTGCTTGTACAGTGCCAATCTTTTGATGTTGAGGTGGATGAGACTTCTATGTTTGTTTAGCCTAGGAAAATAGTGGAGACTACCCTAGTGAGGTTTCGAGCCTATTAGCGCCAAATTCAGAGGGTATATTTTGTTTCTACTCTTTAAACACTCTTCAATTTTGTTCTTAATTGTGATCTCATTGTACATATATACATTTTGCATTGATTGCCATAGAACTAAAATAATGTGGACTGCTTGTTGAGATTTGTATTCCCTTGTTAGATGGACTTTTAGAAATGATTTTGGGCTTGAGTGTGTGCGTAACTACTAAAATAGCCTAAACACTCCCACACCCCTATATTCATTGCAAATTGAGGCCAAACACTACACCCCCAACCATTCCCTAGTTATTGATCATGTCAAGGTGTATAGCTTATAGAAGTTATGTATTGTAAAGCTCTAATTTTTGTGATTAAAAGTGTGTACTTAGGCAAATGTATGTAAATTGTGCTAGGCAAAGGCTTACAAAAAGAAAAAAGAAAAAGAAAAAAAAAAAAAGAGAAAAAGAAAAAGAAAAAAAAGAAAGAAAAAAAAAAGAAATAATAAGTGTGAGTTATAAACACTTAAGCCTTCAAGTTCTTCAATTGTAAAGTTACTCTTAAATATGAGTACAAATGTCGCACAATTTTGCAATGTAAATTTTATAGCCTAGACGCTTGTAGTGTAAAGTGTAATAGAGCTAATTTTGTCGTATTGTAATGTGTAAACACCTTGGCATGGTTAATAGCTTTATCCTTTCCACTCCTACCATATATTCCATCCCATACACCTTCACAAATCACCTTGGCCACAATATAATGTGAGGGAAAGCCCATTTGATCTCTTAGGAAGTCTATATTGGGAATGCGAGTCGATGCATGCTCTTTCCACGTTCATGGCATTTTAATTCCTTCCATGAGATCTATCACTATAAATGTGCTTTTATTGAAATACTCATATGCGATACATTAGATTCCAGTACATAAACTCATTCGCATATGTTTGATTGAGAGTGATCGCCCAGGTTCTGAGTGGAAAAATCAGACTGAAATCCAGGGAGGATTAGAGTCAAGGCGAATTTCATCTTAGGCGATTCAAGCATAGTTGTTTTGTAAACCGAAAACATCCTAAGTATTGGCATACTTGCATTGTATGATGCATTGTTATTAATTGGTATATTTGAGATACTAGCATGCATGTGTAGTCTTTGCTTGGTATGTTTGGATTGCATCTCAACTTTTCTTGCAGAGTATACGTTTGTGGGTGTCGTAGCTGTAAACCCTCAGGAGACTATAACTCCTCCTCTAGGGATCGCCTAGTGGTTTAAAGGCTTGTGGCACATGCTAAGTGCCACCGTGTTTCCTACGGAAGTGGACTAGCCTAGTTTTTATTTTTTATTCATTTTAGTTTGTTTTGCTTGTTTTGTTTTATTTTCATATTTGTTTTGTTTTGTTTTGCTCGGGGACGAGCAAAAGATAGGTTTGGGGGTGTGATAACTCTTATTTCTACACGTTGTGTAACCCCTTACTTTTATCTTTTGTGCTTGTTTCCCGGGTAAAACCGGGTATTTAATGGCTTAAATAAGTGTTTCAGGATTTCTTCCAGGTGAGGGGCGTTTTTGCAAAAATATGGAAAGTTTGGGGCAAAAGTGTAATTTTAAAAACTTAGAATTCTGCGCCCTATTTTGCGTTTAGGGGCCGCAGAATTCTTGGCAGAGCTTCACTTTTTTGCATTTTTGCGGCCTAGGGCGCAGAATGGGGCGCATAAAGCATGAATTTGTGTTTGGTGAAAGCTTCCTGCAGAAGGCTCAACTTGCGGGGGCCATATCTCTCTCCTCAGAACGAATTGGGTTTCGGTCTATATATGGTTGGAAAGCTCCAGAAGTCTTCTTTCCAACGGTTCTTCAAGATCATGATTCCGTTACTCGTGGAGAAAGTTATGCCCGTTTCCGTAACGGTGCGCGCTGCTGGAAACCCATCCGCGTGAGGCCCAAATTTCAAGTTCCTTGGGCCCCCAAATTTCGGAAAACCAGGATCTTGTCTCTGACCATTGCCTTGGCTGAGAGAGGGGAGGTAATGATGAGGAAAATATTGGTGGGCCCTCTTCAATTATGAAGCATGATGGTGTTGGTTGTCATTGGGAGAAGGGAAAAAAGACTTTGGATACCCATTCTTCTTCTTTCCAGCAAGGAGGACGACCACACAGAACCCTCTCTGCATCCCAACTTCTCCTCTCTCTCTCTTCTGCCCAAAACACATCTTCTTCCATCTTCTCCACCAAATAAGGAGAGATCCAAGCTCCCATGGAGGTTCTTCCTCCATGGGAGCTCACCATACACCTCCACCACCCTTTTTACACTACATCCACCCATCTAGGAGTAGATTACAAGAAGAATGGAGTGGTCTTTGGACCAAAAACGAGCTAGGAAATCAAGGAGAGCTTGGAGGAGTTGTCTTCAAGGGTTGTCTCCTTTACACTCATTTCTTTTTGTATTTCTTGTTTTCTTGGATGTAATCATCAATTTGGGAATTTTGTAAACCTACACTTATTGCAATATATGTATGATTGTTCTTAATTTTCTTTGAGTTTTGTTCTACTCTTTGCTTATTCATGATTAAATCTCTTGTTGTGATATTCATGTGTGTGATGGGTCTAAATTAATGTGTCCATGAATGGGATTAGGAGTAGTGTAATTTAATTTAGGAGTAGAGTAATTTAGCATCCCATAATTGTTGATTAATTGATGGATGATCCAAAATACCATGTTTAGAATTATTTGAGTGTTGAGTATTAGCTCTAAAGAGTGGGAGAAGTTTGATTGATGCATGTACTTGCTAAATTAGACTTTGGTTCAATATTCTTGTACTTAATGGGTCTTTGTTTTCAAAGGCACAATTGCTCACCCATGGTTTGGTTTGGGTTGGGTGATGGATTGATTTAGGGATAATTCCCAAATCAAAAGAATGAACCCCTAGCTTAAATTGAATGGTCTTAATGAATAACAATCAACTTGTTGCATGTAGTTGTTTGGTAAGCTTGTTTCCATTTTTAGCCATCCTAGGGAGATTGATAAAATCGAATCCGTATCTAGAGTAAAGACAAATTGAATTCCTCTTATTGCTCGTGTAATTATAGGGGTATTTCATTGCTTAATGCTTTCACTCGGTTGGTCACCTTGTGGATGATATTTAGGCTGTGTGTTATATATTGCGTGGTTCACATTAACATGTCCAGCGTGGTATCCTCTACATTTGACCAGTAAGTTGAGAGATCACTAGGCTGGCGTGTAGAGCTCGTGTGTGTGTCCCACGGTCCTTAATGAATCCAAGCATTTATGCATGGATGTAATCTCTAAAACATCGAGAGAGATTAGAGATTAATTAAGGGGACACGAGCATATAACATACGTGTTGTATGGGTATCTCGTATTCTTAATGCTTTTACTTGGTTGCCATCCCGTATTTGGTTAGCCATTGTGAATGAATTATTGGCTGTAGTATGGCCCACGCGGTTGCGCATTACATGCCCAACGAAATAACCATTGTATATGACCAGACAGTTGAGAGATCACTAGGCTGGCATACATTGCTCGTGTGTGTGTCCCAAAGTACTTAATGAATCCATGCATTGTGTGGATGTGATTTCTAAGACTCGAGAGAGATTAGAGATCAATTAAGGGGATACGAGCCTATGATATACTTGCACATTGAGGGACTAAGTGAGTCTAGAGCTTAATTAGGAGGATTGTCACGGTTGAATCATTTCCTTAGTGTAATCACATTTCATGCCATCTCTCCATTCCATCCTATCCATGTATATATTATGGTAGTTAGTTTATTTATTTATATTATTATTCACTTTTCCGCAAACGCAACACACGAGTTCTCTCGGAGTGTTGCAATAATAGCTAGAACCGGTGACGGTCGGCGAATTCCACCTCCCTGCGGAACGATACCCTCACTTGCCGCTGTGCTAGTCCCTGTGACTCGCGCGCTAGCGAGGTCGAACTTAAATGTTCAATCTTTTGACCGACATTGCAACGACGTGTCGTCACATAACCGCCTAGGTCATGTATCACCTCTTCGTTTAGGTTTCATTGCTAAGAATTTTTTGAATTTTTCCGTTGAGTCCAATAAAGCTTGCCCTATATGTCCTTTGGCTAAGCAGAGTCGTTTACCTTTTTATCCAAGTGTAATCTCTTCTGTAAAACCTTTTGAAATAATTCATTGCGACATTTGGGGTCGTTATCGACAATCTACTCTTTCTGGTGCTTTTTACTTTCTTACTATTGTTGATGATTACTCACGTTTCACGTGGATATTTTTGATGCGACACAAAAATGAGGCCCAATCCCTTTTAAAACGTTTTTTTACTTATGTTCGTACACAATTTGATTCTCACATTAAGATTTTTCGAAGTGACAATGGTGGGGAATTTATTTCACTTCGTTCATTTTTTCATGATAATGGTGTCATTTTTCAGCACTCTTGTGTTTATACGCCTCAACAAAATGGGGTTGTAGAACGCAAACATCGTCACATCTTGCAAGTGGCTAGAGCTTTGAAATTTCAAGCTCGACTACCTACCCAATTTTGGGGTGATTGTGCCCTTACTGCTGTCCACATAATCAATAGGCTTCCTTCTCCAATTCTCTCTCACAAAACCCCTTTCGAACTTCTCTACTCCAGACCGCCTTCTTTTTCCCATCTCCGTGTCTTTGGTTGTTTAGCCTATGCAACCAATGTCCATCCAAGCCACAAATTTGACTATCGTTCCATACCCTCTGTTTTTATCGGCTATCCTATTGGTCAAAAGGCTTACAAGTTATTTGATTTGTCAACCAAAAAAATTTTTACTAGCCGTGATGTCAAATTTCATGAAAATGTCTTCCCTTTTGCATCTGCCCAGCCTCATTCTTCTATAACTGGCCCGCATACCACTTCTGGCCCAATTCCTATTGTGGGCCTTGATATTCCTTATTCATCTGACCCCAATCCAACCACACAACCTCCTTCGCCACTCACATCTCCTCCACCAGACACAAGCCCTTCTCCTCCAACCACACCTCTCCCTTCTCCGATTCCAGCTTCTGCCTCCGTCTCCCCTCCTCTGTCGGTTTCCCCATTTCCGGCGTCCAATTCCTCGTCAGATCCCTCTTCTACTGCACCCAGTCCAGTCCTTCTGCCCGACCCGGCTCCACTTCGTCGCTCCAGCCGCCATGTCAGTCCGCCGGCCAAGCTTCGCGATTATGTCTGCTCCACAGTTTCCTCCACCCAATCATCCTCCTTGCTGCCTGGTCCGATCAAAGGTACGAGATATCCACTGAGCAATTTTGTTTCGTATCACCGTTATACTCCTGCCCATCTCTCCTTTGCTGCTCAAATCAGTGAGGCTACTGAACCGGCGTCCTATTCCGAAGCTGCGGCACATCCTCGGTGGAGAGATGCCATGAATTCCGAGTTACAGGCTCTCCAAGCCAATGGCACCTGGTCCCTCGTTCCACTCCCTGCCGGCAAGAATCCTATTGGCTGCCGATGGGTATTTAAAATCAAGCATCGTTCCGACGGTTCAATTGAGCGGTACAAGGCTCGGTTAGTCGCCAAGGGCTTCACTCAGCTGGAAGGTGTTGATTATCAGGACACCTTTTCCCCAACAGCCAAAATCATCTCGGTTCGCTGTCTCCTTGCCTTGGCTGCTTCTTCTGGCTGGTCTATTCATCAAATGGACGTTCACAATGCCTTTCTCCATGGCGATTTGACTGAAGAGATTTATATGTCTCCACCACCGGGTCTTCGGCGACAGGGGGAGAATAACTTGGTGTGTCGCCTCCATAAGTCATTGTACGGTTTGAAACAGGCATCTCGCCAGTGGTTCGCCAAATTTTCAGATGCTATTTGCTCTGCTGGATTTGTACAGTCTCGAGCCGATTACTCTTTGTTCACCAGGACACAAGGCAAGTCTTTTACTGCTCTCTTAATATATGTTGATGACATTTTAATTACTGGGAATGATCTTGTTAGTATTGCTGCAACTAAAAAGTTTCTACATAGTCATTTTCATCTCAAAGATCTTGGCAATTTGAAGTACTTTCTTGGTATTGAGGTTTCTAATTCTAAGAAAGGAATATTTATCTCACAACGTAAGTATGCGTTAGAAATTATTGAGGATGTAGGCTTGTTAGGCGCAGCTCCTATAAATACTCCCATGGAACGTGGTTTAAAGTTATCAGATAATGGTGATTTACTCAAAGATTCGAGTAAGTACAGAAGATTAGTTGGTAGATTAATTTACTTAACTGTTTCGAGACCGGATATTACATATGCTGTACATGTTTTGAGTAGATTCATGCACCAACCTCGAAAAACCCATATGGAGGCAGCTCTTCGGGTCGTTAGATATCTAAAAGGAGCTCCTGGGAAAGGTTTGTTCTTCTCTTCGAATAGTGATTTCAGGTTGAGAGCTTATTGTGACTCGGATTGGGCAGGCTGCCCCCTCACCAGGAGATCTACTACAGGTTATTGTGTTTTTCTTGGACCCTCATTGATATCTTGGAGGTCGAAACGACAGAAAACAGTTTCACTTTCTTCGGCTGAAGCGGAATATCGTGCAATGACAGGGGCTTGCTGTGAGCTGACATGGCTCCGATATCTTTTGAAAGACTTGGGACTTTCACATCATGGACCGGCTTTGCTATACTGTGATAACAAGGCTGCTCTTCACATTGCAGCCAACCCGGTTTTTCATGAGCGAACTAGACACATCGAGATGGACTGCCATTACATTAGAGACAAGATTCAAGATGGTTCTGTGACTACCAAATATGTAGGTTCTACACATCAGCTAGCAGATGTCTTGACAAAGCCTTTGGGGAAAGAGTTCTTTGTTCCTATGGTTCACAAGTTAGGAGTGCAAGATATCCACTCTCCAACTTGAGGGGGAGTGTTAGGAAATAAAACGTGTACATTCCCTTTCCTATTTGTTGTATATTTCCTATTTCTATTGTATAGTCTATTGTATAGCCTAACTTGTAGTAGGACAACTAATTGTCCCTGACTTGTAGGAGTAGTCGTGTTAGCTACCTGTACAAATACACCATTCAATTTCAATAATATTATTCAAGCGAATTCTATCTTTCTTTCTTCTTTTCAGCATTATTGATGGCTTGATGCTGATGATTATATTATAATAAAAAGGTAGATTGAAGTCTGATTAAATAGTAGCTAGTATTATCATGGAAATATGGGGTTTTTTCATTCTTTTGAGTTGTTGTTTCACGAGTGTCACCAGTTCAATAACTTAAGTTTTAAAGGCACCAAAGTA
Organism: Acer campestre; assembly: GCA_954870605.1. Lineage (NCBI taxonomy): Eukaryota > Viridiplantae > Streptophyta > Magnoliopsida > Sapindales > Sapindaceae > Acer > Acer campestre. Next base: position 3,771,730 of record OX940809.1, read on the forward strand.
AGTGAATATATCTAAAGAGCAACATTTACGTTCCATGTCGAATGGCGATAACAGCTTCACGACCATTGTTGTTGTTGCCCAGTGAAGATACAGAAGGAAGGAACGAACAGTCATATGGAGAGAACTTGCTTAGCTTGGTTAACGTCCACACCACACCAATATATATCTCTGATTGGTGAAGTTAGCTTCAATCTTTCACAAAGTGGTATGGGATTTCTTTCACAGTACATTTATGTATAATCAACCAATGCGTTGTATTTGGAAACAATAACATCAATTTTAGCTTTTGCAGTTTTGGACATTTGGTATCAATATATTATCATTGAGAGAATATTATTATCTCATAATTTGTATTATTAGATGTGCAATAAGTAGCTAATTCCTAGCTAGGAACAGTTGTGTCCTTGTCAACATCACCAACCCTGCATTGCATGTGATTAGAAATTTAATCAACATCATCACCTGCTAAAATCAAATGTAAATGCTCTATTAAATCCAATCCCACCTCTAAGTCCATAATTCCATGCAAGAGATCTAATGGTTCAAACAATGAGATCTGAAGTAGTAATCTATTGGTTCCCACCATTGCCTTCTGGGATACTGACTCACCAATGCGATATGTTGATATTGGTTGCCTTCTGTTCGAAATCAGTTGCAGACTTCCTCAGGAGATGGTGCAACCAATTGAATATTCAGGAAGTTCTGTTTTGACACCAATTTTGTGATTATTTGTCCCACTATCAAATTTATTGTCAATTTGTCATGGACACCGGTAACAATCCTTCTTTGGGACATTTCACAAACACTTTGCCCAACTAAAAATCAAAACTTTTTGAATCGTAAAAACACATATAAATTCACGACATATTTACATGTCTAAAGAGAGCAACTTTTACATTCCACGTCCAATGGCGATAACAGCATCACGAGCATTGTTGTTGCCTGTTAAAGCATCCCAGGTTGAAGAAACAGTCTTCTGGAGAGAACTGGAGGTGGGTTTTGAAGAATGATGTCCTGTCACGCCAGACTTTCAATGCTGATGTGGCTAGACACGTCAGCCAATTGTGCTGATGTGCTCGGACACGTCAGCAGATGGTGACAGATGTTTCTCTTCAATGAAATGACGAGCAAGCTGATGTGTCATAAGCCCTGTAGAAATTTCGTTCCTGTAAAGTTGTTAAAATCACAGTGAAGAAGAAGACGACGAATCGATGACGACGAACAAGAAGAAAGAACCCGAAACCCGAAATATTCGGGTATTGTTCCTTCTCCAGACTCGGAGAAAATAAAAAAGAAAGAAAAGAAAGCGAACCCATCTGTAAATAGTTATGGTTTGTTTCTGTTTTGACACCAATTTTGTGATTATTTGTCCCACTATCAAATTTATTGTCAATTTGTCTTGGACACCAACAATCCTTCTTTGGGACATTTCACAAACACTTTGCCCAACTCAAAACTTTTTGAATCGTAAAAAACACATAAATTCTCAACATATTACATGTCTAAAGAGAGCAACTTTTACATTCCACAACTAATGGCGATAACAGCTTTACGAGCATTGTTGTTGCCTGTTAAAGCATCCCAGATTGAAGAAACAGTCTTCTGGGTTTTGAAGAATGTGAATTCTTGAGATGAAGAACAAGGGTTTTGACTTTTGAGTGAAAATGGAGTTGCAAAGAAGAATGGCATCCAATTTACAAAGATGCCTTCTCTTGTCTCCTTTAAAGTTCAAATTGTTGTATCCCAGAATGTCGATCAAACCCACGTCAACCATCAGCGATTTTTGATCGTCGAACGTTGCCAATCGTTGCCGCCGTTGGATCACTTACCGCCGATAGTTTTCTTCATAGCAGAGACAGAAAAACCAAAATGAGAAGGCAAGAAAAGAAATAACAAATTGCTGATGTTTACGGTGTGAGTGAGCACGTCAATACAAATCAATGACATGGCAAATAACATTGCCTTGAGTGGCATACCTGTCCTGTCACGCTAGACTTTCTATGCTGATGTGGCTAGATGCGTCAGCAAATTGTGCTGAGGTGCTCGGGCACATCAGCAGTGGGGTGGCAGATGTTTCTCTTCGTGAAATGATGAGCAAGCTGATGTGTCATAAACCCTGTAAAATTGTTAAAATCACAGTGAAGAAGAAGGAGAGGAAGAAGATGATGAACAAGAAGAAAGAACCTGAAACCGAAATATTGGCGTCTTGTTCCTTCTCCAGGCTCTGAGAAAATAAAAAGGAAAGAAAAGAAAGCAAACCCATCTGTAAATCTGTGTCTTCAGTGCTTCAATTCACTTTCGTTTCAATGGGTTTCTCATTCTATCCTTCAATTAACCAAAAAGTCTTCATTTTTAAACTAGTGAAAGCTTTTTTAATTATTTATTACTTAATTGCTTTATTTTGAAGTTTCTTCTCAATTTTCCACGTGGAAACAGTTGCGGTCATTTGTTAATTGTTATTATTGATGCTGAATATTCAAAGTCATCCTTGGCAGCTATCGGCTAATCAGTTATCAATGCATGGAAAAAGCTTGGAAACTTCTGGCTTAGGCATCTGATTGAACCAATTGCTAGCTTTTGTGGCCTCATTTTTGGTTGTCTAAAATTCGATAGTCCCCAAGACCAGTAATCTGCTGCAGTGGGAAAGGTTTCTATGTAGACAAGTCAACCTCTCTTCCCTCGGTTCTGTTAAATGGTTCCAAGTTGTAATTAATATCTTCACGAGATTCAACATATGGGATGTTCTGTCTGGCTGTTTTTCGTTTTCTTTAAATTTCATCTAAAACAATTCAGATATGATAGATTAGTCTTCCATTCCTGTTTCCATCAAATGTCCTTTTCTTTTCACAATCTACCACAAAAAAAAAAAAAAAAAAAAAAAAAAAAAAAAAAAAAAAAACCTAATTCTAGACTATATTCAACGCATTGAAAAGTCTGGTCTTCTTAAGAAACTGTTGGGTCATCAGTTAAGACAAAAAGGCAAATGCTTGGAAACTTCAGGTTTGCCCAATGTGATTGAGAACCTGTTGCTAGCTCATGTGTTCTGATTTGGCTGCTTAAAATTCCATAGTTTTCTCAAGACCAGTAATCTGCCGTGGAGCCAAGTCAACCTTTCTTTTTGCTTGGAGCTGTTGAATGCTGTTTAGTTGTGACTAATACCTTAATGGGATTCCAGTATTTGTCATTGAAATTCCATGTTTTAAAGATATTGTTTTGTTCCGTCTGGATCATGTTTTTGCCTTTTCTCTCTGGAATACTCATTTCGTCCACTGTTGCCCAGCAGCCGACTTATCGTTGCCACTTCTGTACAAATACAAGAAATTACACTGCAAACAGTGCCTTCTCAGCTAACCTCAATTTGAATTATAAACCGGTGTTCAAGACAGAAAGAAGCAATTATATGGTATGATCTGTGTATGTCGCGGTACTCTAACAAGTCTATATTCTCGGTTATGGAAGAATCTCTAAAATTTTATGTGGACCAATAATAATACTCTTATTGAGCCAAATCTGTTTAATGCGGCTTTGGGAGCTTTGATGAACCATCTTGTTGATCAGGCTGTGTCTTCCAGCAACCTATTTGCTGCTGGAGATGTGAACGTTACGTTTTTGACCAGAGCATATGGGCTTGTACAGTGCACTTCGGAATTATCGTCTGTTATTAGATAAAAGTATCATGAGGGAATGATTTATAACTTCTGAACCCACCGTCAAGATGCACAAAAGTGACACTAGAAAATTAGAAAGAAGTAGTTGATATGATTTAGTCTCAAAGTGCATGTCTTTGCCAATGACTCTGTCTCAAAAGTCTTTGGTTTGAAAATCATTTCAATTTTCTTAGCAACCTTTGCATTGGAGTTTAGTCAATGTTGTCTGTTGAGGGGTGGACAGATTAACAATGTGGTCCTGCCCAGTATTCTACTTTTAGTTCTTTCCTTTTCATTGATTTTTCTTATTACTTTAACGCGTGGATCTTTGACAGTTAATTTACTCCATGACCAACAGTGTTCATGCAGGCTAATTAAATTGCTACTAAATTTCCAATTTCAGTCATTATTCCTGTCCAAGTAATGAAACCAAACTTTGGATTCAGAGTTCGAATTAGCTACAAGAACAATGTCTTCGATTGTTGTATATTCAGGCTCAAGAACTCTCCTCTTACTTCACTTGCTTTCTTTTCTGTCCTTTGCTATGTCACAGAATTATCTCTATAATTTTTGCCCATCAGATCAAAATAATACTGCTTCAGGACAGTACATGTTCAATGTCGGTCGCCTCTTTGACCAAAAGCTTTACGACGGAGTTAACAAGTCTATCAATTTTGGTGAGGACCCAGATAAGGTTTATGGCATTTATCTTTGTAGATTCGATGTTAATCAAGTGTCCTGCCAGAATTGCATAGATAGTGCAACCGATACGCTTGTAGATAAATGTAAGAGCAACAAGATTGCAATAACATGGTTTGACGAGTGTATGGTGCGCTATTCTAACAGATCTTTCTCCTCTACCTTGGAGTCAAATCCAGCATTTTACATGTGGAATGTTGTCAACGTTACTCAACCTGATGAGTTTGCTGAGATTTTGAAACAGACCTTAAATAAAGCTATTGCGATGTTATCTTCTTCTAACTATGGGATCCAGAATGTTAGCATTTCTAACAATGAAACACTATATAGTCTTGTGCAATGCTTACCGGGTTTGTCAACAAAAGACTGCCGTACTTGCCTGAACGAAGCTGTTGATCGTGTCTTAGTCTTGGTCCAAGGCAAGCGAGGTGGTAGATATCTTAACCCAAGTTGTAATACAAGGTATGAACTTTACCCTTTTTATGGGGATTCTCCATCTAATAATTCCGGGGACACTACACCTCCAGTTGCAGCTCCAACCCCCATCACTCCATCTAATAATTCCAGCAACACTGGTGGTGAGTTCATATATTAACCTCATTTGGTTATTAAATGTTTTTCAGTTTCCCATTTGTATCAAGTATTTTCTCTTCATTATTTGTATAATTATATTTATTAATTGAACCTATCAAATGAAACCTTAGATTCTGGAAGCAAGAAAGAAAGTAGAGCATGGATTCCAATAGTTATAACAGCATTAGCAGTCGTAGTGGTGCTGTTGGGTTATTTTCTCTGGCGTATGTGGAGAAAAAATAAAAGAGACAAAGGTGATTGATTTACTTGACATTGTAAAAGCTATATGACCCTTCTTTTAATTTCTTGGCAAATGTTTCAATAGTTATATCTGACCTCATAATATTATTATGTTATACGTCACATTTCATTGTTTTAGTAGTCGTACATACACTCAGATGTGACGATGAATCTCTCCTTTTTCTTTTTCCTACTCTAAACTAATTTAGTGAGACTGGCAGAGGAGAGAGCAAACTGTCAAGAAATTCAATTAATTCGCTTAAGAGAAGGTAGATTGGGAAATGACTATTCGTATGATGATTTGCAAGGAGAAAAGCAGATGGAATCTCAAGAGTTCCCATTGTTTCCACTAAGTTTGGCCCTGGAGGCTACGCAACATTTCTCGGATGAAAATAAGCTTGGAGAGGGTGGGTTTGGCCCTGTCTACAAGGTACGTTTTCATTGTAAGGTTATGGTTTTAAATTTTCTTCAAAGAAATTCTAAATTAAACCCTGCAAGTCTTGTGTTGAGACATATATGTCATGCAGTTTGTTTGTTAGACTTCAAGAGAATTGGTCAATTGCATTATCTGAAATAGAATTGGTGTTTAAAGGACCAATTTTTCTGACATAGGAAGTCTGACATTGTGTTTTTTGGAACAAACTAGGGGATTTTAGCTGACGGTAAGGAAATTGCTGTGAAGAGACTCTCAAAATCATCCGGACAAGGGTTACTAGAGTTCAAGAATGAAGTCACTTTGATTGCTAAATTACAACATAAAAATCTTGTTAGACTCTTGGGTTGCTGCTTAGAGGGGAAGGAATTGTTGCTCATCTATGAGTTTATGCCTAACAAAAGTCTTGATTTACTCCTGTTTGGTGTGCCTCTCAAACTTTTTCATGCTTATTATTTGTTATTGTACACATGAAAACAAAGATTTGGATACATTTATTACTTGCTAGTAAGTTGTTACATGTTTACGTGTTTTGTTCTGTTTTTGTAGCACAACTACCAGCATTATTGCATTACTAGAATTGTATCCAAGTCTTTAGTTTTCCCCATTTCCTCCTTCTAGCCACAAAGCATGAGGTAGATTAATCATTTAATATTATATTTCAGATTCAACGAGAAGTGTGCAACTGGATTGGAAAACACGTTTGAGCATCATTAATGGAATTACACGGGGTCTCTTATATCTACATGAAGATTCCCGATTAAGAATTATTCATCGGGATATGAAAGCTAGTAATGTTTTGCTAGATCATGATATGAACCCAAAGATATCAGATTTTGGGATGGCCAAGATATTTGGTGGGAATCAAACTGAAGCTAATACCAATAGAGTTGTCGGAACATAGTAAGTGTATTTTTTTTAGTTGGTCCTATTTCCTTGCTCTTGCAAATTATTTCTTAACGTGTATAACATATGGTGTTATGTGCTCTAAGACATATAGTCACTGAATCCTCAATAATATTTTGACTTTTCTTTGTTTTTACTTTTTTCAAATAGTGGATATATGGCCCCTGAATATGCTATGGAAGGACTATTCTCCGTTAAATCGGATGTTTTTAGTTTTGGAGTTCTACTACTAGAGATTATAAGTGGAAGAAAGAATAGTGGGTTTCATCTTTCAGAACCCGGTTTAAGCTTACTAAATTATGTATGTAACTAAATCCAACTTTGCTTTTGAGGATTTTTTTTTTTTCTTTATTTCCAATGATTGATATATCGATCTTAGTTCATGACTTGTATATAACATTGCAGACATGGAAACTATGGTGTGAAGAACAAACACTGAAGCTGATGGATCCAGAAATCACCCAGTCATGTGTTCCGGTTGAACTATTGAGATGCATCCATATTGGATTGTTGTGCGTTCAGGAAGACCCAACAGATAGACCTATCATGTCATCTGTGGTTGTTATGCTAGCGAGTGATAGTGTAAAACTTCCTCAACCAACCCAACCTGCATTTTCCATTGGGCGAGTTGCAAGATTAGCTCAGCCTTCACTGGATGTAATAGTTTGTTCCGTTAATGAGGTAACGTTTTCAAATGTAACCCCTAGATGACAATTTTTTTTTTTTTTTTTGTTTACTTAATTGTTTGATGTATTCAATGATTTATAGACATGTATGTTATGTGTAACATATTTTCCATAAAATGGAGACATCATTTTTAATCGGGTGTTTTTGTAGCGAAGACGGTGTTTATTATGTTGGCTTTGATGTTTTACAACCAAACATGTATGGTTGTTCTATTATCTAGTTCATGCATGGTTATTTGCAAACCATCAAACCGAAAAGTACCAATTTTGTGATTATTGGCAAAGCTTCTCTGTCTCCCACTATCTTTATTTTCGTGGACACCGGTAACAAACTAACAATCATTGTCAGAGACATTTCACAAACACTTTGCCAACAAAAAATCAAAACTGTTTGAACCATATATAAAAACACATATAAATCGACAACATATTGAGATGTTTAAAGAGCAACATTTTCATTCCAAGTCGAATGGCAATAACAGCTTCATGATCATTGTTGTTTCCCGTTAAAGCATCCCAGAACTAGAGGTGGGTTTTGAAGAATGTGAATTCTTGAGATGAAGAACAAGGCTTTGTTTGTAGATTGTAGTGGCGTGTGTTTTGAGTGAAAATGGAGTTGCAGAGGGGAATATGGCGACCGTGTGAAAACAACTAAGCCCGGTTTACTGTAGTGAATATCTAAGCAGAAGAGAAGATGATTGCTTTCAAAATTCAAATTGGTTTATCCCTGATTGTCTTGTCGACTACATCTCTATCAAGCATCAGTGATTTTTGATCATCCATCGTTGTTGATCATTGCTGCCGTTGGATCACTTTTAGTTTTCTGCATAGCAGAGACGATGAAAACAAAAATGGGAAGGGCAACTAGAGAAAAGACGACGTACGAAATAACAATTGCTGATGTTGTTGATGTGAGTGGGCACGTCATTAAACATTGTTGACGTGCCAAATAACTTCTCCATTGAGTGGCTTAGAGCAACTCCAACAGACTCGTTAATTGAGGTTATTGGAAAAGTTAGATGAGCCGCATCAACAGATGTGGCTCCAATAGACCCGTTAAATAGTATTCTTCAATTGAGAAATTCTTTCTCACTCTTCAATATTGCCAAGTGATTTCTCACTCTGCAGATTTTATTTTATTACTTTTTATTGTGTCTTAACAACTTTATCTGATTTTAAATCTATCAACTCTTTCTAATTTCAAACAATTTCAAACAACTAATTAAATGCTTTCATTAAAATAATGTAAGACTTCCTATTTCAGGAAGATCAGACAGATAGACCTAGCATGTCATTTGTGGTTGCTATGCTAGTGAGTGATAACATAAGACTTCCTCGTTGGCTGTGCTGCGAGACATGGTCAATCTTTATCTGATGTTAATTTTTTTTCTAATGAGGCTACAAGATCACAAGGTCAATCTTCATCTGATGCTAGTGATTTTTCTAATAAGGCTGCGAGACGAGTTCGATTCTCATCTGATGTTCGATGGAAAACTATGTTTTCTCATTGCTTTTTTTCAATGAAATAAATGATACGTTTGATAATGCAAACTTTCACTCACCTCCACTGCACCATGTCCGCAACCAATGTGGTGATATTTATGTATTTTATTACCAAACACTTTGATTATGAAATTTATGATAGCCGTAGGTGTAGGAATTTTCTGATCATGTTTACACAACAAAAGTGGTATAAAATTTTAAAAAACAAAATTCACCTATCCCTAACGATATACATTGTAAAAGTTGCCAAATTACAATCACAAATAGTCAAATTTATCCTATAGAACTAGCACGTTGTAGGAGAAGACTAACCTTTATAAAGTTAAACAAAAGAATGAGGTATTAAAAATGAAATAAGGATATGTTAAGAAATAAACAAACCCGAAAGCAATAAAAAACACGCACACACGAAAGCAAACAAAAATAATAGAGAGACACACAATATTTTTCATTGTTTGGTGTGTGCCTACATCCCCTAAGCACACCGGTCAATACTCTATTTCCACTATCAAACTGCTGTTTACAAAATGGTTTAGCACTATCTCAATTTCATATAACAAATTTTTTATTTTTTATTTTATTTTATTTTATTTATTTATTTTTTTTTAGACAATGGTTTAGACAAATTTTTTTTTTTTTTTTTGTTTACTTAATTGTTTGATGTATTCAATGATTCAGAGATATGTACGTGATGTAAAACATCTTTTCCTTAAAATGTAGACATCATTTTTTATTGTTAGAGATAACAGAGAGCAAAAGCAAGCCAGCTTAATTCAACAGAATTCTCATCAGCTCATAGACCAGAAGTTTCCACCATGATGATCATGTCATGACCATCATCAACATGTCATCATCAGTTTGTCACACGAATTGTGTGCACAATCTTCTGGCGGGAAATTTCTGTTACAACAGAAATTGTCAGGTGGCAATAACAGAATTGCCAAGTGGCAATCTCATCTTCTCAGGTCTTCTAGATTTCTTTCTCATCACACAAATTGTGTGACTATAAATGTAATGAACCATTCTGTTATTCATTAATGCAGAAAATATCAAATACACAAAATTACTCTGCCTTTGCTCTCTTCTCTCTCGATTCTTTCTTTTCTATTTTTCCTGGGAAACAAACACTTCACAAACACTTTTCTCTTAGTCTTTTAATCAAACATCTGGATTTCAATATGGTATCAGAGCTATAAAAGGACTAATCGTCCATGACTACGCTCTCCAGTTCCTCTGCTGCTGTTGAAGATGACATCTCATCGATCTCAAAGGCTGGAGACTTCTCATCTCTGGCGAAATCGATGCACTTCAACTTACAAGTGAAGCTGGACAATGAGAATTACATACAGTGGAACGCTCAGGTGCTACCAGTCATTAGAGCCTTTCAATTGGAAGATTATGTATTGAGTCAGAAATCTACACCACCGAAATATGTTGAAGTTCAGGCCACTGCAGGAGGAGATAAGCAACTTGAACTCAATAAAAAGTATGTAACATGGATAAGGTCAGATCAATTACTTTTAAGCTGGTTGTTTTCAACTATAAGTCAAGCTGTTATAGGCCAAGTCACAGATTGTTTGACCTCTCGAGAAGTTTGGAGTACATTAAATCAATTGTTCTCACAGCAATCATTAGCAAAAGTCCTACAATTGAAACATCAATTGCAAAATGTTAAAAAAGGTGCAAGTTCTATTTCTGAATTTGTACTTAAAATTAAAACTATCGGTGACAGTCTAAAGGCTGCAGGACAAGTAGTTAGTGAGAATGATTTGATTTTAAACACTTTACATGGAGTTGGACGAGATTATGATTCAGTAGTATCTGTTGTTATCTCACAAAGAAATAGTATATCCTTCCAAGAAATGCAATATTTGTTATTGAATCATGAACAAAGGATAGCTGAAACAGACTCTACAACTCAACTTGATGTTTCAAATATGAGTGCACATTTTGCTACTGGAAATCAAGTTGATAGAAGAAATCAAAGAGGTGGATTTAACAGCTACAACAATGGTGGAAGAAATGGAGGTAACAGAGGACAAAATCGTGGTCGAGGTGGTGGTAGATGGAACAATAACAGACCGATTTGCCAAGTCTGTGGAAAACCTGGACACTTAGCAATAAACTGTTATCACCGGTTTGACAGAGGTTTTCAAAGCAACAACCAAGGAAACCAAAGTCAATACCAAAATCTAAACCAGTACCAGAATCAAAACCATTACCAAAACCAAAACACAAACTTCCACAACAATGCCATACTAACCACTCCTAACCAAGCAAATTTTTATCAGTCCACAACATACTTTGCCACTCCTAAGTCAGTCTGCGATCCAGCATGGTATGCTGACAGTGGAGCTACAAACCATGTCACACCAGATTTATCAAACCTCTCAATGCACTCAGAGTATCAAGGCTCGGATAGGCTGGCTGTTGGGAATGGACAACAGCTCCAAATCACTCATTTTGGTAAATCTTTCATAACCTCTCATGATTCATCTGATAAAATGTTGATATTAAGTCACATTCTGTGTGTCCCTTCTATTGCAAAAAATTTGCTGAGTATATCCAAATTCACTCAAGACAACAATGCTTTTGCTGAATTTACCTCTAATTCTTGTGTTATTAAGGACAAGATTACCAAGGCAATTGTGCTACAAGGCAGGCTTGAGAATGGCTTGTACAAGCTGTGTGTTGGTGACATTAAGTCAGTTCCTGGAACCAGACTTATGGAAAATAAATGTTTCTCTGCTTTTTCAATTCCTAGAAATAATACTGCAGTCCCAAGTTGCATTATAAATTGTAAAAATTCTGCTGCTTCCGAAAAGAGTTGTAATACAGTGGCTTTCAATGAAAGTATGTGGCACTTGAAGCTTGGTCATCCTGCCCCTCTCATCCTCAGGAAAGTGATGAATAGCCTTCACTTGAAGTACAGCAATACTGGTCTTCAATTCTACGATGCTTGCAAACTCGGGAAATCACATCAGTTGCCCTTCCAGGCTTCCATATTCAAAGCTTTCTGTCCATTGGAGCTTATTTTCACTGATGTGTGGGGTCCTTCTCCAAGGCCATCAGTTGAAGGGTACAGATATTATGTAATATTTGTTGATTCATTCTCAAGATATTGTTGGTTATAGCCATTGAAGTTGAAATCAGAAGTTGCCTCTACTTTTTATGTTTTCAAAAAGTTTGTTGAACTGCAGTTGGATTGCAAAATAAAGTGCCTACAAGCAGACTTGGGTACTGAGTTTAAGCCAATAATTCCGTTTCTTACTCAAAATGGAATTCATTTCAGAACTTCATGCGCCTATACTCATCAACAAAACGGTATTCCCGAACGGAAACATCGTCATGTTGTTGAGACAGGCTTGACCTTGCTGGCCCAAGCTACAATGCCCCTTACCTTCTGGACAGATGCTTTTCAGGATGCTGCTCTTATTATCAACAACTTACCTACTCCAATTCTTCAACTAAAATCACCCTATGAGGTCCTATTTCACAGATTACCCAACTACAACTTCTTTAAAGTGTTTGGTTGCTCAGCCTTTCCATATCTTAGGCCCTACTCATCTCAAAAACTAAATTTCCACACATCAAAATGTGTTCTTATTGGCTATAGTCTGAGCCAAAAAGGCTACAAATGCCTCCATCCATCTAGTCGAATCTATGTGTCAAGACATGTGGTCTTCAATGAATTTGAATTCCCTTTCCAAGCTCTTTTCCAGATCAGACCAGATACCTCTTCTGCTTCCTCCTTTTCAAGTTTGCCAATATCAATCTTGGTCAACACATCATGTAAGGATTCCCGGTTTTTGATTGGCTTATTTCGTGGACAAACCACATATTGGGGTTTGAATTGTAAGGGTAGAATAGGTGATTGAAGACCAACATCAAAGGTCCTTTTCAAGACCTCAAGGTGACAAGCACTCCAAAGGTATATCTCTAGTGCTTATTTTCTTTGAAGAGATTTAGAAGCACACACACACTTAGCATACCTGCATTTGTGTGCATTCTCTTCCCATGTCACATTTCACACTAGCACTTTGATTGTATATCTTGTTGTGTGTTTATGTGTCTTGCAATTCGTTTCCCGAATGTGTTCGGAAACGTCCGCGCGTGCATGATAATGTGTTTGGTTTTACGCGAAGACCATTCATGGAGAATGCCCTTGGCTTCTCCTTGGTTTCACCATCTTTGGTGAATCGACGGTTACGATCGGTGGCCTGGCCGCCGAATCGAAACCGTCGATCAGACCTGATGCATTTAATATCTCGGGTTTGATTCTGCGGTTAGATCGACGGTTACGAAACCGTCGAATGAAACCGCCGATGCTCCCCTGCTTCTCTCGGGACCAATTCGGCGGTAGTGATCGGCGGCCTGGGCGCCGAATGAAACCGCTGATCGTGCATTTTCAGGGGCAAACTTGTTTTTTCACATGCCCTGTTCTTGATGCCTATAAATATCACACTTTCTCTATTCTCTAACTTAGTTCTTTGACTCTAAAGAACCCTAAACTTCAAAAAGAGAAACTTGAGAGAAAATCAATCAAGAACTCATTTTTATACACTCAAAACCATTCTCATATGCATCTAAATATCATCTAGCATTTTCTAGCATAGTTAGGATGCTTGCTTGCATAGGTTTCGCTCAACACACATCCTTTGGTATGTTCTTCACTAATCTCATCTAAGTTTAGTGTTTTATTTATCAAAGAAATCTCTTATATCATTTGTATGATCTTAGAATATATTCTAGATACGAAATAGAGATTGTTGTGTTGACATGATTGAGTGTTGTATTTTGATAGCAATATCTAGGTTATTTAATCTATGATTTGCTAAGCTATTTGACATGTCATTTAGCTATTGACATCTAGGATTGCATTTATTGTTATCTAATCATCCTAGATAAGCATCTAAGGTTACCTAGCTTTATTTGCTCATTGAATATCATCATATATTCACATAGGTTGTTATCTCTTCATTGAGAAGTAAGTCTTGCGTGTAGCTTCCGGGATTAGGTTGCTTAGATCGCAAGCAATTGAAGTCTTGTGTGATAGACCGGGATTAGGTCGGACACCGGGATTAGGTGGTCTCACAAGCAATTGGACTAGGTTCACTTATACCGGGATTAGGTAGGTGTGTGATTATATACCGGGAGTAGGTTGTAATCGTTTAACACATTTAGTGGATTCGAGGTTCGAGTGTGGCGCACTATACAGCCCGTGGTTTTTCCCATGAGGGTTTCTACGTAAATATCAAGTGTCATTTATAATTCCGCACCATATTACACTTGTTATTTGTATTGACTAGATTTGGGTATTTTTGTAAATTGACTATACGCGAAAATTGGGTAAAATTGTTAAAATCTATTCACCCCCCCCCCCCCCCCCCTCTAGATCTATATTAGAACACACCGAGTTATTTGTTTCACATCACTTGCTCATAATCAGTCCTCAAATCCACCTATATCGAATTCTACTACATCTCAGTTTTTGCCACTGTCAAGGGATGGCATTTCAAATTCTTTACCTGTCACTTTGTTGCCTACTGCAACAGCAAGCTCTTCACCCATTTCTCATTCAGCAATTCTAGCACAGCCATTTCATATTGATCTACAGATTCCTGAAGACCAGCCAAACATTCATCCTATGGTTACCAGGCTTAAGGCTGGTATCACTAAACCAAAGGCCTTTTCCTCTAACTGTCAGCCTATAACTGACTCTTCTGCTGACATTGAACCCAAATCAGTGAAGGAGGCTCTTTTAAAACCACAGTGGTGCCGAGCCATGGCTGAGGAATATCAAGCTCTTCTTCGGAACAATACATGGTCACTTGTTCCTCCTATACAGACAATGAGCTTGGTAGGTTGCAAGTGGGTTTATAGAACGAAATATAGGCCAAATGGGTCTGTGCTGAAGCATAAAGCTAGGTTGGTGGCAAATGGGTTTCATCAAACTCCGGGTGTAGATTTTGAGGACACTTTCAGCCCTGTCATTAAAGCCTCAACCATCAGAGTAATCTTCACTTTGGCTGTCACCTATGGCTGGGACATTCAGCAAATAGACATAAATAATGTTTTTCTCAATGGTGACTTGAAGGAGGTAGTTTTTATAGAACAACCTCCTGGCTTTGTGGACTCCAAGCTTCCTCACCATGTTTGCAAACTTCAAAAAGAACTGTATGGGCTAAAGCAAGCCCCAAAGGCCTGGTTTTTGAAGCTCAAGACTGCCCTTCTCAGTTGGGGATTTGTTTCCTCACAGGCTGATGTCTCTCTTTTTATCAAACGAAGTTCTTCCGCTGTCCTCTTTCTTCTTGTGTACGTGGACGACATTCTTATCACTAGCAATAATCCTTTGCTGGTTCAATAAACCATTGCTACCTTGAATTCGGTTTTTGCTCTTAAATCTTTGGGTTCTGTCAGTTATTTCCTTGGTTTTGAAGCTACCAGATCAGCTGCAGGTCTCTTTCTCACACAATCAAAATATGTGTTGGATCTTTTAAAGAAGACCAACATGTCTCTCAGCAAACCATGTTCTACATCTTTGTCCACAGGAGCAAAGCTGGTTAAGTTTGGTACACCATTTTCGGATCCTTTCCTTTATCGTAGCACAATAGGTGCTCTCCAATACTTGACTCACACTCGGCCGGATATTGCTTTTGGAGTTAATAAACTTAGCCAATACCTGGCTGCTCTAACAGAGGAGCATTGGCAGGCCTGCAAGAGGCTTTTACGGTATCTGAGAGGGACAGTTGGTTTTGGTCTTCATTTCACTCCTGCATCTTCTCTAACTGTTGAGATTTTTAATGATGCTGATTGGGCTTCCTGCCTTGATGATCGACGGTCAACGAGTGGGTGTTGTGTCTTTCTTGGTGGCAATTTAATTGCTTGGAGCTCTAAGAAGCAGTCTGTGGTTGCTCGCTCCAGTTGTGAGGCTGAGTATAGGGCATTATCTCAGGTTGCCACTGAAGCAATCTGGTTGAGTTCTCTGTTTCGTGAGCTTGGTATTTCGATTACTGGCTGTCCAATTTTGTGGTGTGACAACCAGAGTGCAGGAGCTCTGGCTCAGAATCCAGTCTACCATGCTCGCACAAAACACATCGAAATAGACGTGCATTTTATTCGTGAGAAAATTGCGTCTGGAGCTCTCAGAGTGCAGTATGTTCCCACTGAGTTTCAATGTGCTGATGTCTTCACAAAGGCTCTTGCCTCTACTGGTTTTGATTTTCTTCGTTCCAAGCTTAACTTACGGATCTCTCCTTCGTTCAGCTTGAAGGGGGATGTTAGAGATAACAGAGAGCAAAAGCAAGCCAGCTTAATTCAACAGAATTCTCATCAGCTCATAGACCAGAAGTTTCCACCATGATGATCATGTCATGACCATCATCAACATGTCATCATCAGTTTGTCACACGAATTGTGTGAACAATCTTCTGGCGGGAAATTTCTGTTACAACAGAAATTGTCAGGTGGCAATAACAGAAGTGCCAAGTGGCAATCTCATCTTCTCAGGTCTTCTAGATTTCTTTCTCATCACACAAATTGTGTGACTATAAATGTAATGAACCATTCTGTTGTTCATTAATGCAGAAAATATCAAATACACAAAATTACTCTGCCTTTGCTCTCTTCTCTCTCGATTCTTTCTTTTCTATTTTTCCTGAGAAACAAACACTTCACAAACACTTTTCTCTTAGTCTTTTAATCAAACATCTGGATTTCAATATTTATTCTCTGAGACATTTCACAAACACTTTGCCAACTATATGCATAATCTGTCATTGAAAATATGCCCTTAACAACAACAACAAAAGCATCACCAAATTATACAAAACCTAAACTTTATACAAGAAGCAATGGATGAAAACGAAGGAAAATCAAAATATTGACCTGTCTAAAGACTAAAGAGCAACATTCCACATCAAATGGCGATAACAGCTTCACGAGCATCCCAGATTGAAGGAACAGAAGGAAGAGACAGTCTTCTGAAGAGAAACTGGAGGTGGGTTTTGAAGAATGTGAATTCTTGAGTTGAAGAATAAAGCTTTGTTTTTAGTGGTGTCTGTTTTGAGTGAAAACAGAGAATATTGAGAAGAGAAGATGACTTCTCTTGTCTCTTTCAACGTTCAAATTGGTGTATCACAGAATGTCGATCACACCCTCATCAATCATCACCGATTTTTGATCGTCCATCGTTGTCACCGTTGGATCACTAGTCTCTGATAGCTTTCTGCATTGCAGAGACAGAAAAACCAAAATGAGAACGATGTCGTACAAGTACGTTTTTCTTTAGAAATAACAATTGCTGACGTTTACGGTGTGAGTGTGCACGTCATTACATATCGCTGACGTGGCAAATAACTTTTGCGTGGAGTGGCTTACCTGTGTAGAAATGTCAGCAAAACAGATGACGTGCCATGCCATGTCAATAAATACTGACTGATGTCCTGTCACGCCAGACTTACTACGCTGATGTGTCATAAACCCTATAGAAATTTCGTTCCTGTAAAATTGTTAAAATCATAGAGAAGAAGACGACGAATCGACGATGACGAACAAGAAGAAAGAACCCGAAACCGAATTATTGGCATCTTGTTCCTTCTCCAGAGTCCAGACTCTGCCTCCACTCCACTCTGTAATCTCTTTGTCTTCTCTCTTTATTTGATTTGATTTCAATGCTTCAAATTATTTTCTCTTCAATGGGTTTCTCATTCTGTCCTTCAATTAAACGAACCGGAGTCGGTTAGTGAAAACATAAAAATGCATTGATGCTGAATACTGATTCTGCAGATTTAAGTTTCCAAGTTTTCTGTAATCAGTTGATGTTATTTTCATGTTTCGATTTGCATGATTATATATTAGGTAACCTTAATTAATTGCTCTTTCAGCTCAATACCCAAATGTGAGATTAGATCAAACACACTTCTATGACTAACTGAGTGATTTTTTCACTACTGGATTTACCAAAAATTACATGCTGTTTGGTGAGTACTTATCATTCATGTAAAATTATATGACTGTTGGAAGTCCAATCCTCCAAAAATCAATTATATGACTGTGAAATCAGAGGATGATGCTGGATTCGATTTGACACTATGATCTTGAACGATTACTTGCAATTTATATGGATTCTACTGTCCATGGCACTTGGTTTACCTGCTTTGTGCTCTGATTTGCCTTCCTCCCTTTAGCTACAAAGCATTTGATATTGTTTTTCCATTCTCTGTTAGATTCAACAAGAAGTGTGCAAATTGGGTAGGAGGACACGCATAAGCATCATTAATGAAATTGAACGGGGTCTTTTGTATCCGTACGTATGAAGATTCCCAACTCAGAATTATCCATCGGGTAACATACTAATATTGATAAGAGACGTAAAGGTAACATACTAATATTGATGGCTTTTACTTTTATTTGCATTACAAAATCCATTTATATATCCATTTAGGAACTGATCATATATATTCTGTGTGGCTTGCAGCAGAGGAAGATTCAAACAGTCAAGATGTTCGATTAATTTGCTTGACAGAAGGTAGAATCGGAAATGACTACTCGTATGATGCATTGCAAGGAGAAAAGCAGATGGAATCTCAAGAGTTCCCTTTGTTTCTATTAGATTTCATCCTTGAGGCTACACAACATTTCTCGATGAAAATAAGCTTAGAGAAGGTGGGTTCGGCCCTATGTAAAAAGGTAAACTATATGACTCAAGGATGAAATCTAATAGAAACAAAGGGAACTCTTGAGATTCCATCTGCTTTTCTATCCATTTAGGAACTGATCATATATATTCTGTGTGGCTTGCAGCAGAGGAAGATTCAAACAGTCAAGATGTTCGATTAATTTGCTTGACAGAAGGTAGAATCGGAAATGACTACTCGTATGATGCATTGCAAGGAGAAAAGCAGATGGAATCTCAAGAGTTCCCTTTGTTTCTATTAGATTTCATCCTTGAGGCTACACAACATTTCTCGATGAAAATAAGCTTAGAGAAGGTGGGTTCGGCCCTATGTAAAAAGGTAAACTATATGACTCAATTGTATTGGTGTAATTACAGGACTGATTTTCATAAAATAGGCACACTTGTCTCTCTGTTAAGGTAATGTCCAGGGCATATTAGAGGGCGGTAAGGAAATAGCGGTGAAAAGGCTTTTGAAAACATCTAGACAAATTACAACATAAGAATCTTGTGAGACTGTTAGGTTGCTGCTTAGAGGGCAATGAAATGCTGCTTATCTATGAGTTCATGCACAACAAAAGCCTTGATTTCCTCCTCTTTGGTTTGCCTCTCAAACTTTACTATATACATTGAAACTAAGACTTGAATATATTCTTTAAGAGTAATAAACACTTCATTTCATTTACCCATTAAACCCCATAGTGTGAGGGGACCCCTCCTTTCTGTGAATGAGGTAACCCTTTCAATTTCAAAAGTATCACCTCGAACTCAATTAGTGGTGAAGCTAGAAATTCAAATTTAATCAAGTCTGAGGGGCCAAACAATATAATTTTCATTTTGGAGAAGCAAAATAAAATAATTTCATTAATGAATTTTCCAAGAAGCTTCGAGGCCATGGCCCTACCGAACTCGTCATAGCTTCGCCTCTAAACTCAATGATACTTTCTTTTTTGCTTGAATCATGATGTATGACATATTTATCAATTGTTTTCAGGGATCTATCTTGAATCTTCCCTCTGTGAAGGAGAATGTGCATAATTCGGCACAAAACATTATAGCTATATATGGAAGTCAGATGGATAGATATAAAGTTACCCTTTTGGGTTGGTTGTAATTTGTAAACATTAGGCCCTTGGAAATTAGCATTATGAGCCAAGATGGATTAGAAAGGTGTAAAATGATTGTGGTTAAAAAATATTTTGTTGGGTCCTGTCATGCCATAACTTGTGTAAAAACAGGCTTTATGCCGGCCGGCCACCGGCCTGTTTGACTTCTTTGTTTGATTAATTATTGATTATTTTTTGAGATATTTCAAATCGAATGGGGAACATGAAAAAACCTGTAAATCTACTCCATCCATTGGAATTCAAAGCACCTGCCCAGCCCAGGTATCTTCACATCGAAATTTATTTACTTGTTAATCATCAAAAGCTCAATGATCAGAATATCAGAAGGTAATAAGAGCAGTAGCAGTGTTGAAGGTGTAGCAACGATTTATACTTCTCTCAGCTCAAGTGAGTTAAGTTGGAATATAAAGTTTGTTATGAGTCAATTTTTGCTCACCCCTTGTACATTTTTGCTCACCCCCCTACAAGGGGGGTAAGCATTATCTCCCTCCCAAAAAGATGACATGTGTCTAGGAAGGGGTAAATTTGTCCAAAAAGATAACCATGTTTGGACAATTTACTCCCTCTATGGGGGGTAATGGCTACCTCCCTAAAAGGGTGGGTGAGCAAAAGTGTTCTCGTTTGTTATATGAGCCATGTGATTAATTGACAGCTCATCATGTAATTAGTTACTAGTTGTTTAGTGAAAAAGTGAGCTAATATTCTACTGATATATATAGCTTACTAATCATGATATGATAAACAGAGTGTGATTAATAAAGATATTTTACAAGAATTTCTAGAATATTATTAGACTTTTCTCTCTAGAATTTTCTCACACTTTCTCGGTAGATTTTCCTGAGAAAATACAAAGTCAAATATTACTTGACCATGGCCGGGAATACTGAGATCTGCGATTAATATTTGAAAATAAGATGGGTTGTACTAAAGAAAACATCTATATATATATACACGAAAATTATCTTTTCCTGTGGAATCTCAATTGATGGTTTTTGGAAAAGGAATGAGAATGTAAGATATTCTCAAGAAATTTCCTGGATGTAAACTCAAGTTGAGTCCACTGTCCACCCCCCATAAGTCAATATAGCAACTTCTGTGCATATTCATGGGAATTCTGGAATACATTATGATTCATTTGCATATTCTATTCAATTTACGTCATGCTATAAATAATAAATAATTAAATGTGAATAGTTAATTATATCACTGGACATAAATTAAACGAACTCAATCTTTCCACGTCTGTGCTCATTACACACCCTATGTACCACAGTCATGGCCATGTGGACCCGGAACGAAAACAAGAGTCTTCATTGTACAGTAATTGCGAGTCGTTTCAGTCGTTGGGTTGCTTTTACAGGACAGTTACAAGGACCAACTCAGGATAACGTCTGCAGAAAACTGGAGTACATTTTCACCGAAAAATTGGCGATTGCTGCTGTATTGTCCTCTGCTTCAACAACTAATATTCGTTGGTTTTTATGGTTGTTTTATGATAGAAACAAGAAGAAAAACACTTACTGGATATAACAGAGGAATAGTAAAGACGAAGAAAGTCCTGGGTATATTTCTTTTTGGAATAAAAAAAAGTTCAAGCTTTGTAATAGTGAAGAAAAGAGGTTCCACAAATGCGCGCGAGTGCACTAGTGGGTGGTTGCATTATCTGATTGGAGGAAATAAAAGGGCATAACTGTCATTTGATAATTTTATTGTAATAGCAGTTTATTATTTTTATTATTATTATTATTATTATTATTATTATTACTACTTATTTTTAGAAGGAAAATTTCATTAACTCAAACAAAAACTGGAAATACAAAACTAGCAAAACCCATAAATAGGTTGAACAACCAATTGGAAAGCAGCTACTCCAAAACATATCAAAACTGAAGCTAGGATTATATGAGAAAGAATTAATTTCATAACTTTATGGTACAGATTTAATGTTTTGAATCAACATATCCATTAAGGTCCCCACAGTCACACGGCCACCACTGTGATGTGGGGAAGAAAATGAAACCCCTATGTGAAATGCGCGGCAAGTGGTGTTATTATTAACTTTCCACTGGTGGACTAGACTTGTTATTTGCGACTATTTGTGAGTTATGTAATCGTACCAAAAAAATAAAAAGACATGATTACAACGGTGATTACATGTGGGATTTTATACCTATGAAACATGAGTGATGATATGTACGTCCTCTAAAATTGTATCTACACCCCAATTAGATTTTTTTTCATAATTTCAACATTGCACTTAAATGAAATTATTTAAATAATTAAAATACAGGCATCTATGAAATTAATACAATATTTAATTAATATTTTGAACATATAGAATATCTTTTTGAATTACAAATATTTATTTATTTAATTTAAATAGTGGTTATTTAAATTAAACTATTAATCAACTATTAAAAAACAGTTTTAAAGACATAAAACTATTTAGGTTAAATTAAAATAAAAGGAGCTCCAAGTGTGGCTGCTGCTTTTTTTTTTTTTTTTTTTTTTTTTGGTAAAAGGGAGGGCAAACCCCAGAAAAAAAAAAAAAACTAAAAAAAACTAAGCAGAAACAGGAATTGTTCTTGCTAAAGCAAGACCTTTAGCATCAGACTCCAGCACACCAAGAACCTGCAGAGGGGGATCTTCAAAGTAAGTCACACCTAGAGCAAGAGAATGACCCAGATTAGCCAGACAATCAGCCACCTTGTTGCCTTCTCTATACACATGCCTTTGTATTAGAATCAATCAAAAGTTATGGGAGGAATTAAATTGTGAGAAACTTCTTCTCTCTAAGAATTAACGAATCGGAAATTAAAATATTATTTGCTTTGAAAAGTTGAAAGCTTTGTTATCAAAAAAAAAAAAAAAAAAAAAACTCTGACAAGAACTGCTGCTTTGATTTATCGTGGCTGTATTTGCTGCCACAGAAATCTTCATTTTACTTTTCTTGCAAGTGTATTTAGTCTTTGGGCTGCATTTAGACCAATTCCAAGGATGGTCCCGATTAACTCAATTTAAGTTTATAAATGACCTGAGTCATCAACCTGGACATTCTCACAGGAAAATGGCGATTGTTGAACTCTCTGCCACAACAACTATTCGCTCGCTTTGGTTGATTCTTTTCTATCTTTTTTTTATGTTACAGATCTTTTTAGCTGATGGGTTAAATCGTCTCGAACATTCTTGCGTTAGTATATCTGATAATAATAATGCTTCTGACCGGTATGGCTACAATCGGGCCGTCCTCTTCAATGGTGACCAGAAGCTTTACGGTGACGGTGCCAAAGTCAACTATAACAACAGAAGTGAAGGAGAAGATTCTAACAAAGTTTATGGTCTTTATCTATGTAAAGGAGACGTTACCAATTCAATCTGTCAGAGTTGCATAAAAGAAGCAATTAATTACACTATTTCTGAAAAAGGGTGTGAGAACACCAAGAGCGCAATTACATGGTATGATGAGTGTATGGTGCGATATTCTGACAAACCTTTCTCCTTTACTTTCGAATCAGAACCATTTTTCGAATTGTGGAATCGTGAAAATTTAAATGTTTCGGATCCTGTTGGGTTCCGAAAAGCTTTGAATCAGTCGTTTAGTCAACTTATCGCCGATGTAAATTCAAGCAAATTAAAGTATGCAACAGATATTGTTAACATTTCCAGTTCAGTTACTCTGTATACTATGGGGCAGTGCATACCGTATCTGTCGAAAGAGGACTGCCGCGATTGCCTAAATAGTGCTGCTCAATTGGTCAAACACGAAAAGAAAGGCTCAAGATATTTTTACCCATGTTGTAGTGCTTGGTTCGAGCTGTACAAATTTTGGAACTCTCCTGCAGCTCAAGAACCGGTCCCTCAGGTTGAAGCTCCACCACCCGTCTCTGACAATACTGGAGGCGCTGATTTGGGGAGGAACAGGAAGGAAAACAGGGCATGGATTCCAATCACCATATCTTTATTAGCAGTTGCAGTAGTGGTGCTGCTTGGTTCTATGATTTGGCAAATTCGAAGAAGAAATAAGAGACGTAAAGGTAATGATGTCTTTTACAGTTTTAATTTGCGTTAAAAAAAATCCATTTATCCATTTACAAACTGATAATATTCTGTGTGTGACTTGCAGAGGAAGAATCAAACAGTCAAGAGGTTCAATTGCTTCGCTTGAGAGAAGGTAGAATCGGAAACGACTACTCATATGATACTTTGCAAGGAGAAAAGCAGATGGAATCTCAAGAGTTCCCTTTGTTTCCTTTAGATCTCACCCTCAAGGCTACGCAACATTTCTCTAATGAAAATAAGCTTGGCGAAGGTGGGTTTGGCCTGGTGTACAAGGTAACTATATGACTCAATTGTATTGGTGTAACTAAAGGACTAATTTTCATAAAATAAGCAAAGCTTTTTGTCTGTAAAGGTAACAATTGAAAATTGTTTCCAGGGGATATTAGCTGATGGTAAGGAAATTGCAGTGAAGAGACTTTCGAAAACATCCGGACAAGGGTTACAAGAGTTTAAGAATGAAGTCACTTTAATTGCCAAATTACAACATAAGAATCTTGTGAGACTGTCAGGTTGCTGCTTAGAGGGCAATGAAATGCTGCTCATCTATGAGTTCATGCCCAACAAAAGCCTTGATTTCCTTCTCTTTGGTTTGCCTCTCAAACTTATCTATATACACGGAAACTAAGACTTGAATTTATTTTTTAAGAGTAATAAACACATCATTTCACCATTTATATGTTATTTGTCACATCATTTGGATAAGATTTTCAGCAAATAATTTGGACACTGTAACACTATTCTTTCTTAATTAACATAGGTACTTTTTTTTTTTTTTTTGTTGAGAAAATTAACATAGGTACTTAATATATTATATTCAACTCATTTTCAGATTCAAGCAGAAGTATACAATTGGATTGGAAAACACGTGTAGGCATCATCAATGGAATTGCGCGGGGTCTATTGTATTTGCATGAGGATTCTCGACTCAAAATTATTCATCGAGATCTCAAGGCTAGTAATGTATTGTTAGATCATGAATTGAACCCAAAGATATCAGACTTTGGAATGGCTAGAATATTTGGTGAAAAACAAAGTGAAGCTAATACCATCAGAGTTGTTGGAACATAGTAAGTGTATTGCTTCTTTTTTGGCTTTGGTTTTCAATAGCATTTAATTTTTTTTGGCTTTGGTTCTCGTAAATGATATCAGGCATATTGTCTAAAAAATTAGTTGAGGTTTAGGCTTTGGTTTTCAATAGCATTTAATTTTATTTTTTTTGAACAGTGGATATATGGCTCCAGAATATGCTATGGAAGGTTTATATTCTGTTAAATCGGACGTTTTTAGTTTCGGAGTTCTACTCCTAGAGATTATAAGCGGGAGAAAGAATAGTGAATTTTATCTTTCAGAACATGGTCTAAGCCTGCTAAATTACGTATGTAATTCTATGATCTCTACTGTTTAAGGAATGCTTTTTTTTTTTTTGGTTCATGACATGTGTGTAACATTGCAGACTTGGAAACTATGGTGTGAAGAACAAGCATCAGAGCTGATGGATCCAGTATTAGTGCAGTCATGTATTCAAGTTGAACTATTGAAATACATTCATATTGGATTGTTGTGCGTTCAGGAAGATCAAGCAGATAGACCTAGCATGTCATCTGTGGTTGCTATGCTAGTGACCGATAACATAAGACTTCCTCAACCAACCCAACCTGCATTTTCTGTTGGCCGTGCTGCGAGACAAGGTCAATCTTTTTCTGATGTTAATTTTTTTTCTAATGAGGCTACAAGATCACAAGGTCAATCTTCATCTGAAGCTAGTGATTTTTCTAATGAGGCTGCAAGACGAGTTCGATTCTCATGATCTGATGTTGTTTGATGGAAAACTATGTTTTCTCATTGCTTTTTTCAATGAAATAAATGACATGTCCGCAACCAATGCGGTGATACTTATGTATTTTTTTACCAATTCGTCTCAGAGACATATCACAAACACTTTGATTATGAAATTTATGATAGTCGCAGGTGCAGGAATTTTCTGATCATGTTTACACAACAAAAGTGGTATAAAATTTTAAAAACAAAACTCACCTCTCCCTAACGATATACATTGTAAAAGTTGCCAAATTACAATCACAAATAGTCAATTTTATCCTATAGAACTAGCACGTTGTAGGAGAAGACTAACCTTTATAAAGTTAAACAAAAGAATGAGGTATTAAAAATGAAATAAGGATATGTTAAGAAATAAACAAACCCAAAAGCAATAAAAAACACGCGCACACACGAAAGCAAACAAAAATAATAGAGAGACACACAATATTTTACGTTGTTTGGTGTGTGCCTACATCCCTAAGCACACCGGCCAACACTCTATTTCCACTGTCAAACTGTTGTTTACAAAATGGATTAGCACTATCTCAATTTCATATAACAATTTTATTTTTTTTTTTGTTTAGACAAAATTTTTTTTTGTTTACTTAATTGTTTGATGTATTCAATGATTCAGAGACATGTACGTGATGTAAAACATCTTTTCCTTAAAATGTAGACATCGTTTTTAATTCTCTGAGACATTTCACAAACACTTTGCCAACTATATACGTAATCTGTCATTGAAAATATGTTCTTAACAACAACAACAAAAGCATCACCAAATTATACAAAACCGAAACTTTATATAAGAAGCAATGAATGAAAACGAAGGGAAATTAAGATATTGACCTGTCTAAAGACTAAAGAGCAACATTCCTCATCAAATGGCGATAACAGCTTCACGAGCATCCCAGATTGAAGGAACAGAAGGAAGAGACAGTCTTCTGGAGAGAAACTGGAGGTGGGTTTTGAAGAATGTGAATTCTTGAGTTGAAGAATAAGGCTTTGTTTTTAGTGGTGTCTGTTTTGAGTGAAAACAGAGAATATTCAGAAGAGAAGAGAAGATGACTTCTCTTGTCTCTTTCAACGTTCAAATTGGTGTATCACAGAATGTCGATCACACCCTCATCAACCATCACCGATTTTTGATCGTCCATCGTTGTCGCCGTTGGATCATTAGCCTCCGATAGCTTTCTGCATAGCAGAGACAGAAAAACCGAAATGAGAAACGACGTCGTACAAGTTCGTTTTTAGAAATAACAATTACTGACGTTTACGGTGTGAGTGTGCACGTCAATACATATCGCTGACGTGGCAAATAAATTTTGCGTGGAGTGGTTTACCAGTGTAGAAATGTAAGCAAAATAGATGACGTGGGTAATAAAGACTGACTGATGTCGGATGTCCTGTTATGCCAGACTTTCTATGGTGATGTGACTAGACACGTCATCCAATTGTACTGACGTGCTCGGACACGTCAGCAGAGGTGGCAGATGTGATGTGTTCTCCTTCTATGAAATGACGAACAAGCTGATGTGTCATAAACCCTTTAGAAATTTCGTTCTTGTAAAATTGTTAAAAAAATCACAGCGAAGAAGACGACGACTCAACGATGAATCACTGTGAAGAGGACGACGAATCGACGATGACGAACAAGAAGAAAGAACCTGAAACCGAAATATTGGCGTCTTGTTCCTTCTCCAGAGTCCAGACTCTGCCTCCACTCCAGTCTGTAATCTCTGTCTTCTCTCTTTATTTGATTTGATTTCAATGCTTCAAATCACTTTCTCAACAATGGGTTTCTCATTCTGTCCTTCAATTAAACGAACCTAATAGAGAAATTAATAGAGAAAATGCATGCAAGTCTTTGTTTTGCCAAAAGTCTTCATTTTTAAACTAATAGAGAAATTAATGTGATCTTTGATGTAATGGTTTATCTATGAGGATGATGTTGACATGAAAATCTCAATCTCTTCCTACAATGAGAGGACATCTTAAGAATTTTCAGATTGTGTAGTCTATATAACTTGTAGTGTAGCTTCAGATTGTAAGCATTGATACTGAATACTGAAGGTAGGTATGCATTGTTTTTTTTTAAAAGGCAACTCACTTTATTAACAAAAGGCAACAGCCCAAGGCAAAACAAGACCAGCCAAAACCAGACAAGCAACTGTGACAGAGGTTACAAACGCTCCCCTGTCACCGAAGAAAGACCGGAACAGCAAAAAGACCCACCAAAAAACAAAAAGAACAGAACCACAAGCACCAAACCCACTCATTGTGTCCCCTGAATTTTCTTTATAGGAGCAAGTGTTAGTTATTTTTATGTTTCTAGATTTGGGAGCCATTGCATTTCATGGCCTTGTACGCGTGTGCTCAAAAGGCAATGCACATCTTGTGCTTACGATATTGTTGTACAAGCATCTGTCAAGGCAGAATCACCAGTTGAAATAGTTGATGCACACCAAATGCAAGCACAGGAGATGCTTAAAGATGTGTTCAAGCCTCCTGTGGTGAGCAACTTTATCACTTCTCCCTATTCATATACTTTTTTTGTTCAATTGTTCTTTGCATCATTGCATTCTTTCTTGGGTAGATTGTCTACTTAATTTTTCTCTCTTTTTGTTTAGAATAATCTCAGGATTTCTATAAGGAACGACAGCTATCGATGCTCAATGGTACGCTTTGTAAGCAAGGTTTTTTCATTTCTTGTCGTGTTTCTGCATTCTTCCCACTCAACGAGGCTTGATATGAAATAGAATAAGAGTATATATACATGCCTATTAGAATGATTATATATTAGGTAACCTTAATTAATTGCTCTTTCAGCTAAATACCCAAATGTGAAATTAGATCAAACACACTTCTATGACTAACTGAGTGATTTTTTCACCGCTGGATTTACCAAAAATTATATGCTGTTTGGTGAGTACTTATCATTCATGTAAAATTATATGACTGCTGGAAGTCCAATCCTCCAAAAATCAATTATATGACTGTGAAATCAGAGGATGATGCTGGATTCGATAGAGCTTGATCGCGATTGCCTTCTGTTGACGGTGATTTCTCGATAATCAACTGGTCTTGTTGCCTGGGCAACTGAGTCAAATTCACTATTTAGTAAAAGAATACACACTCTGTCTCTCTCTTTCTCACTAGATCTTAATCTTTTTGTAATGTGTTTTGCAAGTGTATTTATACACAGTACTGCTAGGGTTTGGAATCATGGCGTACAAATAGAGGATTACAGAGTTGGTTTTAGGACTCTTTGCCTATTTGGTGTTATCACATGTTTAATGCTGTTGATTCCGAATCTGCTTAGGATTCTGATGTATTGGAGAGAAGATTTGTTTGTTTCCTTGTTGAACTCCTAGAGGTTGTATAGTAGTTGACTTGTGATTGCTCTTTACAACTGAATATCTAGTATGCAGTGGAGAAGCCCTTAATATGCAGTCTTTCCCGTTTATGCCAAGTTGAGCCGAACAAACATGGTCTTCTACTCGGCCTACTCAGCTTTACTCGGCGTCGCTAGCTAGCTTTGTCTTTATTAATGATGTGCCGATGTCAGGTGGCCTATCCATGTGGAATGTTGGTGTCTTTTGACCAACCCTTTGACTTTTGCTTATGTGGCAAGCTTGGTCCACGCTGTCTGGTGACGTGTCTTTTTGGCGAATATTGTATACAACAATTAGTTTTTAGCTATTATTGGTAATCTTGTAGATTCTTTCCTGGTCATTCTTTGTTGGATCCCTCTGGCCTTCACTATATATGCATAAAGCCATAATTGCGTGTAGAAATTTTTGTGCAGACTATTCTTCTAAGGCCTTGTTTGGCACACCAGATTGGACTGGGATTGGACTATTTTAGTCCCAGTCCGATGTTTGGCCTTGTTTTGGAAATGAGATTATTAATCTCAAAAGCAAATTTAGTCCCATGATTGTGGGACTAAATAAACCCACCACCCACCTCAACTTTAGTTATCCTGGGACTATTTAGACATAGGCCCACCACATTTAATTCTTCTCTCTCAATTACATCCCAACCCCACCTTTCCACCATCCCACCATTTCTCTTTCTCCTCTCTCTTTCTCAACATATCTCAACCACTCTTCATTCAACAATGCTCTTTCATTAGATTTGGATCTGGATTGATGAATATTTTTTTTTGAACTGGTGATTAGATTGGTAAAGCCCTGTTTTAAGTGCTAAAATATTTTGATATAGATTTGTGCACCACGAATTTAAGAAAGATTAATTTTATATGTTTTTTTATTTTTTATTTAGTGTTGTTTTCTTTGTAATTATGATCTTTTATGATGTATGAAATAATCGATTGTTTGGATGTGGTAAAAAAATGAAATATGGAAATATATGGTGTTTGGGAGGTTGGAAAATGAAAGATAATGAAAAACAAAAAGAATAGATGTTTTAGGTGGTGTTGGATTTTGGGTGAAGCTGAAGAAGAGATGTTTGCGTGAAGTTTGGATGAGGAAGATGAAGTTGGGTGATGTTTGAGCGATGAAGATGATTTTGAAATCTGGAAATGGTGTTTGGGAGGTTAGAAAATGAAGGATAATAAAAAAGAAAAAGAATTTGGAAGGAAAATAACGAGTTTGGTAGAAGAAAAAAAATCTGTTGAATTCTTATGGACCCACATATATTAGAAAAAAAAAATTTGCAGATGGTTTTTCTTATATTTTGTTTCATTTTGTTTAAGTACTTAATTCTTTGATTTCTTTAAATTTATTTAAAAGTAATATAAATCTATTATATTCAGTCCAATCCTATGTTTCACCAAACAAAACATAGTATTAATTCAGTCCAGTCCAATGTTTTTTTAAACATAGTATAGTATTAATTTAGTCCAGTCTAATCCAGTCCAATCCCATCTAATCTCAGTCTCATCTTAATCCAATCTAATCCCATAAAATAGTCCAATCCAATCTCGTGCACCAAACGAGGCCTAAGTGTAGGTTCACCTGCCAAGCAATATTTCATTTTCAGCCAGAATATATTGTGTTTTTTAGCTTATGAGGTCCCTTTTTTCGTATAAAAAAAAATAAAAAATTGTGTAGTTTTAATTGTATAAATCTTTTAAAAATGATAATTTGCTGGCGATGTGATCAACAACATAAATGTCCTTATCAATGGAGAATCTTTTAGTGGAAGTCACTCGGTGTGGACACACCCACTACAACTTGATGGGAAGAAAATGTTTATCATCCGATTGATTTTCTGGCTTTGCTCCATGTTGTTCGCCTGATACAATCTCAGTCAACAAATTTTGGCTGCACCAAATGCTTATGCTACCTTTATTTAATTAGGGTCCAATTTTTTTTTTTTTTTTCTTCCTGAATAACAAGTAATTCTGACATCAAACGGGTCAAGGTTGGAACCTGAATATCTAGGAAGAAAAGTCCTGTGTAAAATGTGCATGGTGGAATAGGAGGTGGACTACCAAACGTGTTGAAAGGTGATGTGCAAATCAATCGGGTCCCATTTCAAGGATATGGTTAATTTGTCATGTTACAATATTTATGATATCATACATAAAATCTATAAACATGTAGTTATAAAATCGAATATTATATTTGTGTAATAAAATTGTCATGTTAAACTATATATATTATAAGGATATTTTTTTTCCTCCAAATTAAAGTGATTCCATCAATCTGATAACGAAGATCCTTCTTGTGTAGCTTTCATTTGAAGTATGGATGCTTTGATTTTGTCAATAACATATTATATTTTTCGTTACCATATATCATATACATTTTTTTATGAACACAGAACATCAGAACCATATATTCAATTACTTCAATCCCAACAACCTCTCAAATTCTAACTCATTTAGTATAGTTCTCCAATCAATCATCAACCAGAAGTGAGAACCTCATGGAAATTTATTTTATTTTTTTTTAAAAAAAAAGTCTCCTTAATTAATGAGTCCATAATAATTGATTAAGAAAACATGTTTCTTTCAAAAAGAAAAAAAGAAAAAAAAAAGAAAAGAAGCATGTTTCTTGAAAAACAATAATGGGTTCAATAATCTTTTAAGAAAAAATATATATTTGTAGTCTTGTTTTTGCTTTTTGATAATTCAAAGTCAAGTTGAGAATAAAAAACATACTATCAATTTAACATGTAGAAATACATGTTTTTTTCTCCACTGAAATATCAACTAAGAGATTCTGAGGTTGAGACTTAAACATGCGTTTTTCTTTATTCAAAAGTCATGTGAGTGAGCCAAAACAATTTTGTCTGATAATTGAAGTGTCAATCAAGAAAAAAACTATCATTCACATACATACAATAGAGTACAGAAAGACAGAAAATTCAAGTGATGTTGGCCAAGCAACTATTGATGTCTTCATGATAAGGTTATAAGCCTTTTACAAGGCTAATGGCTAGTCAAAAATCACTATCCAAATGCCATTTCAAAATTAGTCTACGAACTAGACAAGGCTTGCGTCAATCTCTTGATGCAGTCGAGACAAAATGAGTCAAGATCCAAGGCAACTTGAGAGAGAAGAGAGAGAGAGGAAATAATTGAGTTGAGATGAGCCGATAATTGGGCTATTTCTTTTCAAGAGGCCTTTAAAGTTTCACTACAAGATAAAATGTCATTTATGATGGTTTTTAACCATCGTGAAAGGGTTTTGATGATGGTTTTATAAGCGTTATTAAAGCCAATGTAATAAAAAATTTATCACGGTTTTTAAAAAACTCATCAATTTTTGATAGCTTTTAAACATTGTGATTAATTGATGATGGCTAAAAACAGTTACGAAGTTCTTTAAAATATATATATATATATATAGAATCTCTTGACAATATTATCAAGAGATTCTACTTTACTTTTTTGTTAATTTATTTTTGCATAATATTGTTTTTCCATATATATATAATCTCTTGATGATGATATTGTTAAGATATAATACTTTATTTGTTTGTTAATTAATTTTTAATATTATAATATTTTCCATATATATAATAAATATTAAAGATCTCTATTCAAACTTTAAATATATATATATATATATATTCAAGATCAAAATTCATAGAAGAAATTAAAATAAAATGTTACAAACATCATCATCAAAATATACAAACATTTATTAGCAAAATCAATTCTAAAAGACAAACTATTATACACAAAAGCTATGTTTAAATTTTCTTTGTTCATAACTTCATATACATCAAAAAAAAAAAAAAAAGTCTTTGTTCATCTTCCTTGAGGCTTCCTTTTTGAACGTACAACTGCAAAGTATGAGAAATGATGGTAGTAAGTTTGACAAACAATAAAATTGGTAAAAAAAAAAAAAACAACAACAATTAAAACTAAAACTATACTATAACAACAAATCATAATAAAATTTTTATTTTAACAATAAAAGAATGAGAAAACAAAAGGAGATCGAAATGAAAATTAACTAACCTCTTTTTAATATCGACATAAACTTTCTTTTAAACAACTTTGATGAAATGGTGCCCGATTGCGTAGATAGAGGTGAGAGAGATCATGATCTTCTGGTTTGTATAAACATTCATATTGAAAAAACTATAAATGTATTGAAGTAAGTCACTCGCTACCAAAGACTGCAATAAGTTATACATCAACAAATTAACCAATAAATTCATATTGTCGGTTTTGTTTTTGCTGTGGTTGTTTCCGTTGGGTTGTTTCTGTCTGCCTGGTGGGGGCTGTGTTGCCTTCTTTTCTGCCCTGTTTTGTGGCTAATAAAATTCATCGTTTCAAAAAAAAAAAAACAAATTAACCAATAAAAATAAATAAATACATAGGAACAATAAGAGAT
This sequence comes from Acer campestre, assembly GCA_954870605.1. Classification (NCBI taxonomy): domain Eukaryota; kingdom Viridiplantae; phylum Streptophyta; class Magnoliopsida; order Sapindales; family Sapindaceae; genus Acer; species Acer campestre. The sequence goes on from OX940809.1 coordinate 3,804,914, forward strand.
TTATAATCCAAATCACGTGTTGAGTTTATTTGAAGTTAAACACTCACCATGACTAGAGTTCTTTTATTTGCGAGGAGTGAAGATTGTGAGTGAGAGAATATTGAAAAAAAAAAAAAAACAAGAAAAAAGGTAAGAGATGTGAGAGTGGCGGGTGGCTAGGGTTAGAAAGTGGGGAAAGTTAGGGGTCATTTGTTTTTTCCACTTAAAACTTAATGGGTCTGAATCATAATTATTAAATTGTTTTATTTGTTTTTATAAGTGGTCAAACAACTTAAAAATACCAAAAAAAAAATTAAAATAAAAAGTAAAAAATCTTGGCTTTTCACTAAATCACTGAATTGCATTTAATGCAATTTAAAATCTTTTCTTCCAATACTATCCTCCATATATAACATATCTCTAATTTCATCATAATTATATATTGTATAGAAATCTTTATTTTAATATATTGCTTAGTTTAAATAGCTTTAAAAATAAAAAAGAACCCTAATCAGTTCTCATATTGGTGTTTAATATCAATACTTTATTATGATATTAAGGTGATGTATTTATCTATTATTTTTTTTAGAGTGTTGTGTGAGTTTTCCTGCTGTCCCTTTTATTTTTTTTGAAAAAAAAAAAACCTTTTCTTTTCTTAGTAAAAATAAAGTTTGCTTGTAGTCGAAGAAAAAGATCATGATCATATGTGTTCATATATAATTATTATTTTTGGATTTTTTTTATTCTATATTATATGTATAATTGTTTAATATGGGTATAGATGTAAAATTACTTCTTTTCAGACAATTTTATTTTTAAAAAACAAACATATTGACAATACATTCAGATGTGAGAAAAAAAAAAAAAAACATATCATTCAGATTCAGATTTCAGTCATTATTCAGTCTTCAGTAAAATTCAGGACTATTCAGTATTTAGACAAAAAAACAAACGACCTCTTAGCTTTTAAAATAAATATAATATAGTAAAGATATGATGTGTACATACCTATAATATTAACTTGTGTCCACTTAATCATTCATTGACACATATGCAATTAGACCAAATAGATTAATCAATCACTTATTTAAACAATTAAAAACTACAATAGCATAGCAATTATAATAATGATGTTTAAATATATTAAAAAAAATTAACGTAAATTTATATTTTAACTTTTCTTAACTTTTTATATTTTAATTTTTCACTACAAAAAGAGAGCATACTTGCTTGTACTTTGTTAACTTTTTGTTCGTAAAATGTTATGACTAATAAATTTTAGAGATCAAAAATTTAAAATTATAGTTTTAGTGTAATTCTGAAGTCTTAAAAAAAAAAAAAAAAAACATTTTTCTTTATCACTCTAACAAAATAGTATGATAATTAGATTACACATAAAAACAAAACACGAGATAACTTTATCAGGATTAATAAAATTGGTAATAACTTGATCACGGTTTGATAAACGTGTGATAATTTAATCACGGTAAAAAAAAAATGTTATCCAATTATCGCACATTTTAAAGGACTGTGATACTTTGATGTCAGTTTTAAATTGCGTCATAAACACACGACGAATTAAAAAGACTAATATCACTTGATCACAGCTAAAAAAAACCTTGATAAAATTGCATGATAAAATCCTATTTTTCTTTTAGTGTTTGAGTAACGATATTTGTACTCCTGGAAACTTTGTTGTCCCAAAGAGGGTTGCGTCGTCTGCTCGTCGCGAAGAGGAGGGCTACGTCGCTCATGTCGCGGCGATAAGGTGGTTTGGATCTGATTTGCGACAAAGAGGAGGTCTCAGTGCCGGTTCTGGTTTGCAGCAAATATTGATTCACAATCTGGATTTGGTTGGTGCGAAGATAAGGAGACAAGATTTTGTTGGCAACAAGAGAAGGGGGCTAGGTCGTAGAGAATAAATTGGTTTAGGTAATTAGGGTTTGACTATTTGGTAATCAATTAGGATCAAATCGAAAAATTATGAGTAACGTAATAAACCATAAGAACCACCTCAAAATAAGATGGATATTGCTTAAGAAAATCATAAAGAAAGTCTTAATTTATTCTAGTGAAAACCTAATAAAAATAAAAATACATATATGTATAGACGGATTTAGCTAATATACTATTCATGTATAGTTGTGAGGTAATTACGAGAAGAGATTATTTCCATTTAGTTTTAATTTTGTATAATTTCATATATATAATATATGAAATCATAAGAAATTAAAATACACACCTTTTGAGGTCCCCATTTTCTATCGTTTGATTTCGTTTTTGAGTGTTTTTGTGAATATAATATGTTTTGTGAGCCTTGTGTAGGTTCATTTTGTTTTGGGAAGTCATTGTGTGGAAACGGGGTGTTTTCAGGCCAAAACGCAGCACAAAAGAACGAAAGAATTTTCATTGAAAATTTCCAGATTTCATTAGAGTGTACCTGGAAAAAATGCGTATTGCGTTCTATACCGCGAAAGTCAGCAAAGGACACCAAAAAGTGTTTCGTCAGACAGGACGTTAAAATGTACCTGGAAAGGCAAAAATGCGTACGACGAGATTCTGCAGAGTTACGTTTTTCAGGGCATTTTAAGAGAGGTAAACTCGTCTTTTTACCCTTATTTTTGTACCCTAACTTCCCCTACTATAAATATCCCATTTTCTCTCATTCTTCTGAGATCTACTAAGAATCCCTAACATCTCCCATCATCCCTTTCTCTCTCTTCTGCCCCAAACCTTTCTCTTCTCCATCTTCTTCCTCTTTCACCTTCTTCACAAAATAAAGGAGAGACCTAAGCTCCCATGGAGGATCTTCCTCCATGGGAGCTCATCATATACCTCCACAACCCCCAAATACACTTCCTCTATCCATCTTAGAGCAAATTGCAAGGAATTAGGAACCAATTTCGAGCTAGGAAGGCTATGAGAATCTTTAGAGGACTTATCTTCAAGGGTTTGCTCTTATTTGCTCATTTCTTTGTAATTTCTTACTTCTTTGATGTGTAGCCCCGATTTGGGGAATATTGTAAACCTTCACATGTGCTATATATATATGTATTTTGTATTTAAATTCGTTTGGGTTTTGTTTTGCTATTTGATTTATGTATTTTTAATGTCTTATTGTGAAATTTATGTTTGTGGAGGTTAGAAATTGATATGTATGCATGATTGGGATTAGGAGTAAAGTAATTTAATGTAGGAGTAGAGTAATTTAGCTTCCGATGATTGTTTGTATATTATTGGATGACCAAAATACCATTTATTGAATGATTTGAGTGTTAGGGATTTTATCCCCAAAGAGTAGAAAATGCTAGTTTATGCATTTAGTTGCTAAATTGGCTTTGGTTCGCATCCTTGTGCTTAATGGGTCTTTTAAAGATACATTTGCCCATCCTTGGCCGGAATGGGTGATGAATTGATTTAGGAAAAATTCTCAAGTCAAGAGGAGAACCCTCAATTCATTTGAATGTTCTTAATATTTAACAATTGTATTGATTCACATTAGTGTTGGGTGAACTTGTTTCCCATGTCTAGCCATTCTAGAGAGATTGAAAAACCGAATTCATATCTAGAGTAAAGACAAACTAAATTCCTCTTGTGCTCATGTAGTTATAGGGGTATTTCATTACTTAATGCTTTTACTCGGTTAACCACCTTGTGAATGATATTTAGGTTGTGTGTTATATATCGCGTGGTTCGTATTAACATACCAAGCTTGATATCCTCTACATTTGACCAGTAAGTTGAGAAATCACTAAGCTGGCGTGTAGAGCTCGTATGTGTGTTCCACGGTCCTTAATGAATCCAAGCATGTATGCATGGATATAATCTCTATGTCGCTCGAGAGAGGGTAGAGATTAATTAAAGGGACATAAGCATATAACATACGTGTTGCATGGGTATCTTGTATTCTTAATGCTTTCACTTGGTTGTCATCCCGTATTTGGTTAGCCTCGTGGATGAATTATTGGCTATAGTATGGCCCACGCGATTGTGCATCACATGCCTAACGAAATAGCCAATGTATTTGATCGAAAAGTTGAGAGATCACTAGGCCGACATGCAGGGCTCGTATGTGTGTCCCACGGTACTTAATAAATCCATACGTATGTGTGGATGTGATTTCTAAGACTCGAGAGAGATTAGAGATCAATTAAGCGGACATGAGTCTATTATATACTTGCACATTGAGGGACTAAGTGAGTCTAGAGCTTAATTAGAAGGATTGTTATGGTTGAGTCATCACCTTAGAGTAACCACATTGCATGCCATCTCTCCATTCCATTCTATCCATGTACATATTATAGTATGTAGTTTATTTATTTATATTACCAGTTACATTTCTACATACGCAACACACAAGTCCGCTTGGCGTGCTGTAATAATAGATAGAACCGGTGACGGTCGGCGGATTCCAACTCCCTGTGGAATGATACCCTCACTTGCCGCTGTACTAGTCTCTGTGACTCGCGCGCTAGCGAGGTCGAACTTAATTATTTATCTTTTGACCGACATTGCAACGTGTCGTCATTTTACTATTTGGTAATCAATTAGGATCAAATCGAAAAATTACGAGTAACATAATAAACCATAAGAACCACCTCAAAATAAGATGGATATTGCTTAATAAAATCGTAAAGAAAGTCTTAATTTATTCCAGTGAATACCTAATAAAAATAAAAATACATATATGTATAGACGGATTTAGCTAATATACTATTCATGTATAGTTGTGAGGTAATTATGAGAGGAGATTATTTCAATTTAGTTTTAATTTTGTATAATTTCATATATATAATATATGAAATCATAAGAAATTAAAATACTAAAAATGATTCATTTTGTTTTAGGCAAAAAAATATATGGAAGAACGTTATAACTCATAAGAAGGGGAGTTTTTTTTTTTTTTTTTTTTTTTTTGAAATACAACTACTGCCGGGACATGATGAGATTAATTAAACTCTACAAGCACGGCCCAAATTTTTTTTTTTTGAAATGGCAACCTTTATTAATAAAGTGGGGAAACCCCACCAAACAAGAGCAGCAAACAAAGGAGGAACAAGAGTTTTAGAAAAAACAAACGACTAAAAAGCTTGCCCAGCCAAGCACAGCAAACAGCCAAAAGAAAAACTGCTCAAAAAACATGATCAGCGCAGAGGAACATAGCAAAACAGAGCATATACCAAAACCGAAACTGAAACCCCCAGTCACACATTACCCCATTGAATGATATCTCCTTCCTCATTCGAACCCTTCTTCGCCAGATTATCAGAAAAGGAATTTGAAGCTCTTGAATTGAAATTCACCGTCATCCTCCCAACACGAACTGGAATACTACTCCCACTATCGGAGAGGGGTTACGTATGGACTATAACTCTCACAACTGGAGAGAGGGCTACTACCAAAAAGAGGAAGAAAAACTCCCCACATATGCTTATAAAATGCACATGGTGGGACTCGAACCCTTGACCACTAGGTGTGGAAGAGGAGGTGCACAACTATCTCTACTAGCTATAATCATAGCCACATAAATGTGATCAAAACTTAAACGAGCATCTGTAATCATAGCCACATAAATGTGATCAAAACTTAAACGAAAGGCCATCCGCACTAGACCACACAAACTATTTGGGCCATTTGAAATTTGCTGGCCTATTTCTGGTATGATTTCAGTTTTGGATCCCGAAAACTAGATATTGGATTTTAATCCAAGAGTCTATCAAATTCGAAGGTTTAAAAAATAAATAATAAATAAATAAACTAAAAAGTAAAAACGATACAATATTGTTTGAAACCATATTTCCTGAATCAATTTTAGTCTTTAGATTTCAATTAAATGGTGTAAAAAAAAAAAAAAAAAAAAAAAAGTGGTTGTTTGTTTTTTTCCAACTTGTACTCGATCACAATCAAGTCAGAGTCTGTAGGGATCAAGCGCTAACAATGTGAAAGGAGAACCAATGTCATTTCCTATTTTGCAAGCCTACGGCCATCAAATTTACTAAATCTAAAGATAAAACGAGTACAAGTGCAGAGGCTGAACCAAACATCATTTCATAGTAAAAGTTGTCAATCTACTATCACATTGCAGGAAAAGATTATTCATGAATTGAAGTTGAGGATATTGTCAACATATTGTCATGTCTAAAGAGAAACATTTACATTCCACGTTGCATCCCAGATTGAAGAAACAGAAGGAAGGCAACAGTCTTCTGGAAGAGAAGTGGAGGTGGGTTTTGAAGAATGTGAATTCTTGAGATGAAGAAGAAGGCTTTGTTTGTGTTGGTGTGTGTTTTGAGTGAAAATGGAGTTGCAGAGAAGAATGGTGACTGGGTGAAAAGTTTACTGCAGTGAAAATCTAAGAAGAAGAGAAGAGATGAGAAAAGAAAATGATTTCAGATCAAGCATGTCGATCACACCCACATCAAGCATCAGCGATTTTCAATCGTCGATCCTTGCCGGGGTTGCTGCTGTTGGATCACTTTAGTTTTCTTCAAAGCAGAGACGACAAAAACGAAAATGAGAAGCTAAGTTAAGAAACGACGTCGTACATGTAAAATTTTGGATATAACAGTTGCTGACGCTGCTGATATGAGTGGGCACGTTATTGAAAATTGCTGACGTGTTCAATAGCAATTTTCAATAACTTTTTTGTGGAGTGGGTTGCGTGTTTAGAAGTGTCAGCAACACCGATGACGTGTCATGGCACGTCAATAAAGACCGACTGTTGTGGCTCACATGTCTTGGCACGCCAGACTTTCTATGTTGATATGGCTAAACACGTCGGTCAATTGTGTTAACGTGCTCGGACACGTCAGCAGAGGGTGGCAGATGCATGTTTCTCATTTATGATATAAGAAAATGAAAATCACAGTGAAGAAGACGACGAATCTACGACGACAAACAAGATGGAGAAAATGAATAACTAGAAAAAACAACCCGAAACCGAAATATTCGGGGTCTTGTTCCTGTTACTCTTTGTAAATCAACAATCTGGTCTGGATCTGTATAAACAGAAACCAAAACAACACAAACTAACACGTTAGAAAATCGGTTAGGGAAAACCGAGGCCCGTGTTTCACACGGTGTTCTTAAGACGATTTCGCCATATATTACACCGTATGTGTATAGCGATCGTCTCTCAGGATACAACGGTTTAACAGTGGAAGTGCGAAGTATAAGCTACTCTCAGCCAGTGGCAGACCCAGGAATTTTAGTTAGGTAGGGCACATGAATAAATTAAAATCGCAATTATATGAAAAACTACTGAAAAATTAAGATCATAGTAAAATCGTTTTTTTTATAGATAAAATAAAATAAATAGAACACTTAGATAAATTAAATAATCTTACATTCAAAAGAAAATAAAAACAAGAAAAAATATTAAAAACTAAATAATAACAAGAAAAACAACATAAATATTGAAAAAAAATTAAAAGAATAAATTACAATCTAAATTTATAATAAGAAATTTTGTTTTGCATTTATATTGAATTCAATTTAAATTTATACAAAAATAATTTATTAATAACTATTACTATACATTTTTTAAAATTTTTTTATTCTTCAAATTATTGGTAAATTATTGATTTATTGATTCTAAATAAATTAAAACTATAAAATAAAGTAAAATACTAAGGATAAAATAAAATGAATCATAGTAATAGATTGACTATTTTAATCCAATAAAGTAAAATCTAAGATTTTAGGGTTTATTGATTGAGTGTGTTAGTTATATCAAATTAAGACTATTGGAAATAATAATAAAAAAATAATATATAATTTAATATAAAATAAAATTGAATTAAGTAAACACAAAGTAATGGTAGTTAAGAAAGTGATTACGACGGAATAGTGAAAATGAATCAGAAAAGATGATAAAATAAATAAGACATAAAAAATTAGAAGGAAGCGCCGCCCCCCCCGCCCCCCCCCCCAAAAAAAAAAAAATAAATTAGAACATAAAATTGAATTAACCAAGTACTTATTTGTGAGATGGGTGTCGAACCATGCACCTCAAGTGTAAAACTAAGATCCACTACCCACCATACTAACAACAACTTCTTGTTAAGATTCTTAATAAATATGTATATATAAAATATACAGAGAATCAAATTTTTTTTAAAAAAAATTGAGGTAGGGCACGGGCCCCACCTGGTCTCCACGTGGGTCCGCCCCTGCTCTCAGCGAACTCAAACCGAGCTCAAACTTACCAAGAACAGAGAAGAAAATGGAGTAGTGTTCGGCTGTAGTGAAATAAGAGTATTTCCAAAAATTCTTGTGTTGTGAAAAGAACACATGGGTATTATATATATAGGCAAACCGAATCATTATAGTGTAGGGACAATTTCGGAAATTCCATGATGATATCTTGGTAACCAAGAATCTTCTTGAGCACTACATTTGATGCTTGGTGAATAAGCCAAATGAAAGCTTCTTGGATATGATTCCAGTTCTTGGTGAATAAGCAAAGCTGAAGCTTCTTGCATACGATTCTTGGTTCTTGGTCTATAAGCCAAACTGAAGTTTCTTGAACACAATTCTTAGTTCTTGGTCCATAAGTCAAACTGAAGCTTCGTGTATACGATTCTTGGTTCTTGGTTCATAAGCCAAACCAAAGCTTCGTGTATACGTTTCTGATTTAATAAGGAAAATATTTAATTAAATAATAATTAAAAACCCGATTCTGTATTCTTGGTGATCAAGCAAGAACATCAGAATCCAAGCAATAAAAGTTTTCCTTATTCTTCACACAAAAACGTTGACTTAGAGAAGTAGCATTGTTCACCACATTTTGAGCTCACCTTGAGACTCAATTTCTCATTCACCCATTAACCATTTTGCGAGTTTGAGTATACCATTTCGAAGTTTTCACGGAGGAGAATTTTAATTTTAATCTTCCATTTTTATGGAATTAATCATACTCAATTTGTCCTCTCAAATTAAGAGTTTATCACAAAATTTTCCAACAGTTCCTTCTCCAGACTCCAAGATAATAAAAAAGAAAGAAAAGAAAGCAAAGCCATCCCATCTGTAAATCTCTGTATTCAGTCTAAAAGCAAGTCTGTGCCATGGTCTATCGATGATGCTTCAATCATTGAAGTACAGCCTCTCTAAACATTAACGATGTGTATCTTTTCATAAAAACTTGTCCTGATTATTATCTAAGGTTTTTGCTTGAATAATTGTCCTAAGTCTTAATTTCAAAAACAGAGTGTTTTCTGGAAAGTGTACTTCAGAATTAGTGATTACTTGTCAACATTTTTTTCAGCTAGTTCCTCACTTTCAGTTGTGTCTCCATCAATGTTGTTTTTATCTCTGTTCCTCTCAATTATAATAATCAATGCAGAAAAATCAAAGTCGTTTAGATTTTATAAGGATGGAAAAGTCCAAGTCTCCGGGGCCCTATAGCAAATTGATGTTTGAATTTTCTCCACTCATTATTTTTTTCTCTCGTATTCTCTACACTAAGAATTGATAACAGTCTAAAGTCTAAACCCCACCTAAACGAAATAAGAAAGGGAGAGAATTAATGGTTGAATATATATCTCACTTCTAGAAATCAGATGATTTTGCGAAAAATATACCACAGTTTACTGCAGTGAAAATCTAAGAAGAAGACAAGAGAAGAGAAGAGAAAATGATTTCTGATCAAGCATGTCGATTTGTGATCAGAAAATTGACAAGCATCAGCGATTTTTGATCGTTGTTCTTTTCTGGGTTCGTTGCCCGCCATTGGATCACATTAGTTTTCTTCAAAGCAGAGAAGACGAAAACGAAAATGAGAAAGTTAATAAAGAAAGACGTCGTACAGGTAAAATTTTGGAAATAACAATTGCTGACGTTGCTGATGTCAGTGGGCACGTCACTGAAAATTGCTGACGTGTTCAATAACCTTTGCGTGGAATGGGTTACATGTCTAGAAATGTCAGCAAAATTTATGACGTGTCATGGCACGTCAATAAAGACCAACTGTTGTGGCTGACATGTCTTGGCATGCTAGACTTTCTATGATGATGTGGCTAAACACGTCAGCCAATCGTGCTGGCGTGCTCGAACACGTCAGCAGAGGCTGGCAGATGTTTCTCTCCAATGAAATGAGAAAATGAATATCACAGTGAAGAAGACAACGAATCGAAACATGAAGGATAAAATGAATAACAAGAAGATAGAACCCAAAACCAAAATATCCGGGTCTTGTTCCTCCTCCAGACTCCGAGAAAATAAAAAAGAAAGAAAAGAAGGCAAACCCATCTGTAAATCTGTCTTCGATGTTTTACGTTTCAAATAAACAGCAGATTATCTCTTTGTCTTCTCTCTTTATTTGATTAGATTTCAATACTTCAAATCAATTTCGATTCAATGGGTTTCTCATTTTGTCCTTCAAAAAACATAAACAAGCATGCAACTCTCTGTTTTGAAGTGGGCATACAGAAAAAGTCATCATTTTTAAACTAGTGAAAGCTTTTTATTACTTTGTTGCTTTATTTTTGAAGGTCTGCTATGCTACCATATTACTGTCTGATTATATGAATTAAAAGAGAAATTAATGTCATATTTTGATCTAATGGTCCATCTATGTGGGTGCATGAATATCTCCTCTTAAGAAAAGTCTGGTCTTCTTAAGAAACTATTGGGTCATCAGTTAAGGCAATAAGGCAAAAGCTTGGAAACTTCAGGTTTGGCCAATCTGATTGAGAACCTGTTGCTAGCTCATGTGGCCTGATATTGACTGCCTAAAATTCCTTAGTTTTCTCAAGACCAATAAATCCGCCGTGGTGGGAACGCTATCGGTGGAGCCAAGTCAACCTTTCTTTTTGCTTGGAACTGTTGAATGGTTTTTAGTTGTGACTAATACCTTACTGGAATTCCTCTTATTGTCATTGAAATTTTATATCATCTCCATGTTTTAAAGATGTTGTTTTGTTCCGTTTGGATCATGTTTTTGCTTTTTCTCTTTGGAATACTCATTTCATCCAGTGTTGCCCAGCAGCCGACTTATCGTTACCACATCTGTACATATACAAGAAATTACACTGCAAACAGTGCCTTCCCAGCTAACCTCAATTTAACTCTTGCTTCTCTGCAATTGAATGCTACACGCAGCAGTGGATTCTACAATACAAGCACCGGTCAGAGTCTTGATAGAGCCAATGGCCTTTTTCTTTGTAGAGGAGATATCTCCCCTGAGTTGTGCCAGAGTTGTGTCAAGGCCACTAGTGATGATATTTTAAACCGATGTTCAAGACAGAAAGATGCAATTATATGGTATGATGAGTGTATGTTGCGGTACTCAAATGAGTCTATATTTTCAGATATGGAAGAATCTCCAGCTGCGTATCTTTGGAACGTAAATAATATCACAGACCCCGGTCCTTTCAATATCACTTTGGCAGGTTTGATGAACCGTCTTGTTAATCGGGCAGTGTCTTCTAGCAACTTTTTTGCTGCTGAAGATGTGAACCATACACTTTTTATCAGGATATATGGGCTTGTGCAGTGCACTCCGGACATAATGCCATCTGATTGCAACATATGCTTATCCAATTGTGTTGGTCAGATTCCTAAATGCTGTAATGGAAAGCAAGGAGGAAGAGTTAACAGCCCAAGTTGCAATATCAGGTTTGAAACGTACCCTTTCTATACTTTGGCCTCTCCACCACCTCCGCCCCCATCTCCTCCAGAAGATGTGACACCTCCACCACCACCACCGCTGCCGCCACCAGCATTCTCAAGTGGTAAGCATATGATTTTGTACCAGGTGTTTAAAGGATCAGGTTTTTGTGCAAGGCCAGAAAATTGGTGTGCTTTAATATTTACTGGATATATGCCATTCTTTTGTATGCAGGAAATGGGCAGATCTCTTCAGATATAGCTATTACCATTACAATTCCAACAATTTTCTTTGCGGTGTTTGTATCCGCTTCATGTTATTTTCTCCTAACTCGGAGAGCAAGGAGACAGAATAAATCTGCTAGAAAGGGAAATGGTAAAAACAAAATAGAAAAAACCTTGATCAAATAGATAACCATTTTCTCTTGTCTACTATTCTAACTGAGAGTGTTGTTTTGAAAATGTCTAGTTGGAGATGAAATTAGCATGATGGAATCTATACAATTCGACTTGCATACCATTGAATCTGCCACAAACAGTTTCTCCGATGGAAACAAGATTGGTCAGGGTGGTTTTGGCAGTGTGTACAAGGTGAGAAATCAATATATCCTAATTTTACAAAATTCGATGTGAACAATCAAATTAAAATTATTCAGGAGTTATCAAAGTTAGCACATTAACAGATGCTTATGGTGTATATCCAGGGCACACTTTATAATGGACAGGAAGTAGCTGTTAAGAGGCTATCAAGAAGCTCCGGTCAAGGGGCAGAAGAGTTTAAGAATCAGGTTGCATTGGTAGCCAAGCTTCAACACAGAAATTTAGTGAGGCTCTTAGGATTTTGTTCCGACGGAGGGGAGAAGATACTCATTTATGAATTTGTGCCTAACAAAACGTGGAGGATTCGGTGATTTGGAAATTGGAAACTTCGGGACAATTTTCTGTTAAATCTTTTAGGAAATTGTTGGAGGATGGGGTGGTTGCGGAGGATTCGGTTTTCAAGGATATTTGGCTAGGTTTTTGCCCTCCTAAGATTGAGCTCTTTGTGTGGCAGCTCATCCATGGGAGAATTCCTGTTAGAGAGGTCTTGAGCAGATTTCATGTGCAGCTGGGTTCTAGTCTTGTTTGTGCTTTGTGTGATGACTATGTTGAGAAGGTTGACCATCTTTTTCTCCACTGTAAGTGGTCGTGGAGTCTGTGGCTGGCCTGTATGAAGTGGTGGGGTATTGTTTTCTGCCCGTCTAGGAGCATTGTTCAATGGTGGAAAGGTTGGAGTAATTTGTGTCCTTGGAGGCAGTCTTATAGAGCTTGGATGACGATGTTTTTCGCTGTTGTTTGGACCATTTGGGAGGTCAGGAATAATTTGATTTTTAAGGATGAGCAGCCTGTCTTGGTGAAAGCGGTTGATATGGTGAGATTTAGATTGGGTTGGTGGTTCAAGCACTTCGGAAAAGGCTCATCGGTTCCCATCACGCACATTCTTCTTAACATTGTTGAATGCTGTTCGGAAAGGCCTAAGAAGAGGCGTTTGGTTTTGGAAAAGTGGTCTCCTCCGTTGCCTTTTGCGCTGTTCTTTAACGTTGATGGTTCGGTTAAGAGTTCTCCTGGGCCGGCGGGGATAGGGGGTGTTTTGCGTGACCATATGGGCAAGATTTTGTGTGTTTTTTCGGGCCCTATCGGTGTTCAAGATGTTATTTTGGCTGAACTGATGGCGATTCTTCGGGCGTGTGAGCTGTTTGGTTCGAATGTTGCGCTTCAGAGTAGACCGATTACCTTCATTACCGATTCCAAAACTGCTGTCAACTGGATTTCGAGTTGCTTGTCTGGTTTTAATAGTCACGAGCAGGTTATTACGGATATTAGGAGATGGCTGGACAGTTTCTATTCGGCTGCTGTGGAGTTTCGTCCAAGATCGACCAATGCTTATGCTGATATCCTTGCCAAAAAAGGACTGCAGCAGGGCAGGGAGGAGGTCTGGTGGAGTGTGTTTTGAGTTGGCCTGGTCTTTTTCTTCCTTTTCTTTTTCTTTTTTCTTTCTTCTTTCGGTGGTTGGTTCTGCGGGGGGTGGTCCCCTGTTCTGTTTCTCTGTTTGTTCTGTTTTTGCCTTTGTTTCTGGGGTTTTTGGGGCTGTTGCTTCTTGCTTTTGCGTGGGGGGGGCTGGTTCTGCTTGTAGCCTCGTTGTTTGGCTGGTTGGTTGTGGTTTGCCTGGCTTGGTGCCTCTGTTATGCTATTGCCTTTTAAAAAAAAAAAAAAAAAAGTCTTGACTACTTCCTGTTTGGTTTGAACCTTCTCAATGCGTTTTCTCTTTTCCTTCGAAAACAAGTATTCCCATTGAAGTGTACCCTAAGTATCTAATTTCTCACCTTATATGATTGTATAGATCCAGAAACAAAAGGACTTCTGGATTGGTCAAGCCGGTGCAAGATTATAGGAGGAACTGCTCGAGGACTTCTATATCTTCATGAAGATTCCAGGCTCAAAATTATACATCGTGATCTTAAAGCTAGTAATGTTTTGTTGGATGAAGACATGAACCCAAAAATAGCAGATTTTGGCATGGCAAGGATTTGCAGGGTTGATCAAAGTCAAGAAAATACGAACAGAATTGTTGGCACATAGTAAGTTTTAGAAGACACAACTTTACTATTTTAGTTTTTTCTTTTCAGTTGAGGTCTTCTGCCATATCGAATTATTCAGGATGCATTGTTTATCTAAGACATTGAAAAGTTAGTTAATTAGACTATATGTACCTTGAAGACTGTTATTAACTTATTATTTCACTAAATTGGAATATATAGTACTAATGATGCTGGATTCTAGTGGTTATATGCCTCCAGAGTATGCTATGCATGTGCAATTCTCAGTGAAGTCCGACGTGTTCAGTTTTGGTGTCTTGATACTAGAGATCATAAGCGGCAAAAAGAACAGTTGTTTCTATCAATCAGACTATGCAGAGGACCTCTTGAGCTATGTAAGCAAAACTGAGATTCCTTTGTAGTGAATGCGAATTTCATCATCATTTCTTTTGAAATAGAAAAGGAAGTTTCTGTTCATATTGAGAAATTTCTGATGATTCTCACAGGCTTGGAGACATTGGAGGGACAGGACACCTCTGGACTTAATAGATCCAACTTTACGAAATTCTTTTTCAAGGAATGAAGTCACCAGATGCATCCATATCGGCTTATTGTGTGTTCAGGAAGATCCAGCTGACAGACCGACCATGGCAGCAATAGTTCTGATGCTTAACAGTTTCTCTGTTACGCTACCATTACCAAAACGGCCACCATTCTTTGTTCATAGCACAACAAAATCAAATACACCATCAACGCATCTGGAGTCAGATCAATCCACAAGCAAGTCCATACCTTCATCCGTAAATGATGTGTCCATCACTGAACTCTACCCTCGTTAGTACAAGGAAGTATTCTCCAAATGATACAAAACATGTACAAAGATTGAACTTCCGTATCTTGAAACTTAAACTGTCGTCATCCATTCACACGAGACAATATTAACAATTAGTGTTACAATAGTTTTGGTTACATTTTGTGTGCTTGTAATACTTATATTCGAAACAAGAGATGAGACGAGGAGAGTGCTGCTATTCTCATGAGCAAGGTTGGCGGTAGCATCGACTGCTCTTCTAGTAAGTTCAAAATGTTCAAAATGACCACGCTAAATGACCACTCCCAAATCCACATTCTAGTAAGTTCAAAATCAGTTGCAGACTTCAGTACTTTGCAACAAGGCATAAACTAGCAACAATGTTCATAATGCTTCTAAGAAGATTCAAACATTTGCACATCAATCAGTTGCAGACCCTAAAACAGCTAGATCTCATACATGATACATGGTTCAAGTCCACAAATCCAACTCAATATGCAAAAACGCCCCTCTAAAACATGATTTTTTTTTAAGGCAGATGACATAGGCAGCTAGAGACAGAGCAACGTAAAAAAGCATTGTGTTTAGTAATGTGAACAACTATGTTTAAAAAAAAAATAGATCTACCAGCATATTAAGGAAGCTGCTCTTGGGAACATTCCCACCATTGTCTTCTGTGATACTGACTCACCAATGCGATATGTTGATATTGAATGCCTTCTGTTCGAAATCAGTTGCAGACTTCCTCAGGAGATGGTGCAACCAATTGAATATTCACTATTCAGGTGGAACCTGAGGAAGTTCTGTTTTGACACCAATTTTGTGATTATTTGTCCCACTATCAAATTTGTTGTCAATTTGTCATGGACACAGGTAACAATCCTTCTTTGGGACATTTCACAAACACTTTGCCAACTAAAAGTCAAAACTTTTTGAATCGTAAAAAACACATATAAATTCACAACATATTTACATGTCTAAAGAGAGCAACTTTTACATTCCACGTCTAATGGCGATAGCAGCTTCACAAGCGTTGTTGTTGCTTGTTAAAGCATCCCAGATTGAAGAAACAGTCTTCTGGAGAGAACTGGAGGTGGGTTTTGAAGAATGTGAATTCTTGAGATGAAGAACAAGGGTTTTGACTTTTGAGTGAAAATGGAGTTGCAGAGAGAATGGTAACCCTTAACAGAGTGAAAATAATGGAGCCCAGTTTACTGTAGTGAAGATCTAGGCAGAAGAGAAGATGATTTCTCTTGTCTCCTTAAAATTTCAAATTTTTGTATCACAGAATGTCGATCACACCCCCATGAAGCATCACCGATTTTTGATCGTCGATCGTTGCCGCCATTGGATCACTTGCCGCCGATAGTTTTCCACAGAATAGCAGAGACAGAAAAACAAAAATGAGAACGCAACATGAGAAACGACGTCGTACATGTACCATTTTTGGAAATAACAATTGTTGACGTTTACGGTGTGAGTGGGCACGTCATTACAAATAGCTGACGTGGCAAATAACTTTTGCATTGAGTGTCTTACCTGTCTAGAAATGACAGCAAAAAAGAGAGTGCATTTTTGCTCACCCACACTAATTAGGGTGAACCATTACCACCCACTCTAGTGTTGACACGTGTCCCAAACTTAACCCAAAATCCAAAGTTAACCCAAAGTTAACTCAAAGTTCAGGATACGTGTCAACATTTGGAGTGGGTGGTAATGGTTCACCCTAGTTAGTGTGGGTGAGCAAAAATGCACTCCAAAAAAGATGACGTGCCTGACTTTTGATGCTGATGTTGCTAGACACATCAGCCAATTGTACTGACGTGCTCGGACACGTCAGCAGAGGTTGCTGATTTCATAAACCCTGTAGAAATTTAGTTCCTGTAAAATTGTTAAAATCAAAGTGAAGAACAAGAAGGAGAAGAAGACGATGACGAACAAGAAGGAGAAAAAGAATAACAAGAAGAAAGAACACGAACCCGAAACCGAAATATTCGGGTCTTGTTCCTTCTCCAGACTCCGAGAGAAAAAAGAAAAAGGAAAAAAAAGAAAGCAAACCCATCTGTAAATCTCTGTCTTCAATGTTTTATGTTTCAAATAAACAGCAGGTAATCCCTTTGTCTTCTCTCTTAATTAGATTTCGATGCTTCAAATCAATTTCGATTCAATGAGTTTCTCATTTTGTCCTTCAAAAAACATAAACATGCATGCAACTCTCTGTTTTGAAGTGGGCACACAGAAAAAGTCTTCATTTTTAAACTAGTGAAAGCTTTTTATTACTTTGTTGCTTTATTTTGAAGGTCTGCTATGCTATCATATTATGTCTGATTATATGAACTGAAAGAGAAATTAATGTCATCTTTTGATCTAATGGTTTATCTATGTGGGTACATGGATATCTCCTCGTACAATAAGGGGACATTTTAAGAATTTTCAGATTGTGAAGTCTATAAAACTTGTAGTGTAGGTTCAGATTGCGAGCTTTGATACTGAATACTGATTCTGCTTATAAAAGTTTCCAATTTTGCTGTAATCAATTGATGTTTTTCAGTAGCATTGTGTCCCATGAATATTTTTACGGAGCAGGTGATGGAATATAATTTTAAGTAAGCAGAATCAACCCTTCATTTGTATGGTATGCTGTGCCTTCTTAGATATTTTCGTGTTTCTAGATTTGGAGCCATTGAATTTCATGGTCTTCGATGGGTATGTTCAAAAGGCAATGCACTTATGCACATCTTAGCTTCAATGTTGTTTCAATTCTTGTTGTTTTGAACTACTGCAATGCAAGTTCTGCGATAAGGTGATGAGTGCTTCGTTGCTGGTTGTATTATGATAAATAAGATCGGTATCCTGAACAAAAAAGTATTATATATAAAAGCACCGATGCAAACTGGGATTTGGCAGTGACATATGTACCTAATTTGATTAATCCATAGTCATATCTGAGAAATTTGTAGCATCTAATCATCCAAGGACTTGTAAGCCTTTCTTTTATTGAAATTATTTACTTGCACTTAAAAAAAAAAAAGTGATTTCATCTTGACTAATTACAGATAGCATCACTCTTCCTCTCCTTTTTCCATCAATGTCCTTTTCTTTTGAATTTTCCATGTGGAAACAGTTGCGGTCATTTGTTAATTGTTATTATTGAAGCTGAAATTTCAAAGTCATCCTTGGCAGCTACCGGCCGCTAATCAGTTATCAATGCAAGGAAAAAGCTTGGAAACTTCAGGTTTAGGCATCTGATTGAACCAGTAACTAGCTTTTGTGGCCTCATTTTTGGTTGTCTAATATTCTATAGTCCCCAAGCCCAGTTATCTGTTGCAGTGGGAAGGGTTTCTATGTAGACAAGTCAACCTCTCTTCCCTCGGTTCTGTTAAATGGTTCCAAGTTGTAATTAATACCTTCACGAGATTCCTCTATAAAAAATATGGGATGTTCTGTCTGGCTGTTTTTCCTTTTCTCATTGCTATACTCATTTCGTCCATTTTATGAATAACTGCAAACAGTGCCTTCCCAGCTAACCTCAATTTAACCATTTTATGTTGTAGTGCTTGGTTGAACGAAAGGGCATTGGAAGTGGTTTTTGAAGAAAGCAATATTGGATTGGTTTTTGTAGGAAATGCTTATGCAATACTTGAAAGTGCTTTTGAATATGTGAGTTTGGGATTTGGGATAAAAGGCATTCCGAGTGATTTTTGTTTGAAGAAAGCAATATTGGGTGCTTTTGTAGAAAGTGCTTTTTATAAAACCTTGTTATTGATTACTAGAATGCTTCTATGTTAGTAATGTTTGGTTGAAACTTGAAAATAAGCAAAAATGAAATTTCCTCTAAAACAATTCAGATATGATAGATTAGTCTTCCATTCCTGTTTCCATCAAATGTCCTTTTCTTTTCACAAAGCACCTAATCCTAGACTATTCAAACTTCGAAGGATCGAAAAGTCTGGTCTTCTTAAGAAGCTATTGGGTCATCAGTTTAAGGCAAAACGGCAAAAGCTTGGAAACTTCAGGTTTGCCCAATCTGATTGAGAACCTATTGCTAGCTCATGTGGCCTGATTTTGACCAGCAATATGCCGGGTGGGAACGCTATCGGTGGAGCCAAGGCAACCTTTCTTTTTGCTTGGAGCTGTAGAAAATTTTAAGTAAGCAGAATCAACCCTTCATTGGTATGGTATGTTGTGCCCTCTTAGATATTTTAGTGTTTCTAGATTTAGAGCTATTGAATTTCTGTTGGGGATAATTCATGAACCGATGAACGCGGAAACGCCGTGCCTAATATATGCTCATAACTCATAGCAAATAATAACGTCAATAAGCAGAAAAATAGATGAGAGAGAATAAAAACAATCACAACACAAGATATACGTGGAAAACCCAAAACGGATAAAAAACCACGGGCCGTCAAGACGACAGAGAAAGTTTCACTATATGATAAATTGTTACAACCATATGCTCAAGGATTCTCTTTCACACTTAACCCCAAACTCCACTCACAAGATCCTCACCAAGAACCCCACAATATCCCCTAGGTCTCCCCTAAATATCACCCACGGATCTCAAACTTGATCCACCGATATTCCCTTGGATCCCTCCCCGGATATTCCCTTGGGTCTCCCCCGGATCTCACCACACTCTCTTTGATGTTATATGGTGTTCCTTTTGCTCCACGGCCTTAAATCTAATAACATAAATATTAGGACTATTTATACTAGTTACCAGGAGTTTAAGATAAAAGGAAATCATACTCCTAAACGTACAAGATTTACTTGTTTCACATAAATACTATTTCCTTTTATGACAAGTTTTCTTGTAAAGAGTATTCATTTTCCTTCAAAAACAAGAACTTCCTAAAAGAACACTTTACTTTTCTATTGAAGATTTCCCGTTTCACACATGCTTATGATTGACTACGATTCAGGTCACAGTTGCGCACCTGCTTCCTAAACCATTACAAGTCACCTTAAATTACTTGGCTCAAAAAACCGCAATCCATACAATGAAACGAACCACTTCTTCAGTTCTTCATGATCTTCAACCTCCCTCAAACTACATCATTCCATCTTCCAAACGTATCCCATGTCTCTAGAAAGCTTCACATCAGTTGAGTCTTGTTTGATTCACATTTGGTTTGCTTAGGAATACAAGTCAAAACCTAACAATTTCATGGTCTCTACAGGTATGCTCAAAAGGCAATGCACATCTTGGCTTCAATGTTGTGTCAATTCTTGTTGTTTTGAGCTACTGCAATAAGGTGATGAGTGGTTTGTTGCGGTTGTATTATGATAAATAAGAACCGATGCAATTTGGGATTTGGCAGTGACATATGCAGTGTACCTAATTGGATTAATCCATAGTTATATCTGAGAATTTCCAGCATCTAATCGTCCAAGGACTTGTAAGCCTTTCTTCTGAATTTTCCATGTGGAAACAGTTACGGTCATTTGTTATTATTGAAGCTGAAAATTCAAAGTCATCCTTGGCAGCTATCGGCTATAATCAGTTATCAATGCAAGGAAAAAGCTTGGAAACTTCCGGTTTTGGCATTTGATTGAACAAGTTGCTAGCTAGTTGCTGTCAATCTCTGTACCCACTACTATTATCTCTTAATATTAGTTAAAAGAAGAACTCATTCAAACTTGATAGCATTTAGTCTCTAAGTGCATGTACGTATTTGCCAATGACTCTGTCTCAAAAGTCTTGGATGTTCAATTCTGGACCATCTCAATTTTCTTGGCAACCTTCGCATTGGAGTATTGGAAAATGTTGTGCGGTGGGCAAATTGGTAATTGTTGATTGAAAAACGTTGTTCTGTTCTACCCAAATTGATATTGGGATTTCCAGCATCTAATCATCCAAGGACTTGTAAGTTGTAAGTCTAGTCCACCCCGTGAACAACGTGATAGTAGATTAGTAGGACTTGCCGTGGCCCGTGGGATACCATTTTCAATTTTCAATACTCTCCATTAATGTAATTGACAAGTTTACGCTTTTCCTTTTCTTTGTATGGGGTTTAGTCAAAGTTGTGGGGCGGACAGATTGGTAATTGTGGATTGAGAAATGTGGCTCCCCTGCCTCGAACTTTCTATTCCCAGTAGCTTGAATACTTTTAAATGATTTCCTTTCACCATTAATTACTCAATGACCACCACTTCTCTTGCTAGCTAATTATATTGATGCTGGATGTCCAATTTCAGTCATCATTCTTGTCCAAGTAACCAAACCAAACTTTTGATTCAGAGTTCGAATTAGCTACAAGGACGATGTCTTCAATTATTGTATATTCAGGCTCAGGAACTCTCCTCTTACTTCTCTTGCTTTCTTTTCTGTCCTTTGCTATGTCACAGAGTTCATTAGATGGCGGACTGAATTATATCTATCGTTTTTGCTCACCATATGAAAATAATACTGCTTCCGGAAATTATATGTACAATGTCGGTCGCCTCTTCAACCAAAAGCTTGATGACGGAGGTAACAAGTCTATCGATTATGGTGAATACCCAGACAAGGTTTATGGCCTTTATCTTTGTAGATTCGATATTACTGGTGAGACCTGCCAGAATTGTATAAATAAAGCAACCGATGAGCTTGTAAAAGCATGTAGGAGCAACAAGACTGCAATAATATGGTTTGAAGGGTGTATGGTGCGCTATTCTAATGTATCTTTCTTCTCTACCTTGGAGATCAGTCCAGGTGTAGGAATACCGAATTTAACTAACGTTACTCATCCTGATGTGTTTAATGAGATTTTGAATAAGACATTCAATAATGCAATTGCGACGTTATCGGCTTCTAACTATGCGACCCAGAATGTAAGCATTCCTAACAATGAAACACTATATAGTCTTGTGCAGTGCTTACCGGGTTTGTCAACAGAAGACTGCCGTGCTTGCCTGAAACAAGGTTTTCATATTTTCTTAAGGTTTTTCGAAGGCAAGCGAGGTGGTATATATCTTAACCCAAGTTGTAATACGAGGTATGAGCTTTACCCTTTTTACGGGGACACTCCATCTAATAATTCCGGCAACACTGGTGGTGAGTTCATATATTAATCACATTTTGTTATTAAATGTTTTTCAGTTTCCCATTTGTATCAAGTCTTTCCTCTTCATTATTTGTATAATTATATTTATTAATTGAACCTATCAAATGAAACCTTAGATTCTAGAAGCAAGAAAGAAAGCAGAGCATGGATTCCAATAGTTATAACAGCATTAGCAATTGTAGTGGCGCTGTTGAGTTATTTTCTTTGGCATACGTGGAGAAAAAATAAAAGAGACAAAGGTACGTGATTGATTTACTTGACACATTGTAAAAGCTATATGACCCTTCTTTTAATTTCTTAGCAAATGTTCGAATAGTTACATCTGACCTCATAATATTATGTTATACGTCACATTTCATTGTTTTGGTAGTCTTACATACACTCAGATGTGACGATGAATCTCTCCTTTTCTTTTTCCTACTCTAAACTAATTTAGTGTGACTTGCAGATGAGAGAGCAAATAGTCAAGAGGTTCAATTAATTCACTTGAGAGATGATAGAATGGGAAAGGAATACTCGGATGATGCTTTGCATGGAGAAAATCAGGTGGAATCTCAAGAGTTCCCTTTGTTTCCACTAGGTCTCGCCCTCGAGGCTACACAACATTTTTGTGATGAAAATAAGCTCGGAGAAGGTGGGTTTGGCCCTGTCTACAAGGTACGTAATAATTGTAAAGTGATGACCTTAAAATTTCTTTTAAAAAAAATAAAAATTCTAAATTAGGCCCTTCAACTTCAAGTCATTTGTTGAAACACACACACACACACATATATATATATATATAGATGCCATACAGTGTTCGTTAGACTTCAAGAATTGACCAAGTGAATTATCTAAATTAGAATTGGTGTCTTAATGGACCCATTTTTCTGACATAGGAACTCTTTTATTGTGTTTTATGGAACAAAAACCAGGGGATTTTAGCAGATGGTAAGGAAATTGCAGTGAAGAGACTCTCTAAAACATCCGGACAAGGGTTACGAGAGTTCAAGAACGAAGTCACTTTAATTGCCAAATTACAACATAAAAATCTTGTCAGACTCTTAGGTTGCTGCTTAGAGGGAAATGAATTGTTGCTCATCTATGAGTTCATGCCCAACAAAAGTCTTGATTTCCTCCTCTTTGGTTTGCCTCTCAAGCTTTCTAATGCTTATTAGTTGTTATTGTACACATAACACATGAAAACAAAGATTTGGATACGTTTACTACTTGCTAATAAATTGCAAAATGTTTACATGCTTTGTTCTGTTTTTGGAGCACAACTACTAGTCTACCAGCATTACTAGAACTGTATTGTTTTATATATATATATATATATATTTTTTTTTTTTCATACATTATTAGATTCATCGAGAAGTGTGCAACTGGATTGGAAAACACGTTTTGGCATCATTAAAGGGATTACACGTGGTCTCTTATATCTACACGAAGATTCCAGACTCAGAATTATTCATCGAGATATGAAAGCTAGTAATGTTTTGCTAGATCATGATATGAACCCAAAGATATCGGATTTTGGGATGGCCAAGATATTTGGCGGGAATCAAACTGAAGCTAATACCAATAGAGTTGTTGGAACATAGTAAGTGTATTTCTTTTTAGTTGGTCCCATTTCCTTCCTATAGCAAATTATTTCTTAAAAATATAGCTGGAGATGCTATGTGCTCTATAAGTGATATTTCCCTTGAATCTTCAATAATAGTTTAACATTTCTTTGTTTTTACTACTTTCAAACAGTGGATATATGGCCCCGGAATATGCTATGGAAGGACTATTCTCCATCAAATCTGACGTTTTCAGTTTTGGAGTTCTAATACTAGAGATTATAAGTGGAAGAAAAAATAGTGGATTTCATCTTTCCGAACCCGGTTTGAGTTTACTAAATTACGTATGCAACTAAATCTAACTTTGTTTTTTAGGATTGTTTTTCTAATGATTGATAAACTGATCTTAGTTCATGACTTGTATATAACATTGTAGACATGGAAACTATGGTGCGAAGGACAAACACTAAAGCTGATGGATCCAGTAATCAAGCAGTCATGTGATCCGGTTGAACTATTGAGATGCATCCATATTGGATTGTTGTGCGTTCAGGAAGACCCAACAGATAGACCTACTATGTCCTTTGTGGTTGTTATGCTAGCGAGTGATAGCATAAAACTTCCTCAACCAACACAACCTGCATTTTCTGTTGGGCGAGTTGCAAGATTATCTCAATTATCTCAAGACGCAATAGTTTGTTCGGTTAACGAGGTTACACTTTCAATTTTATCCCCTAGATGACTATTCATTTTTGTTGCCACAACTGTTTAATGTATTTAATGATTCAAAGACATGTTGATGTATAACCATCTATCTTTTCCATAAAATGTATTACTTTTGGCTGTGATGTTTTACAACCAAACATGTATGGTTGTGTTATTGTATAGTTCATGCTTGGTTATTTGCAAACCATCAAACCGAAAAATAGTAATTTTGTAATTTTGCTGCTCCCACTATCTTTATTTTTATGGACACCGGTAACAATCCTGAGTTTCCACAAACACTATCTTTATTGTCAAAGCTCCTCTATGTCTCCCAGGCCGGCCCATTGGGTCAGTAAACCCAGCAAAATGCTGGGGCCCCCAACTGATCTAATTTTCTTCTTCTTCTTTGGGGCCTTATGACCTAATTTTCTTCTTCTTCTTCTTCCTCTTCTTCTTCTTCTTCTTTGGGGCCCAATTCTAAACATTTGCTACTTTCATTTATTTAGTTTTCTTTTAAGCCCAATAAACTAATTCATTTAATTAAAAAAACTTTAAACGCCCAATATTATGAGACCATTAGACATCACTACACTATTAATATATATATATATATAACCAGCTAAACAAATTGCACCTTCACTCTGCGTCTCTGCTCTCTCTTTTCTTCTCTCTGCCTTTCTCTTTTCTTCTTGAAGGCTGAAGCTGTTGGCCTGTTGCCGTTTAATTGTTTGAAGAATTACAGGTATGATTTTTGTTTTCAATTAATTTCTACGTATTGATTTTGACACATCTCTTAATTATTTATTTTATTTACAAATTAGTAAATTACAATTTACAATAGTATTAGTATCTATTAATTTTAGGCTTTAGTGGCTTTAGTGATCTTAGTTATCCTAGGTTCTTGACTTCTTTTATACAAATTAATAACTTGTTATTAATTTATTTTTTGTTAATAATAATAATTTTATATAGGGCCCCGATTTTTGTTAATGTCATAAAATCGCTTGGGCCCCAAAATGTCTGGAGACGGCCCAGTCTCCCACTATCCTATTGTCATGGACACCAGCAACAATCCTTCTCTTGGACATTTCACAAACACTTTGCCAACTAAAAATCAAAACTTTTTTGAACCATAAAAACGCATATAAAATCACAGCATATATACATCCCCATCAAGAATCAGCGATTTTTGATCATCGATCATTGCCGTCTTTGGATCACTTGCGCCTATAGTTTTCTGCATAGCAGAGACAGGAAAACCAAAATGAGAAGGCACGTCATACTGGTACATGTAAAGAAACGATGTCATACTGGTACATGTAAATTTTTGGAAGTAACATTTACTGATGTTGCTGATGTGAGTGGGCACGTCATTAAAAATTACTGACGTGCCCAATATCTTCTGCATCGAGTTGCTTGCGTGTTTTTTAAAATGTCAGCAAACTGATGGCGTGCCATGGCACGTCAATAAAAACTGATTCTTTTTGCTGTAAATAGTTATTGTTTGTTTGGTCTTACTTTTAAATCTCTGCGAATATACAAGTAAGTCTCTTAATTTGTCTTCAATGGGTTTCTCATTCTGTAATTCAATTAATTAAGTGCTTAAAATTACTTTCGCTTCAATTAATTCTGCTTCAATTAACCGAACTGGTGTCGGTTAGCAAAAACATAAGCATGCAGGCAACTCTTTGTTTTGAAGTGGGCAAACAGCAAAAGTCTTCATTTTTAAACTACAATAAGAGGACATTTTAAAAAATTTCAGATTGTGAAGTCTTTATAACTTGTAGTGTAGGTTCAGATTGTGAGCATTGATACTGAATACTGATGATTCTGCTAATAAAATTTTCCGAGTTTGCTGTAATCAACCGAAGCTTTCTGAGTTCATGTTGTTTTGAGTTACAGCATTGAGAAAATTATTTACTAAATCACCGTTGGAAACCATGGGATTTGGTAGTGACATATGCAGTGTACCTAATTGGATTAATCCATAGTTATATCTGAGAAATTTCCAACATCTAATCATCCAAGGGACTTGTAACCGAAAAGAACCTGATAGTAGCTAGCATTCTACCTGGAAAATTGTTTTGGAAAGTTGAAAATACAATCAATCCACAAAAGATTTGTCTACCTCCTCCAACTGATTTTTCACTAATTTCACTACCAAAACCTCTAATTTCTCCACACCATTATTGAATTGTTTAATTGGAGTATACAGCAGTACTATTCTAATCTAAGATGTATACAATATATATACATAGTTGAATTGAAAGTGATATGATGCTTGGATGGTGCGAAAATGCATGCTTTGCTTGAATTATTATATCGAACATCCGTTTCAACAAGATGATATTCACTCATTAGTTTTCAAGTGGAGAAGACAAGTTTGATCAAGAAGATAGAGAATACTATATATATTAATATCAATGGTTGCTTTTGTTTTTTACAATTACAATGTTGATCATAGCAAAGCCTTCAGCTGAAGAATACAAAGCCTTCAGCTGAAGAATCTCCAACAATGTTGCTTTTGTTTTGTATGCAGATGACTTCACTTCACTAGGAGATCATTTATGATCAATGGCTCTGCTCTATGTTTGTACTCTTAATCAGTTAATTAACAGATTCTGATATTACTTTGTAACAGAATGATGCCTAGGATGCTGACCTGGAGAAGTTTGTTAGAATTCAGTTAGAAGATTCCTTATCTTTTTGGATAATCAAATATGCGAGAGTTAGGGGCTGTTTGTTTTTTTGTCTAAAGTCTTATAAGACATTAATTTATTAGATATATGGATAAGTCTTATAAATTAAGATATTATGATATGTTTGTTTTTTTCATTTTAGATGACTTATTACAAATATAAAATTGATTAGGTTGTGTTAGGGTTTCTTCAAAATTGAGAATTTTTGGAAAATTGATTTTTAGTATTTTATTATGTGCGGATAAAATCATAAATGTATGAATTGTTATAAGAGATTTGTGGAAATTTATTAAAAAACTCTACTGTATCACTTTTTGAATAAGATAAAAGTCAAAAAATTTTACTTTTTCTAAAAGACATATATATCTTAAAATAAGATATAAGTTGAAAAAACAAACAAACTAATTTATCTTAATTTAAGATATAAGAGGTAATAAGTCTTATTGGGAAAAAAACAAACAACCCCTTAAGTCTAATATATAAAGACAAGCTCCTGTGTAATATTCTATTCAACCAATCAATTAATAACAGAAAAGTTTCCCATTATTGGAGTTTATTCAAGCTCTGTTTTGGCTCTATCTTTAGTTCTTTTCTTCTCTATCAACTTTTCACAAACACCTTGAGTGTTCACATGGTATCAGAGCCTGATTGACTAACAGTCATGGCTTCTCAACAATCGATCGATTCTCCACAGTCTTCCAATGCAAATCAAAGCCACAGTTCGTCGGAACAAGCATCAACGAGGGAGTTTTCGTCGATTTCGAAGTGTCTCAACTTCAATCTTGCAATAAAGCTAGGAAACTTGAACTTCATATATTGGAAAGCTAAGTATTGTCAGCTATTCAAGCTTTAGACTTATAATCGATGAAATGATGAGTAAGCTGATGTCATAAACCCTGTACAAATTTAGTTTCCGTAAAATTGTTAAAATCACAGTGAAGAAGGAGAAGATGACGACGACAACGAACAAGAAGGAGAAAATAAGTAATAAGAAGAAAGATCCCGAAAGCAAAATATTCGCTTCTTGTTCCTTCTCCAGACTCGGCCTTTACTCTGAGAAAATAAAAAAGAAAGAAAAGAAAGCAAACCCATCTGTAAATCTCTGTCTTCAATGTTTCAAATAACCATGTAATCTCTTTGTCTTCTCTCTTAATTTTATTAGATTTCAATGCTTTAAATCACTTATGCTTCAGTGGGTTTCTCATTCTTTTCTTCAATTAATCAAACCGGGGTCGGTCAGCAAAGACATAAACATGCAAGCAGCTCTTTGTTTTGAGTGGGCACACAGCAAAAGTCGTCATTTTTAAACTAATAGAGAAATTAATGTGATCTTTGATGTAATGTTTCATCTATGGGGTTGATCTTGACGTGAAAATCTCCTCCTACAATAAGAGGACATTATAATAATATTCAGATTGTGAAGTCTTTATAACTTGTAGTGCAGTTTCAGATTCTGAGCAATGATAGTTTGATACTGATTCTGCTTATATGAGTTTCCAAGTTTGCTATAATCAATTGATGCTTTGTAGTAGCATTGTGTCCATAGTTATATCTGAGAAATTTCCAATTCACATAAGTGTGATGATGGGGACAGAAGGTTCCACAATAAATGACCACTCCCAAATCCACATTCTAGGAAGTTCGAAATCAGTTGCGGACTTAAGTACTTTGCAACAAGGCATAAACTAGCAACAATGTTCATAATACTTCTAAGAAGATTCAAAGATTTGCACATCAATCAGTTGCAGACCCTAAAACAGCTAGATCTCATA
Organism: Acer campestre; assembly: GCA_954870605.1. NCBI lineage: Eukaryota > Viridiplantae > Streptophyta > Magnoliopsida > Sapindales > Sapindaceae > Acer > Acer campestre. The sequence goes on from OX940809.1 coordinate 3,833,656, forward strand.
CATGATACATGGTTCAAGTCCACAAATCCAACTCAATATGCGAAAACGCCCCTCTAAAACATGATTTTTTTAAGGCAGATTACATAGGCAGCTAGAGACAGATCTACCAGCATATTAAGGCAGCTGCTCTTGAGAACATTCCCACCATTGTCTTCTGTGATACTGACTCACCTATGCGATATGTTGATATTGGTTACCTTCTGTTCGAAATCAGTTGCAGACTTCATTAGGAGATGGTGCAACCAATTGAATATTCACTATTCAGGTGGAACCTGAGGAAGTTCTGTTTTGCATCAAATTTATTGTCAATTTGTCATGGACACGGGTAACAATCCTTCTTTGGGACATTTCACAAACACTTTGCCAACTAAAAATCAAAACTTTTTGAATCGTAAAAAACACATACAAATTCACAACATATTTACATGTTTAAAGAGAGCAACTTTTACATTCCACGTCCAATGGCGATAATAGCTTCACGAACATTGTTGTTGCTTGTTAAAGCATCCCGGATTGAAGAAACAGTCTTCTGGAGAGAACTGGAGGTGGGTTTTGAAGAATGTGAATTCTTGAGATGAAGAACAAGGGTTTTGAGTGAAAATTGAGTTGCAGAGAAGAATGGTAACAGAGTAAAAACAATGGAGCCAAGTTTACTGTAGTGAAAATCTAGACAGAAGAGAAGATGATTTCTCTTGTATCCTTCAAATTTCAAATTTTTTTATCACAGAATGTAGATCACAACCCCATCAAGCATCACCGATTTTTGATCGTCGATCGTTGCCGCCGTTGTATCACTGGCTGCCGATAGTTTTCTGCATAGCAGAGAGCCAGAGACAGGAAAACCAAAATGAGAAACGACATCGTACATGACATTTTTGTAAATAACAATAGCTTACGTTTTCGGTGTGAGTGGGCACGTCATTTCAAATCGATGACATGGCAAATAACTTTTGTAATGAGTGGCTTACCTGTCTAGAAATGTTAGCAAAACAGATGACATGTCATGCCACGTCAATAAATACTGACTGATTCAAGTAACGCCAGACTTTCAACGCTGATGTGGCTAGACACATCAGCCAATTGTACTGACGTGCTCGGACACGTCAGCAGATAGTGGTGGCAGATGTCATAAACCCTGTAGAAATTTCTCTTCATGATCATTGTTGTTTCCCGTTAAAGCATCCCAGAACCCAGATTGAAAAAAAAAAAAAAAAACAGAAGGAAGGAACCACGGAGATGGGCTTTGTTTGTAGTGGTGTGTGTTTTGAGTGAACATGGAGTTAGAGAAGAATGGCGATCGAGTGAAAACAACGGAGCCCAGTTTACTGTAGTGAATATCTAAGCAGCTGAAGAGAAGATGATTTCTTTCAAAGTTCAAATTGGTGTATCCCAGATTGTCTTGTCGATCACACCCCTATCAAGCATCAGCAATTTTTGATCGTCGAACGTTGCTGATCATTGCCGCCGTCGGATCACTTAGTTTTCTGCATAGCGGAGAAGAGACGATGAAAACGAAAATGGGAAGGGCAACTAGAGAAACGATATTGGCATACACTCTAAATAAAAATTGCTGACGTTGCTGATGTGAGTGGGCACGTCATTAAACATTGCCACCGTGTCCAAAACCTTCTGTGTTGACTGGTTTACTTGTCTCCTAGAGATATCATCAAAACTGATGACGGTCAATTGTTATTGGGCAATTGATTGAACCGGTTGCTAGCTTATATATGTGGGCCCTCATTTCATCTTGATTGAACCGGTTGTTATTAGGCAATTGATTGAACCGGTTGCACGCTTAATACAGTAATACTATTATCTCTTCGCATTGGACAGATTGATAATTGTGGATTGGAAAATGTTCTGCCCCATAGACTACTTTTAGTTCTTTTCGTTTTCATTGATTTTTTCTATATACTTTAATACGCTATACATGGACCTTTGACTTTATTCAATGACCATCGCTATTCTGATATATCTTTCTTCTCTACCTTGGAGTTAAATCCAGCTATTTACTGGATGAGTGTTGAGAACGTTACTCAAACTGATGTGTTTGCTGAGATTTTTAATCAGACCATAAATAAAGCAATTACGATGTTATCTGCTTCTAACTATGGAATCCAAAATGTAAGCATTTCTGACAATGAAACACCATATAGTCTTGTGCAATGCTGCCTGAATCTAGCTATTTATTGTGTCTTAGCCGTGATCAAAGGCAAGACACGATAAACAGCTAGATATTTTAACCCAAGTTGTAATATGAATGGGAACTGAAGACCAGATATATTCTTTGATGCTTCTACTTGCTTGAAACAATGACGTCTCTAAACCAAGCTATATGAGATTTCTACTTTTATCTCATTTATGTTGATCTTTGTGCCTCAATTTTCTTGGATTAATAATATTTTAAGTTAAAGTCATCCCAATAGAACTCATACTAGAGTACTTTATATGATTTAGTCTAAGTGCATATACTTGCCGATGATTCTGTCTCAAAAGTCTTGGATTTGAAAATCCAAAAGTTTGGCCACCTCAAAAGCAATTTCTACAATCTTCCTCATGCACGACACCACGGACCACACACATGCACTAGCCACCTGTCTCGTTTCTTCTCTTATTTTTTTATGCAAATTGGGTTGAACCAATTTTTGGGTTTGGGCCTGATTAGCTTTTGGGTTGAAATCTTTTGGGCATGGGATAATTTTGTGGGATTGGGGTATTACATATCCATTGATTTAGAAACATGTATGTAATATTTTAACATCTATCTTTACCGTAAAATGTAGACATCATTTTTAATTGGGTTTGTTTGGAGTGGTTTTACAACCAAACGAGTATGGTTGTCTTCTTAACATCAAACCGAAACTATCAATTTTGTGATTATTGGAAAACCTCATCTATGTCTCCAACTATCTTTATTGTCATGGAAAACGCCGGTAACAATCATTCTATAGGGCATTTCACGAACACTTTGCCAACTAAAAATCGAAACTTTTTGAACTATAAAAACTCATATAAATTAACAGCATATTGACAAGTCTAAAGAGCAACATTTACGTTCCACATCGAATGGCGATAACAGCTTCACGACCATTGTAGTTGTTGCCCATTAAAGCATCCCAGATTGAAGAAACAGAAGGAAAGAACGAACAATCTTATGGAGAGAACTTGCTTAGTTTGGTTAATGTCCACACCACACCAATATATATCTCTGATTGGTGAAGTTAGCTTGAATCTAACACAAAGTGGTATGGGATTTCTTTCAAAGTTCATTTATGTATAATCAATCAATGCGTTGTATTTGGAAACAATAACATCAATTTCAAAGCTTTTGCGGTTTTTAAGTTTATGAAGACCGTTGGACTTTTGGTATCAATATATTATCACTGAGAGAATATTATTATCTCATAATTTGTATTAGTAGAGATGCAAGTAGCTAGTTCCTACTAGGAACAGTTGTTTCACAGAATGTCGATCACACCCCCATCAAGCATCACCGATTTTTGATTGTCAATCATTGCCGCCGTTGGATCACTTGCCGCCAATAGTTTTCTGCATAATAGCAAAGACAAAAAATGGAAAATGAGAAGGCAACAAGAGAAACGACGTTTTACATGTACCATTTTTGGAAATAACAATTGCTGATGTTTACAGTGTGAGTGGGCACGTCATTTGAAATAGCTGATGTGGCAAATTACTTTTGCATTGAGTGGTTTACTGCGTTGAAATGTCAGTAAAACAGATGACGTGCTATGCCACATAAATAAAGACCGACTGATGTCCTGTCACGCCAGACTTTCAACGCTGATGTGGCTAGACACATCAGCCAATTGTGCTGATATGCTCCGGCACATGGCTAGACACGTCAGCCAATTGTGCTGACGAGCAAGCTGATGTGTCATATACCCTGTAAAATTGTTAAAATCACAGTGAAGAAGAAGAGGGAGTGGAAGACGATGACGAACAAGAAGCATAAAAAGAATAACTAAGAAAGAACCCCAAACCGAAAGAAAAGATATCAAACCCATCTGTAAATCTCTGTCAATTGAAGCTTTGTAGTAGCATTAAATATTGATTGTGTCCCCTGAATTTTTTATTTTTTTTAAAAAAAAACAGAGCAGGTGTTGGGAGAGAACTTGAAGTGAGTGGATTCAAGCCTTCATTGGTATGTTCTGCCTTCTTAGTCATTTTCGTGTTTCTAGATTTGGAGCCATTGAATTTCATGGTCTTCTCAAAAGACAATGACATATATATGCAGTGTACCTAATTGGATTAATCCATAGTTATATCTGAGAAATTTCCATCAACTAATCATCGAAGGACTAGTACTAAGTCTAGTCCACCGCGAGAAGAACCTGATAGTGGCTAGCATTCTCCCTGGAAAATTGTTTTGAAAAGTATAGGAGTTCCTTTTCCATCTTCTTCCCTCCCCACCTTATCTCACGTGAAAATACAATCAATCCACAAAGGATTTGTCTAGCTACCTCATGGCCTCCAACTAATTTTTCACTGATCCACCACTACCAAAACCTCTAATTTCTCCACGCCATTATTGAATTGTTTAATTGGAGTATGCAGGCCAGCAGTACTATTCTAAAATTCATACAATATACATATGATGCTTGGACGGTGCGAAAATGATTTGCATGAATTGCTATATCAAACATTTAAACAAGAAGAATCACTCATATGTTTCCAAATGGAGCTAGAAGACAAGTTCTATCAAGAAGATAGAGAACACTAATTTTTTTATAGTAATGGTTGCTTTTAGTTTTAAAATTACAATGTTGATCCCACACCCACTTGAATGAGACTTGAAAAATTTATAATAAAATTAAGTGCGTGTATTTGCCAATTACTGTGTCTCAAAAGTCTTTGATTTTTTATTTTATTTTTAACTGGAAATTTCTTGGATTTTCAGGTGTATGACCATGTCAATTTTCAATCAGGTTTAGTCAAAGTTGTGGGGCGGACAGATTGGTAATTGTGGATTGAGAAATGTGGTTCCCCTGCCTTGAACTTTCCATGCCCAGTAGCTAGACTACTTTTAAGTGATTTCCATTCACCATTAATTATAGTGATGCTGGATGTCCAATTTCAGTCATAATTCTTGTCCAAGTAACCAAACCAAACTTTTGATTCTGAGTTCGAATTAGCTACAAGGACGATGTCTTCAATTATTGTATATTCAGGCTCAGGAACTCTCCTCTTACTTCTCTTGCTTTCTTTTCTGTCCTTTGCTATGTCACAGAGTTCATTAGATGGCGGAGTGAATTATATCAGTCGTTTTTGCTCACCATATGAAAATAATACTGCTTCCGGAAATTATATGTACAATGTCGGTCGCCTCTTCAGCCAAAAGCTTTATGACGGAGGTAACAAGTCTATCGATTATGGTGAATACCCAGACAAGGTTTATGGCCTTTATCTTTGTAGATTCGATATTACTGGTGATACCTGCCAGAATTGTATAGCTAAAGCAACTGATAAGCTTGTAAAAGAATGTAGTAGCAACAAGACTGCAATAATATGGTTTGAAGAGTGTATGGTGCGCTATTCTAATGTATCTTTCTTCTCTACCTTGGAGATGCATCCACTAGTAGTAAGGTGGAATTCAACTAACATTACTCATCCTGATGTGTTTAATGAGATTTTGAATAAGACATTCAATAAAGCAATTGCGATGTTATCGGCTTCTAAATATGTGACCCAGAATGCAAGCATTTCTAACAATGAAACACTGTATAGTCTTGTGCAGTGCATACCAGATTTGTCAACAGAAGACTGCCATGCTTGCCTGAATGATGCTCATAGTATCTTCGTCCTTGTCAAAGGCAAGCGAAGTGGTAGATATCTTAACCCAAGTTGTAATATGAGGTATGAGCTTTACCCTTTTTACCGGGACACTCCATCCAATAATTCCGGCAACACTGGTGGTGAGTTCATATATTAATCTCATTTTGTTATTAAATGTTTTTCAGTTTCTTATACGTATCAAGTCTGTTCTTTTCATATTTGTATAAATTATATTTCTCGATTGAACTAAACCTATCAAATGAAACCTTAGATTGGGAAAGCAAGAGAAAGAAGGAAAGCAGAGCATGGATTATTCCAATAACTATAACAGCATCAGCAGTTGTAGTCGTGCTGTTAAGTTATTTTCTTTGGCGTATGTTGAGAAAAAATAAAAGAGACGAAGGTGATTGATTTACTTAATTGACATTATAAAAGCTATATTACCATTCTTTTAATTTCTTGGCAAATGTTTCAATAGTTAAGCTCCAAACTCATAATACGGTGTTATATAATAAGACACATAGCATGATTTTAGTAGTCATACACACAAATGCATGTGTGACAAAGAATCTCTCCTTTTTTCCTACTCTAAACTAATTTAGTGTGACTTGCAGAGAAGAGAGCAAATAGTCAAGAGGTTCAATTAATTCGCTTGAGAGATGGTAGAATGGGAAATGAATACTCAGATGATGCTTTGCAAGGAGAAAATCATGTTTTGTTTCCGCTAGGTCTCGCCCTCGAGGCTACACAACATTTTTGTGAGGAAAATAAGCTCGGAGAAGGTGGGTTTGGCCCTGTCTATAAGGTACGTAATAATTGTAAGGTGATGGCCTTAAAAAAAAAATTAATTTTTTTTAAAAAAATTAAGCCCTACAAGTCATTTGTTGAGACACACACACATATATATATATATGCCATACAGTGTGTTTGTTAGACTTCAAGAATTGACCAAATGAATTATCTAAATTAAAATTGGTGTTTTAAAGGACCCATTTTTCTGACATAGGAACTCTTTTATTGTGTTTTATGGAACCAAAACCAGGGGATTTTAGCAGATGGTAAGGAAATTGCAGTGAAGAGACTCTCTAGAACATCTGGACAAGGGTTACAAGAGTTCAAGAACGAAGTCACTTTGATTGCCAAATTACAACATAAAAATCTTGTTAGACTCTTGGGTTACTGCTTAGAGGGAAATGAATTGCTGCTCATCTATGAATTCATGCCAAACAAAAGTCTTGATTTCCTCCTATTTGGTTTGCCTCCCAAGCTTTCTAATGCATATATATTAGTTATTATTGTACACATAACACACGAAAACAAAGATTGGGATACATTTACTACTCGCTAATAAATTGTGAAATATTTACATGCTTTGTTTTGTTTTTGGAGCAAAACTACTAGTCTACCAGCATTACTAGAATTGTATTGTTTAATATTATTTTTCCATTCATTTATTAGATTCATCAAGAAGTGTGCAATTGGATTGGAAAACACGTTTTGGCATCATTAAAGGGATTACACGTGGTCTCTTATATCTACACGAAGATTCCCGACTCAGAATTATTCATCGAGATATGAAAGCTAGTAATGTTTTGCTAGATCATGATATGAATCCAAAGATATCAGATTTTGGGATGGCCAAGATATTTGGCGGGAATCAAACTGAAGCTAATACCAATAGAGTTGTTGGAACATAGTAAGTATATTTCTTTTTAGTTGGTCCCATTTCCATCCTACAACAAATTATTTCTTAAAAATATAGCTGGAGAAGCTCTGTGCTCTAAGTGATATTTCCGTTGAATCTTCAATAATATTTTAACATTTCTTTGTTTTTACTACTTTCAAATAGTGGATATATGGCCCCAGAATATGCTATGGAAGGACTATTCTCCATCAAATCCGACATTTTCAGTTTTGGGGTTATAATACTAGAGATTATAAGTGGAAGAAAGAATACTGGATTTCATCTTTCAGAACCCGGTTTGAGTTTACTAAATTATGTATACAACTAAATCTAACTTAGTTTTTTTAAGATTGTTATTCTAATGATTGATAAACTGATCTTAGTTCATGACTTGTATATAACATTGCAGACATGGAAACTATGGTGTGAAGGACAAACACTAAAGCTGATGGATCCAGTAATCAAGCAGTCATGTGATCCGGTTGAATTATTGAGATGCATCCATATTGGATTGTTGTGCGTTCAAGAAGACCCAATAGACAGACCTACTATGTCCTCTGTGGTTGTTATGCTAGCGAGTGATAGCATAAAACTTCCTCAACCAACACAACCCGCATTTTCTGTTGGGCGAGTTGCAAGATTATCTCAACTATCTCAAGATGTAATAGTTTGTTCGGTTAACGAGGTTACACTTTCAATTTTATCCCCTAGATGACTATTCATTATTGTTGCCTATATTTAATGATTCAAAGACATGATGATGTATAACCATCTATCTTTTCCATAAAATGTATTACTTTAGCTGTGATGTTTTACAACCAAACATGTATGGTTGTGTTATTATCTAGTTCGTGATTGGTTATTTGCAAACCATCAAACCGAAAAATACTAATTTTGTAATTTTGCTGCTCTACGTCTCCCACTATCTTTATTTTTATGGACATCGGTAACAATCCTTCTCTAGGAGTTTTCACAAACACTATCATTATTGTCAAAGCTCTTCTTTGTCTCCCACTATCCTATTGCCATGGACACTGGTAACAATCCTTCTCTTGGACATTTCACAAACACTTTGCCAACTAAAAATCAAAACCTTTTTGAACCATAAAAAACGCATATAAAATCACAGCATATATACATCCCCATCAAGCATCAGCGATTTTTGATTGTCTATCATTGCCGTCGTTGGATCACTTACCGCTTATATATAGTTTACAGCTTATAGTACAGAAACAATGTCATACTGGTACATGTAAATTTTAGGAAATAACATTTACTGATGTTGCTGATCTAAGTGGGCACGTCATTAAAAATTGCTGACGTGCCCAATCTCTTCTGCATCGAGTTGCTTACGTGTTTTTTAAAATGTAAGCATGCAGGTAACTCTTTGGTTTGAAGTGGGCACACAGCAAAAGTCTTCATTTTTAAACTAACAGAAATTAATGTGATCTTTGATGTAATGTTTCATCTATGTGGATGATCTTGACATGAAAATCTCCTCCTACAATAAGAGGACATTATATTCAGATTGTGAAGTCTTTATAACTTGTAGTGCAGTTTCAGATTCTGAGCATTGATAGTTTGATACTGATTCTGCTTATATGAGTTTCCAAGTTTGCTGTAATCAATTGATGCTCTGTAGTAGCATTATGTCCATAGTTATATCTGAGAAATTTCCAGTATCTAAGCCTTTCTTTTATAAAAAAATCTTCTATTGAAATTCTGTGACAATCATCTGATGATCTGATCATCAGATGACATCACTCTTCCTGTCCTTTTTCCATCAATGTCCTTTTCTTCTCAATTTTCCATGTGGAAACAGTTACCGTCAATTGTTATTAGGCAATTGATTGAACCGGTTGTTATTAGGCAATTGATTTTTTCTAAATACTTTAATACGTTATACATGGACCTTTGACGATTAATTTATTCAATGACCATCGCTATTCTGATATATCTTTCTTCTCTACCTTGGAGTTAAATCCAGCTATTTAGTAGATGAGTGTTGAGAATGTAAGCATTTCTGACAATGAAACACTATATAGTCTTGTGCAGTGCTTACCGGGTTTGTCAACAGAAGACTGCCGTGCTTGCCTGAATCTAGCTGTTTATCGTGTCAGGCCAATTGAAAATTAATTGTGGTTCCTCTGCCTTGAAATTAATTGTGGAAAAGCTCATCTATGTCTCCAACTATCTTTATTGTCATGGACAACGCCGGTAACAATCATTCTCTGGGACATTTCACGAACACTTTGCCAACTAAAAATCAAAACTTTTTGAACCATAAAAACTCATATAAATCGACAACATATTGACAGGTCTAAAGAGCAACATTTACATTCCACATTGAATGGCGATAACAGCTTCACGACCATTGTAGTTGTTGCCCATTAAAGCATCCCAGATTGAAGAAACAGAAGGAAAGAACGAACAATCTTATGGAGAGAACTTGCTTAGTTTGGTTAATGTCCACACCACACCAATATATATCTCTGATTGGTGAAGTTAGCTTGAATCTAACACAAAGTGGTATGGGATTTCTTTCAAAGTTCATTTATGTATAATCAATCAATGCGTTGTATTTGGAAACAATAACATCAATTTCAAAGCTTTTGCAGTTTTACGTTTATGAAGACCGTTGGACTTTTGGTATCAATATATTATCACTGAGAGAATATTATTATCTCATAATTTGTATTAGTAGAGATGCAAGTAGCTAGTTCCTACTAGGAACAGTTGTTTCCTTGTCAACATCACCAACCCTGCATTGCATGTGATTAGAAATTTAATCAACATCATCACCTGCTAAAATCAAATGTAAATGCTCTATTAAATATAAATATCTAATCCCACCTCTAAGTCCATAAAAATGCATGTTTTTTAGTAATGTGAAGTGTGAACAAACTATGTTTAAACAAACAGATCTACCAGCCTATTAAAGGGAGTTGCTCTTGGGAACATTCCCGTCATTGTCTTCGGTGATATCGACTCACCAATGCGATATGTTGATATCGGTTGCCTTCTGTTCGAAATCAGTAGCAGACTTCCTCAGGAACCAATTGAATATTCACTATTCAGGTGGAACCTGAGGAAGTTCTGTTTCGACACCAATTTTGTGATTATTTTTTCCCACTATCAAATTTATGGTCAATTTGTCATGGACACCGGTAACAATCCTTCTTTGGGACATTTCACAAACACTTTGCCAACTAAATGTCAAAACTTTTTGAATAGTAAAAAACACATATAAATTCACAACATATTTACATGTCTAAAGAGAGCAACTTTTACATTCCACGACCAATGGCGATAACAGCTTCACGAGCATTGTTGTTGCCTGTTAATGCATCCCAGATTAAAGAAACAGTTTTCTGGAGAGAACTGGAGGTGGGTTTTGAAGAATGTGAATTCTTGAGATGAAGAACAAGGGTTTTGACTTTTGAGTGAAAATGGAGTTGCAGAGAAGAATGGTAACAGAGTGAAAACAATGGATCCCAGTTTACAGTAGTTAAAATCTAGGCAGAAGAAAAGATGATTTCTCTTGTCTCCTTCAAATTTCAAATTTTTGTTTCACAGAATGTCGAGCACACCCCCATGAAGCATCACCGATTTTTGATTGTCGATCGTTGCCGCGGTTGGATCACTTGCCACCAATAGTTTTCTGCATAATAGCAAAGACAGAAAAACGAAAATGAGAAGGCTACAAGAGAAACGACATTTTACATGTACCATTTTTGGAAATAACAATTGCAGACGTTTACAGTATGAGTGGGCACGTCATTTGAAATAGCTGACGTGGCAAATTACTTTTGCATTGAGTGGTTTACTGCATTGAAATGTCAGTAAAACAGATGACGTGACATGCCACATCAATAAAGACCGACTGATGTCCTATAATACCAGACTTTCAAGTTTCAACGCTGATATGGCTAGACACATCAGCCAATTGCGCTGACTTGCTCTGGCACGTGGCTAGACACGTCAGCCAATTGTGCTGACGAGCAAGCTCATGTGTCATATACCCTGTAAAATTGTTAAAATCACAGTGAAGAAGAAGAGGGAGTGGAAGACGATGACGAACAAGAAGCAGAAAAAGAATAACTAAGAGCCAGAGGGGGCCATTGTTCCCCTGAAGTTTTTAAAATTTACAAATTTAGCTCTAGTCAATTTTTGTAAAATTCTTAATTTGTAGATATTTATGCTTTTACCCCTATTTCATTTTTTATTTTTCTAATGCTAATTTTTTTGAAGCAATTTTCTAATGTTTCTATAAATTAATTAGACATTTAGAGCTTGTTTTTAATGTCTGAAATCATAATATTTTTCACTCAAATCACATAAAAATTATATTTGATTCTATATATGGTATTTCTTTCTATGTATCTTAAATATAAATGAAAATCTAATTATAACATATATGTTCTATCTTAATTAATATTATTTTTCTCATTCAAATAATTTTGTTCTCTCTTCCAATCTTACTTATCTAACCCTAATACCGTGTTATACTTCTGATATGATATTTATTTTTATATAATCAATATGTGTTAATTTATACGTTTAAAACATGTCAACCAAACATATATAATTTATATTTAACTATTAACATATTTTATCAAACAAACTTTTTTTTTTTATATTTAAATTAAACTAGTTTTTGAATGTTATAAAAATACTAGGAATACATTTACATTTTAATTAGTTTAATTTCTAACTCTTAAACACTATTATTGTATCATGAATTAAAAGCCAAAAGGTTTTTTTATATTATTTTTAGAGTAATTTTAGACATTTCAACTTTTTATCTCAACTTGTATTATAACTACGAATATATCAATTGATACTCATTAACATTATTTTTTTTATTAATTTTTTTCTTTTAACATATCCTCTAAAATACATATTAATATAACTCATTATTTTATATATGGTGCCCCCGCTGGAAATAATTTCTGGCTCTGTCCCTGTGTAGGCCAGCAGTACTATTCTAAAATTCATACATATGATGCGTGGACGGTGCGAAAATGATTTGCATGAATTGTTATATCAAACATTTAAACAAGAAGAATCACTCATTTGTTTCCAAATGGAGCTAGAAGATAAGTTTTATCAAGAAGATAGAGAATACTAGATTTTATTTATTTATTAAAGGTTGCTTTTAGTTTTTACAATTACAAATTACAATGATGATCCCACACCCACTTGATTGAGACATGAGAAATTTATAATAAAATTATTCTTAAGTGCATGTATTTATTTGCAAATGGCTCAATCTCAAAAGTCTTGGATTTTTTTATTTATTTATTTTTTTTCACTAGCAAATTCTTGGATTTTCAGGTTTTGGATCATGTCAATTTTCTTGGCATCCTTGACGTTGGACAGACTAGTTCTTTATTTAAATGTGGATCAACTGTGTTCTTGTAAGCTAATTAAATTGCTATTTAATGTCCAATTTCAGTCATGATCATTCCTGTACACATAAACGAAACCAAACTTTTGATTCAGAATTCGAATTATTAGCTAGAAGGACAATGCCATTAATGAGAAGAAGAAACAAGAAACAAAGATGGTGATCAGAATAATAGTACATGAATTTTATTCTGGCCTTTTCTTTTCTTTTCTGAAAATATAAATTAGCTGAAAGAGCTTTTCTGGGTTCTACATAGATCGAGCTGCAATCTATACTGTTGTTCTATCAGAATTGTTAAGGCTAAGAGATTTTCTCAAAAATCGATTGGCTAAAACACCAAATTATTAAAGGAATTGTTTTTTTCTCTGTTTATTATTATTATTTCTTTTTATGTATTATACACTCTTAATATTTCAACTATAATCTAAAAAGTTTTGAAATTGAATTGTGCAACATAAACTATTGAGGTGTTAGTAGAAAAGTATTTTGAGAGATATGATTTATAATTAACTTGTGGACCTAGATATACTTAAGGTGAAGATAGAAAATACAAATAAGGCTCATACCAGTTTAAAGTATAGGTGCCTATGCTTCCACGTTGAAATATTGGAATTTCATTATGAACATTTTATAAGTATACATGGATAGTTTTCTCCCCGGTATTGAGAGAATAGATATCCGATCCGTACATTTAATACTTAATGACGGCAGATCCTGACAGACCTCCGATCCATTCAGTGTAACATTAAAAATAGGATTACAACTAGTATTTAGATATGACAGGACTCGACCCGATTCCTATCTTGTGTACCAGGGAATCTTGTGCAAATTTTATCTTTCTAACTAAAATCTGAAATCTTCTAAAAAACCTTACTGAAAATCATATGAACGTGGCTTCTAATAAAATCTTTAACAATCAATTTGATTTTTCAAAACTTTTCCACTGTAACTTAAAAATATAATTTAAATATGTGGGTTATGGCCCATCATAAAATATACTGCAATTAAAATCAAAATTCTGCTTTCTTTGTATTGGACTCATCTGCTGAATATTTATATATTCAAAACTATTTATAAAAAAAATAATGATATCATAAAAATATGCACATTTGCGTGTTTTAATTAAAATTTAAAATAATGAAAACTATTTTTTTTAAAAACTTATATATTCAAAACTATTTATAAAAAAAAAATAATGATATCTTAAAAATATGCACATTTGCGTGTTTTAATTTAAAATAATCATCTCTCTTTATTTCTCTTTTAGTCTTCTCTACTTCCTGGGCGACTGACTTTTCTCTTCACTCTTCTCACTTCTCACGTCTTCTTTTTTCAATCTATATTATTATAAGCCACTACACACGTGCACTTATACACTTGCCACCCCACACACAGGTACTCCACCTGGCAGCTTGTTGCCTCTTCACTTAAATTATATGTATATATTTTTAAATTTATCTAATAACAAGTTGTGAGTCCAATTGGGCTTAAACTTGGGCTTGGGCTTTTGGGTCTATCGAACTAGATCTTGGATCGTGTGTTAGGCCTGAATACTGGGCAGGGGTTTTTTTTTAGAATGGGAAGGACTCGAATCCAATATTATTAGACTGTCAATATTTGGAGAAAATAAATTATAGATTTGGATCCTTTATTAATTTGATCTTTTTCTTGACCTTTTTAAAGCATGTGATTAATTATTGTTAAAGTAACTGTGGAAACCAATCACATCTTAACCATACATTCATTGCAATACTTATGTATCATGAGAGTAGATGAGGTCAGGAAAAAAATAAAATTAGCAGAGGATCAAAATTCAAAAATTATATGAAAAATCTTATCTGGATTCTACATAGAAACTTCATTTATGTGCCATTTGTAGTCATACTCTACAAATATTATCGTTGACCGTACTCATTTTGGTTGCTCATCTCTTTCCAATCAAACTGTGGTCCATTAGATAGTATCGAAATTGAATTTTGCAACATAAACTATTGATGTATTATTAGTAGAAAAATATTTTGGGTGATATGGATTATGACCAGTGGACCTAAAGAACAAGATGTATACACATCCCGGTAGTTGTGGGAGTAGATATCTTTTAGATATGTTAGTAGATATCTACCGGATATGGTAGTAGAATTCTGGACCGCAACAGTAGATATCTACTAGATATGACAATAGCTATCTAGGCCGCAGCAGGTCCCGACAGTCCTCTAACTCGTTCGGTGTCACCTTAAAAAAAAGGTTTAAAACGAGTTTCGACATGCATGAAACAATGACCTCTCTAACTAAGCTATATGAGATTTCTACACTAATCTCAGTTATGTTGGTCTTTGTGTCTCAATATTCTTTGGATTAATAATTTTTTAAGTTGAAGTCATCCCAATATTCTTGGCATCTTTCACATCAAGTTTTACCAGGCCAATTGAAATTAATTGTGGTGGCTCTGCTTTGAAAGTTTCCCTACCCACGACTAAGAAGACTAGCTATATTTTTTGATTATTCTGCTTTTCAAGCATTGATTTTTCTAAAAAGTATAAGTTGACAAATTATATATATGTTAACTATTTCAATATTGACTGCTTCTTGCCAGCTGACACTAGTTGTCCCAGTTCAGATTTCAAGTTTGAAAATGATTCCAATAACTGCTTAATTTGATTGACTTTTATAAATGGTCCTTCGTCACATTAATGATCATGTACGGTTCCTGCCAATTGTGTTTTGATTGATAGTTCAAGGCCAAAAGGAAGATGTCGATTCTTGCATTTACTTGCTCAGGAAGTATCTGCTTGCTTTTCTTGCTTTCTTTTGTATCCATGGTGATGTCTCAGACGTTCCCTTACTCGGATTGCCCACGCGGTTCGAATAACACTGCTTCCACCAAGTTCAGGGACAATCTTGACAACCTCTTCAACGGAAAGCTTTACGATGAGCGTGGCAACTCTCTCTCTTACAATACAACAGTTGGGGAAATCCCAGACAGAGTTTATAGTAATTATATTTGTAGATTCGATTTTTCTCCAGAAACCTGCCGGAATTGTGTAAATAATGCAATCAAGGACATCGTGGAACAGTGTAATGGCACGCAGGAGGCTGTTCTATGGCGTCCGATGTGTATGGTGCGGTACTCTTACAGGAATTTCTTCTCTACCTTGGAATTAGTTCCAATCTTTTACGCATTGAGTGCAGGAAACATTACTCGGCCTGCTCAGTTCGCTATGATTTTGAATCAGACCTTCAATGATTTAATCGAGAGGGCACCTTTGAATCCTTCTAAGTACGCGATCCACGAAGGCAACATTTCGGACTTTGAACGGCTATATAGTCTTGCTCAGTGCACAGAAGATTTGTCTACAGAAGATTGCGGCGCTTGCCTGAAAGCTGCTTTTGATCAAGTTACAGCAGATAGCGTCCAGGGCAAGCAAGGTGGTATAGTTCTTATTCCAAGCTGTTTTGTTAGGTATGAATTGTTCCGTTTTTATGAGGTTCCTAGCGTTGTCGGATCTCCAGGCCCCATCTCTCAACCTGATGGTGAGTTCATAAATTTTTCGTTATCTAAATATCTAGATAAATAGAAATTATCAGGTGCACTATTGTAGCAATTATTAGGTCTAATAATTGATTTCCGTAGATAACAGCAGAAGGAGAAAGAAGGAAAGCAGAGCATGGATTCTAATCACTATAGTAACCGTATCGGTATTTCTCATAATTGTGGTGTTTAGTTCTTTTTTCTGGTGTATGTGGAAAAGGTGGAGAAGAGACAAAGGTAGTAACCGTAGTAGTTTGTTTACTTGGCATCATCAAAGCTATATTACCACTCTGTTTTTGTATGTTTTCCTTGATTAATTCAGCTTGAATTTGCAGAAGAGGAAATAAACAATCAAGAGACTTCAATAATTCCAATGTCAGCAAGAAGAATGGGAGATGACCGGTCATATGATATTTTACGAAGAGATCATCAGAATCAGACTGAATCTCAAGACTTTCCTGTGTTTCCGCTAAGTCTCATGCTCGAGGTTACACAAGATTTCTCTAATGAAAATAAGCTTGGAGAAGGTGGGTTCGGCACTGTCTACAAGGTATGTAATATATATATTACAAGGTTATGGCTTTAAATTTTACAATAAAAAAATTCTGAATTGAACCTTATGGGTTTTGTGTTGGAAAGAGTGTAGAATACATTCAATTCATTGTGTATCTTCCATTCAATTATGTTTTGTTATGCAATTGATTATTGGAATTGGTGTATTAAAGGACATGTTTGACTCAAATAAGCACTTTGTTCTTGTGTTTTATGGTACAATCCAGGGAATTTTAGAGGATGGTAAGGAAATTGCGGTGAAGAGACTCTCTAGAACATCCCGACAAGGGATACAAGAATTCAAGAATGAAGTCGGTTTAATTGCCAAATTACAACATAAGAATCTTGTTAAACTATTAGGTTGCTGCTTAGAGGGCAATGAAATGATGCTCATCTATGAGTTCATGCCCAACAAAAGCCTTGATTTCCTCCTCTTTGGTTTGCCTCTCAAGCTTTCTAATGCCTGTTAATTGTTACTGTACAACATTTACACAATCTATATCTAAAATTTATTTGTTTTCATACATTGTTAGATACAACAAGAAGTGTGCAACTGGATTGGAAAACACGCGTTAGCATCATTAATGGAATTGCACGAGGTCTCTTGTATCTACATGAAGATTCCCGACTTAGAATTATTCATCGGGATTTGAAATCTAGTAATATTTTGTTAGATCATGATATGAATCCAAAGATATCAGACTTTGGGATGGCTAGAATATTTGGTGGGAATCAAAATGAAGCTAATACCAATAGAGTTGTTGGAACATAGTAAGTGCATTTCTTTCTAATTGGCTCTTTTTACTTCCTGTTACAATCAAGGTGCAAAAAATCCACTTCTATACTTTATTTATTTACTTTTATTTTTTTGAACTATTATAATTTTGAGGTTTGGTAATTTATTGTTTTTAAACAGTGGATACATGGCTCCAGAGTATGCTATGGAAGGACTATTTTCCATCAAATCAGATGTTTTTAGTTTCGGAGTTCTATTGCTGGAGATTATAAGTGGGAAAAAGAATGGTAGATTTTATCATTCAGAAAACGATCTAAGTCTCTTTAATTATGTAAGTAACTAAATATATTTGTGTTCTTATAGAATGATTGCCAATGATCCATACAACAATCTTAGTTCATGACAAATAACATTACATGCAGGCATGGAAACTATGGTGTGAAGGACTTGCATTACAGTTTATCGATCCAGTACTCGTGGAGTTAAGTGTTCCGGTTGAACTAATGAAATATATTCATGTTGGATTGTTATGTGTACAAGAAAACCCAACGGACAGACCTACTATATCATCCGTGGTTACTATGTTAGCTAGTGATAGCATAAAACTTCCTCAACCAACCCAACCTGCATTTTCTGTTGGGCGAATTGATATGAACGTTTGTTCAATTAATGGGGTAACCATGTCAAATGTATTACCTCGGTAACGATTTTTGTTTTCTTTTCTTTTTTCATTGTTTGTGGTATTACTAATTATATAAAAAGAAATAGTGATCTTACTTTGGCTAATAATTATCAATCTT
Source organism: Acer campestre (assembly GCA_954870605.1). NCBI lineage: Eukaryota > Viridiplantae > Streptophyta > Magnoliopsida > Sapindales > Sapindaceae > Acer > Acer campestre. The sequence goes on from OX940809.1 coordinate 3,852,160, forward strand.
TGTATCAGTAGTCCAGCTATCATAGGCAAAGTGCATGTGCAGTTTAATGGGCAAAGTTGAATATATATTTACAAGAGTTTGAACCTAGTGGAGCTTCATTTTGAAAGGTGTTAGATAAAATCAATGGCGAATACAGTTCTAGCTGTTAATTATTATTAGTTTTCTCTAAAAGAAATATATATTATTAATAATAAGTAAAGAATGATAAGTTCTTCGATTATTTACTACCTTATATATATATATATATATTTACAAACTTTTTAATTAAACTAAAAATGTTAAGAATTAGAACTTCTAGTAGGCCTCATCTTAGGGGGGTGTATTGGTTCAAGATTTTATTAGACAATTTGGGGAAGTAGAAGTCTAGTGGTATTGGATTGAGACTTTTTAACAAGTTAGATAAGTCCGGTGGTATTCGATCAAGACTTTTAAGATTTTTTTTTAAAAGTTCATATTGTGTTGTGGTATTGGATCTAGACTTTTAAGATTTTTTTTAAAAGTTCATATTGTCTTGTAGTATTGGATCTAGACTTTCAAGAGGCAGCAAATTGTCTGCTAGTATTGGATTGAGATTAAGATTTTTAGGATTTCATGACAAAATGGATTTTCTAGACTTTTTAGTGATATTTATAAATAGCTTTAACCCAAAATTGTCTTGTCCTCTCTCTCAATACTTTCCAGACTTTTTATTTTATTTCAGATATTTGGTGGGTGTATTGGTATATAATAAATGTGGCAGCCAAACATACAAAAGACAACATAAAAATACACTTGAAAATCGAATATCAAATGACTGATAAAATGTCTCTATGAATCAAAGATAGTTTTATGCTAGATTTCCACGATCCCAACACCACCACCGGTATGTAAAATCTTTAGGACTATTAGTAAAAATTGATCAAATACATTATCCACATCTATAAAAGATGGATTTAGCAAAAAGTAAAGATAAAAAGGGAGTTGATTTATATATATATACACTTGATAAAAAATAAAAAAATAAAAAAAAATAAAAAAGCTGGTCCATTACTGATAATATCACCCTTTGTGTAGTTTTTTTTTTTTTTTGAAAAGGCACTTTATTGCAAAGAACAACAGCCAAAAACAGAGCCCCCAACAGAGGCCAAACCACACGACCCAGGCAAGCACAAACGCCTCCCAGAAACCACCCAAACAAAAACGAAAAGCAACCCAAACCACAAAAAAACCTCAAACATCACTCCACTCAACAAAATTACCCCAATCATTAGACCCCATCTTAGCCAAGCTATCAGCAAAGGAATTAAAAATCCTAGACTCATACACCACTTGCATCCCGCCTCTCTCCTTCAAAATAGACCTAATGTTGTAAATATCATTAACGTGCGCAACATTCCCAAACTCTTCCGAATTCACCCATGAGACAGCCACTTTCGAGTCGCTCACCACCGTTATGTCCCGACCTGTAAAATTCGGATTCGAGTTGCACAAATCCACTGCTTTTTTGATGGCTAAGATCTCAGCCACGTTTGAATCCAAAATTCCCAAAGAAGCGGAAAAGAGACACAGAACCTTCCCATTGTAGTCCCTTAACACACCCCCCATACCAGCAGGGCCTGGTTTTCCTCTTGAAGAGCCATCAACGTTGAACTTCAGCTTCTCCCGAAACGGAGGAATCCAGTCAACTATACTTCTCCTCTTGAAACTCTTAGACTCGACACACAAATCTTTTACGTTGCGGAACATGTCATCCACCGAATCATTAACCCCCTTGCCAAGGTGCTTAAACCACCAAACAATCCTAAACTTAACCAAATCCACAGCTTGCTCAAGACCCGTCTCCTTGCCATCAAAAACCAATAAATTCCTCTTTTCCCATATCGTCCAGACTGTGGCAAACAACAGGGAGCGCCAAGCTCTTTCGTGTTTATAATTTGGGCACAAACCCATCCATCCTTCAAGCCAACCCTCCACATTTTTGTTACTGCAAAAGGAAACCCCCCACCAAGACATACCTTTATCCCAAAGGGCTTTCGACCAGGAGCAGTATAGAAAGAGATGGTCCACTATTTCATCCTCAGCTTTGCAAAACGAACATCTCCCCTCAATTATCTGTCTCATCCCATGACGAATGAGGACATCCTTGACCAAGACCTTTCCTTTCCATAATTGCCACACGAAAACCTCTGTCTTCTGTGGACAACAACCTTGCCACAAAAGACTTGGAGCTGTCCTCCTGATAACAGATTCCTCCTCCAACAATTTACGAAACGAACCAACAGAGAACATGCCTGTTGTGCTGAAGGACCACACCAAGTTATCACCAATATTCTTATGAATTTTCAAACATTCCAAGAATTTCACGAAGCAACTCTCTTGCTCCTTCTCCCAGTTAAAAAAGGGGCGTCTGAACCCCACACTCCACCTCCAATTCTGCTCATGCCAGCCACCAAACTCTTTAACAACCCCCTTCTTTTTACTAGCCAACACAAAGCATCTTGGGAAGGCCCTCTTGAGAGGGGCACCATCCACAAAAATATCCGTCCACAGATCCGCACGACTACCATCACCCACCACAGACTTGAAACCCTCCGAAATAATCTTCGCTGTCCTCGAACCCGGTTTGAATAAATACTGGATAGATTTTACAAAATAAGAGGCATTCTTACAAGCATTCCAATCCCAAAACAGAGAAGAGACTCTAATCTTATAAATTTCACAAATAACTCTCTTCCATAGAGCATTCTCCTCTCTCCCAAACCTCCAAACCCACTTTGCAAGCATCGCTTTATTTTTGTCCAATAATCTCCCAATCCCCAAACCCCCATTAGCCTTGCTCCTACACACCTCTTCCCAATTTACAGCATGTATCTTCCTTTTGCCATTCCCATCACCCCACAAAAAATTTCTTTGAAGCCTCTCAATCTTTTGAGCCACCCCCACCGGCATTTTAAACACGGAAAGATAATAGGTAGGGATGCTTGACAAAACTGATTTAATAAGGATTATTCTCCCACCTTTAGACAAAAATTTCTTTTTCCAAGAGGCAAGCCTTGCCTCAATTTTATCAACAACCGGGTTCCAAAAGTTTTTCGTACCCGGTCTACCCCCTAGCGGAAATCCAAGGTATGAGATCGGAAGAGAAGCTTTTTTACATTTAAAAACCGAGGCCCAAAAATCCGACTCCCTTGCTCTATCTCTCCCCACTCTAACCGCACAAGACTTATGAAAATTAATTTTAAGCCCCGAAGCAAGCTCAAAACAACGGAGGACACGTTTCGCATTGAGGACATAATCTTTGTTCGGTTTGAGGAAGAGAATAGTGTCGTCTGCAAACTGGAGGTGTGTCACATTCACCCTATTCACCCCGAAACTCTCCCCTCTAATAAGATCCAACTCCACCGCTTTTTTAAGAAGCCCATTCAAACCCTCCACCACAATATTAAAGAGAAAAGGAGATAGAGGGTCACCTTGCCTTAACCCCCTTTCCATCCCAAATTGAGGCGTAGGTTTACCATTTACTAAAACCGAAAGCATCGGAGAAGTAACGCAATTTCTCATCCAATCCCTCCATTTCCTCCCAAAACCCATACTCCTCATCATATCATCCATGAAACCGTGATCCACATTGTCATAAGCTTTTTCGAAGTCCTTTAACTTCACTAGAAGGCCACCCTCTTTGTCATGTTTCCATCTATTGACAATCTCTTCCGCAATAACGAAGCTATCCGAAATTTGTCTATCCCTAACAAAGGCCATTTGGGTTTCACCTATAATCGAATCCATACTTTTCCTAAGCCTATTAGCCAACACTTTCGCCAATATTTTGTAAAGAGAACTTACCAAGCAAATACACCCTTTGTGTAGATTGAGTTCAAAGATAAAAAAAGATGGTTACCATTTCTATTGATTTATTGTCTGAGCGAGTTAAAAAGATATGAGTCTCGCATAAAACCATGCTTCTATAAAATTTAGATACATGTTTTTTTTTTTTTTTGAAATCCGATAACGGAAGGGTATGCCGAAACCTGTCAAGAGCAAGTACTAGTTGACCGTTTGGAGTTTTTTCTTTTCTTTTCTTTTAAATATGTATAATTAAATCTTATATATCAATTTTTTTTGTTATTTACATGTATATTAAAAAAATTCTTGTCATGCCCCAACCCCCCAAATTTTACCAATGCATACATAGTCTGTATATCAACTCATCTCACCGGACTTGAATCATTTATCACTAACATGAAAGGTGGACGTAAACTGTACACACCACTAGAGAAAAAAATAAAGATTAAATAGCAGTGAATATTGGAGTTTGATAACATATGAATTAATGAAGTCCAACAAGCCAAACAGAAATACTTCAGTGTTCAAGCTATTTTATTTCCCTATTTCATGTCATTTCTGGTGAGGTAGTGGGGGATAGGTTGTTGATTATCATATTTATTTCATATGGTGACATTTTCTGCACCATATGAATCAGCTGAAGGTTATGTATTGGTTAGTGGTATTTCAAAATTTTATTACTTCTCTTCATAGCTTATACATGTTTCTCATTCAATTTTTGTTGTTCAATGAGTACCCTTAACAAGATTATAGAACACTGGAACTTGGAGAGAAAATTGAATACTACAATTGACTCTTGAAAGTCTATATTTTTAAGAGTCCAAAAAGTCTAGAAATAAAATCTAGATAATCCTAATAGTCTATAAATAAAGTCTAAAGACTCTTTCAGAATCCTAAAAGTCTAGTCAATATAATCCTAATAATCCTAAAAGTGTAATCCTAACAATCCTAATAATCTTGCAAATCCATAAAATCCTTACACCCAAAAATTGTCTATTAAAATCCTAATCCAATACCCCCCCCCCCCCCCCCCCCCCCCCCCGACTTTAAAAATATTTATTTAATGAGATGAGAATATTACAATAGTTGACCCTAATACGGTACCAGCTTTTTCTCATAAATGGATACAATTTTATTGTTTTTTTTGCTTTTTTTTTTTCTCTGTATGCCAATTTTGGATTTTACTGTAAATAGTTGAATTAGAGTTGTTTTTTTTTTTTTTTTTTTTTCTCTGTATGCCAATTTTGGATTTTAATGTAAATAGTTGAATTAGAGTTGTTTTTTTAAAAAAATGTTATTAGTTTATTACTAAGGGGTCGTTTGTTTTTTTGTCTGAAAACTGAATAGTCCTGAATTTTTCTGAAGACTGAATAGGGACTGAAATATGAACGTGAATGACATGTTTTTTTTTTTTTCCTCACATCTGAATGTATTGTCAACACGTTTGTTTTTTTAAAGTAAAATTGTCTGAAAATAAGTAATCTTACATTTATACCCATGTTAAACAATTATACATATAAAAATAATAATTATATATGAACACGTATAATCTTGATTTTCCTCTTCCATTACAAACAAACTTCATTTTTACTAAGAAAAGAAAAGTTTTTTTTTTTTTTTTTTTTCAAAAAATAAAAGAGGCAGTAGGAAAACTCACATAAAACACTATAAAAAAATATATATATATAAATACATCACCCTAATATCATAATAAAGTATTAATATTAAACACCAATATGAGAAGTGATTAGGGTTTTTTTTTTTTTTTTTTTTTTTTTTAAAGCTATTTAAAATAAGAATATATTAAACTAAAGATTTCTATATCATATATAATTATGATGAAATTGGAAATATGTTATATATGGAGGATAGTATCGGAAGAAAAGATTTTTGATCGCATTTAATGCAATTCAATGATTTGCAATTAAGTGAAAAGTCAGGATTTTTTTACTTTTTATTTTAAGTTGTTTTTTAGTATTTTTAAGTTGTTTGACCACTTAAAAAAACAAACAAAACAACTTAATGATTATAATTCAGACCCATTAAGTTTTAAGTGAAAATAAACAAATGACCCCTAAGTCAATTTTCAACTATGCGTGCATTTTTTTTTTTTTTTTTTTTTTGAGCACACAAACAAAAACAAACAAAGAAAACTAAACGGGAACATCAAAGAGAACACACGACTCCACGCAGGGAGGGAGGTCCTTCGACCAATTATAGTTGGACTCCAGAGAGAGAGCCTTCCTAGCTAACTGGTGCGTCGCCCGATTGCCAATCCTGGGAACATGACAAATAGACCAGCTATGACAAGCCTCAACCAGAACCAGAATATCCTTAATAATAGACCCAACATCAGCAGAGGTAGAAACACCTTTGGAAATAAGGTTCACAAGTTGGAGGGAATCCGTCTCAATCTGGAAAGGCATCAGACTTGACTCCAAAGCTAAAACAACACCACACTTGACAGCCATAGCTTCAGCAACAAGGGGGGAGAACATGGCCTTAAAATTCTGGGCAGCCGCAGCTTTAACACAGCCAAAGTTATCCCGAAAAATAACCCCAATACCAATACAACGGTTCAGATAGTCAGTAGCCGCATCCGTATTAATCTTGAATACACCAACCATCGGAGGCTTCCACTTTAGACACCCCACCGAATCAGCCAAAGAAGATGAAAAGGGGGGCTTAACCACCAAGTGAACCGCCTTCCACTCATTAATAAAGCTACACGCCCAGCTAAAAACAGTCCCAATGTCCTGATCAACCACATTATGAACCAACTGGTTGCGGCAGAACCAAATTCTCCAGAAAACAACGCAGAGCAACTCCAAACAATGGGGGGATAAAATACGTAAACAAGCAATCATAAAATCATGGAAGTGGACCTCCTTATACAAATTGAAACCAGTTACGAAAGAGCAAGATTCCCTAACCTGGCGCAGCCCACTACAACTCCAAAAGGCATGGAACATAGACTCAGGAGAACGATGGCACCGAGGACAAAGACCATTAGTAGGCACGCCACGCTGAGCAAGATAAACCAGGGCAGGAAGTCTGTGGTGGCTAGCACGCCACATGAAAATCTTAATTTTCAGAGGGATTTTAAGGCGCCAAAGAGCTTTCCACCACGAAACAGACCCATCCAAACCAGAATTACAGGGATTCAGCGAAGAGGAGAAATCCTTCCCCACCCGATAACCACTCCGAACCGAATACTCACCATCCTTTTCAAAATGCCACATTAAAAAGTCATCAAAGGAGGTCTGCGAGGGAGGAATTGAGAGAATTAAATCAACATCATCAGCAATAAAATTATCCACCAGCAAATTAAGGTCTCAATCCCCAGACACTGTCTTCAAACAATCCACTGTAACGTTTTCATGAAGCTTCATAGGGGAGATGATTTTGAAAGAAGACGGCCTAGGGATCCATCGGTCCCTATAAACACACACAGAGTCCCCCTTACCAATCCTCCAACGGGATCCCATGGAAATAATATCCCGACTCCAAACAAGACCTTGCCAAATTAAATACCCTTTAGATTTCGGGTTAGCCTCCATAAAAGAGGAATCAGAGAAATAGCAACTCTTTAAAACTCTTCCAGCTAGGGAATGCAGAATCCTCACAAGCCTCCAACAATGCTTAGCAATGAGAGCCCTGTTAAAAATTCCCAGGTCACGGAAGCCCAAACCCCCAACATCTTTACTAGAGCACATATTACGCCAAGCACTCCAATGCAATTTAGAACGCTCCTCAGACCCACCCCACCAAAACCGGTTACAAAGGTTATGAAGATCCCGAATGAGAGATTTCGGAAGCCGAAAAAGCCCCATGGTATAGGTAGGGATTGCTTGAATCACAGCCTTCAAGAGCACTTCTTTACCACCAATAGAGAGCAACTTACCCTTCCACCCTTTAATTTTTGCCCAAATCCTGTCCTTGATACCATTGAAGAGCTGCCTTTTATTCTTACAATTCAGACTTGGGAGTCCCAAATACCTCTCGTGACAACACACGTGCTTAACCCCTAGAATGGAAGCCAGCCGGTCCCCCTCTGCCCAACCGATAGACTTGCTAAAGCACATCGCCGACTTATCATAATTAATAACTTGCCCAGAAGCAGCCGCATAATTATTTTAATAAATGAAAATTCTCGTACTTCGAAAATTCACCATTAAAATAGATAGTATTTAATTTTGAATTATATGAATGTTTACCCAAAAAAATTAGCATCCTATTCCGACCCAAAAAAAAAAAAAAAAAAAAGGTTTATGGTTTCTCCCCGGGTAAAATCCTAAAATTTTGGAGAGAGATCAATAGCTTTGTTGATCGGTGTATAAGTTAAGTTTCATGATTTTTGAAAGGTACTGTCTGAAGTGATTTGTAACTGCTAAAATGCCATTCATAAAAAGCATAGGCCGGAAAAATTAACTTCTACTTAATTCTCTTTAATTTGTTTCTGTTTATTCTATTTTATTCTGTGAATATATGAAAAATATAATCACCGGTTGCTAGCCATTAGTCGTTTGTTTAATTGCCAGAGCCTAGTGTATGATAAAGTTACATATAAAAGAATTGATTTAGGTCTGTTGTACAACTTGCACACATGATCCTACATCAAGTTCTCAGGCAAAACCTCAATCAATTAATTTTCTCCTGCTTTGTATCAGCAAATTCTGAAACTATATATGTTGAGAATTACAAATTTAAGTACTTAATTTCTCAAAGACAAAAAGATTAATGTCTAAGCCTCAGACTCAATTATATCTTATGTAACATATTAGAACAGAGTAGTAATGGATATCAGTATCAATATAATGAATTTTTTTTCACATTAATTAAATGCTATTGAGGATATTACTTGATGATTGAAGCCTCATTTTCTCACAATGGGGCAGTTGCGATTCTGGGTTGATCTGATTCGATTGAACTTGTTGAATTAGGCTCTAATGATGATGATGATGCATTGAGTATCACTGAACTCTGCATAAAAAATCCGGGTTTTGCAGGTGATGGGCGAGTGACACAGTTGCTATTAAGCATGTGAATAACTGAAGCTAGTGTTGGTCTGTCAGATATACTTTCTTGAACACATAGCAACTCAATGTGTATGCATTTCATCATCTCATTCCTCGAACCTTCCTTCAAAGTAGGATCTATTAGATTTGAAGCTGTCCCTTCATTCCATTTTTTTCCCTGCCTGCACTCAATATTAAAATCTCGATAAATCAATTAGACCTTCAAAAATAAAATGTTAGAAATGAGTAAAACAACTTACTTGGGTGAGAAGGCATTCTATTTCCTCTTCTGTATCAATATAACTTCTCTTTTGTCCGCTCAAAAGTTCCAAAACTAAAAAACCAAAACTGAACAAATTTGACTTAACTGAGAAATGACGGTGTATTACATATTTTGGAGCCATATACCCACTGCGTATATATAATCATCAAATTGAGTTAAATTAAAGTTTCAAAGATTGATATATTCTTGATTAGATATGATAAATTCCTCTATATGTCTATCCATGTACTTACAGGGTTCCCACAATTCTATTTGTAGTAATATGAGTTTGATCCATTTCGAATAATCTTGTTGGGCAAAAATCTGAAATTTTTGGATTCATCTCTCAATCCAACAAAATGTTACTTGCTTTGAGATTATGGTGAATAATTCATAATCTCGAGTCTTCGTGAAGGTAAAGAAGTCCTCGAGCAATGCCTTCTATGATATTGTACCGTCTTTCCCAATATAAATCTTCACGCTTAATTGGATCTACAAATTTATAAAAGTATAGAACTTGAATGGTTTAAAATTAGGAGTACTATTACCAGAAATGTATGGAAGCAAAACCATACCGAATATAAAGTGATAGAGGCTTGAGTTAGGCAAAAACTCGTATACAAGAATCCTTTCTTTTCCTTCCAAGTAAAAACCAAGAAGCTTTACCAAATTCCTGTGCTGAAGCCTGGCAACCAATGTGTCCTCATTCTTAAATTCAACCTCTCCTTGCTTAGAATTCATAAACAGTCTCTTAACAGCTACTTGTAGTCCATCAGGTAGGGTGCCCTGCCATATCAACAAAATACTAAAGCTTGGTAATCAAATTCTGCCAACCTTCAAGAAAATCAAAGCTTTTAGGTACCTTGTATACAACACCAAATCCACCTTGTCCAAGCTTTTTAGCTCCTGAGAAGTTCTCTGTTGCAGCTCTGATGGTGCCAATGTCGAATTGCAAGGACTCCTTAACAAATGGAGCTAAGCAATGATGTATGGTTGCATTTGGAAAGCCACTCTTCATGAAAAAAAGTGAAGTGTACTAAAAAATAAAACTTGACTGGCTCATGATTCATGGGCTTATATAGTAATTAAGAGACACATGCGGCTTACTCTCTGTTATTTTCTCCTTCAAATTCCTTTTTCGGAAAAAAATGCGGATGGAGATGATCAATATCATTAAAACAGCAGCTGGGACAACTATAACTGTGACGACTGTTCGAGAAATGTTGTCACCATTTCCTGCACACGTTACAAGCTGCAAGATTTTGGAGCTGTATGCCAATTTGAAAAACTATTAAAATTTTAATAGAAAACTGTAAATAATAAGAAATACCAAGTAAAATGTTAATAAATTTTTTAAAAAAATTATGCTCTATGGAGCCAATGAGTGTGACTCCGCCACTGATCTTAAGTAAACTCAGAAAACTCAACTAATTGAATAAGGATTCAATAGTATTTAAGATATCAAACACCTTCTATTGTTGTGTTATTTGACAGCAGAGGAGGAGGAGGAGGAGACAGTAGAGATGGTGGATGAGAAGGAAGTTCTAGTTCATCAACAGTCACCGGATCATAGAAACGGAAAGTCTCGAACCTCAAAATACAGCTGGGTGAAACAACTCTTACTCCTTCCTTTCCATCGCAACGTTTGAAAAAACCTCCGGTAATCGAAACAAGGCAATCGTTGCATTCCTGCTCGGACAAATCAGGAGTGCACTGAACAAGTGCATACAAGGTTTTGGAGTCAGGGGCAGATGCATATCCGACCGTGAACTTGCCAAGTGAACCGCCTGATGCAGCATTAGTTCTTAGGCCATCTAACAAATTCTCAAGTACTTGATTGAACTGATCCAGGCTCGACACATTATTCGGGTTGCACAGATAATATCTAAGGGAGGTTTCCGCGTCCATAATATGAAATATGTCGCGATTTGAGTAGCGTAACATACAAGTGTCGTACCATCTAATTGCTTAATTCTTTTCGGTAAGGACTTAGTTGTGCGAGCTTGGATATGGAATCACTGACGCAACTACGACAAACATCCAGGTTGATATCTTCTCTGCAAAGTGCAATCGCGTTTACTTTGTCAGAGCCTTGGCCGGCAGAGAAATTGTAGAATCCGTAGCTGATTTCTGAATTGGAGGAAATTGATGAGAGGAGGCTATTGACGTTTGCCTTGTATGTACTGTTAGTTGTGTAGTTACCGTTTTCGGATAAGCAGAGATGGTAGAAGAAATCTGGCTGGGATATTGTGAAGGTAACAACATGTACAAGAGCACAAAAAAGGAAGAACAGTAGTCTTGAAGAACCTATCGCCACCATGGCGTGCGGCGCCAATGAAGGAGCACACATTGTGCAACCTGCAGAGCAGAACAGGCCTATGTCAACAGAACTTGTTGATGATACTGTAGCTACTTGGACAATCAAGGAAATTCAATGGAGACTTTAGACAATATAATAGTTATCTATTTTGATGATAGAGGAAATTCATTGGAGACTTCTTATAGTGGACCAGACATCAAATCCACTATTAACAGCTGTATGACAAACGTGTGATCTTTATTTGTTTGTAAGTAGACTGCTTTTAAGACAACATTTTTCTCACCCCTCTGAAGGGATTGCAATTTTACTCACCCACCTTAACTAGAGGTAACCATTATCTCCCTCTCCAAATGTTGCCATATGTCCAAAACTTTGAGTTAATTTTGGGTTAACTTTGGACTTTGGATTAACTTTGGGACACGTGGCAACATTTGGGGAGAGAGGTAATGGTTACCTCTAATTAAGGTGGGTGAATAAAATTGTACTTCAAAAAGGGGTGAGCATTACCCTCTCTCATAAAGCTGACATTTGACCAAAGAGGGGTAATTTTGTCCAAAAACTACCCTTCTTACAAGGCATAGGCTGGCAAATTTAATTGGTAGTTTTCTATAATACAATTATTATTTTTTTTTTGAATATATGAAGAATATAATAGGGGCCACTCTAGATTAATGAATGTTAAGTCTGGTTATGCTCCTGTCTGTGTATTTAGTGTTGACTTACAAGTGTTGGGAAAAGTAACACGGAAACGCCGGCTAATGAACAGTTGTGGAGAGAATGCAGAAGCATGGCCGGCCTTAGGGGGCCCAACTGGCCCAATGGCCCCAAACTCCTTTTTATTTTTTTTATTTTTGGTGTGGTTTTGCACCGGACTCAATCTTTCTCACATCTTTATTTTTGGCCCAGATTGAATTGAGTTGTGATCTGTAAAAATGTGAAACATCCCACAATCTTTTAGGCCTATTATTATGTCAATAATAATAAATTTTTTTAGTACTAATGCTACATAGCCTAAAAATTTAGTTTAAATTTCAACTCAAATGATGTAATAAGTGGTTTTTTCATTAACCACATCATTTAATACTGTATGTGGTGATGACACTTACCACATTATTTTGGTTGAAATTTGGATTAATTATTTGGATTTTATAAAATTACTCTTTTTTAGGGGCTCCGATTTTTGTTAATATTATTAAATCAATAAGGGCCAAAATGTTTGGAAACGGTCCTGCGCGGAAGAAACAGTCTTGTGGAGAGAACTGAAGGTGGGCTTTGTTTGTAGTTTGTAGAGGTGTGTGTTTCGAGTGTAAATGGAGTTGCAGAGAAGAATGGCGACCGAGTGAAAACAACGGAGCCCAGTCTAAGCAGAAGAGAAGATGATTTCTTTCAAAGTTCAAATTGGTGTATCCCAGATTTTCTTGTCGATCACACCCCTATCATGCATCAGCAATATTTTGATCGTATCGTCGATCGTTGCTGATCATTGCCGCCGTCGGATCACTTTGTTTTCTGCATAGCAGACGAAAATGGGAAGGGCAACTAGCTAGAGAAACGATGTCGTACACTCGAAATAATAATTGCTGACGTTGCTGATGTGAGTGGGCACGTCATTAAACATATATTGCTAACCTGCCCAAAACCTTCTGTGTTGACTGGTTTACTTGTCTAGAAATATCATCAAAACTGATGAGGTGCTATGGCACATCAATAAAGACCGACGACTATTGTGGCAGACATGTCTTGACACATCAGACATTTGGAAACTTCAGGTTTAGGCATTTGATTGAACCAGTTGCTGGCTTATATGTGGCTAATCTTGACTAGTTGTTGTCAATCTCTGTACCCAATACCATTATCTCTTGCTTTTCATGAAAAAGAAACTCATGAATTATGGTGTGAAGGACAAACATTAAAGTTGATGGATCCAGTAATCACACAGTCATGTGTTCCGCTTGAACTATTGAGATACATCCATATTGGATTGTTGTGCGTTCAGGAAGACCCAACAGATAGACCTACCATGTCATTTGTGGTTGTTATGCTAGCAAGTGATGGCATAAAACTACCTCAACCAACTCAACCTGCATTTTCTGTTGGACGAGTTGCAAGATTATGTCAACCTTCACAAGATATAATAGTTTGTTCTGTTAATGAGGTTACACTTTCAAATGTATCCCCTATATGACTATTCATGTTTGCTGCCTCAGTTGTTTAACGTATTCAACGATTCAAAGACATGTATGGGACGTATAACCATCTATCTTTTCCATAAAATGTAAACATCATTTTTAATTGGGTTGGTTACATTGTTAATTACTCTGTGATGCAGGAGATATTTAGAATAATAATTAGAATACATGCATCTATTTATATAGGTTCATTGTTTTCTAAAGTATTTAGTTAATTTTAGTAAATGAACCTAGGAATTATAAAATAAATTTAGAGATTCTAGGAGTGAAAATGGAGAACTTAAAAGTTTTATTTATTATTGATACATGTATTTGTCATTGTGTTTGGCCTATAAATAGGCTTGTATTTCCTCCATTTGAAAGCAGATTATCAGATTTTGAGTTTTTTTTAAACTATCCATTTTCGTTTTTTGTGAAGAATTCGTACTTGAAGTCTGTTATCCTGGTATCTGTGCGCGGATCAACAGCATAATAGTAGGATTCGCTTCTAGTATTCGTACTCGAATCAAGGGATCCAATTCACTTATCCCTATCTTTATCGATCGGTGTTTGTGTCATTTTTTCCGCTACATCACTTTGGCTGTGATGTTATACAACCAAAGAAGTATGGTTGTTTTATTATCTAGTTCATGCTTGGTTATTTGCAAACCATAAAACCGAACGATACCAATTTTGTGATTATTGGCAAAGCTCCTCTATGTCTCCCACTATCTTTATTGTCATGGATACCAGTAAGTCGGTAACAATCCTTCTCTAAGACATATCACAATCACTTTGCCAACTAAAAATCAAAACTTTTTGAACCATAAAACACATAAAAATTGACAACATATTTACATGTCTAAAGAGCAACATTTACATTCCACATTGAATGGCGATAACAGCTTCACGACCATTGTTGTTGTTGCCCATTAAAGCATCCCAGATTGAAGAAACAGAAGGAAGGAACGAACAGTCTTATGGAGAGAACTTGCTTAGTTTGGTTAATGTCCACACCACACCAACATATATCTTTGATTGGTGAAGTTAGCTTGAATCTAACACAAAGTGGCATGGGATTTCTTTCACAGTTCATTTATGTATGATCAATCAATGCGTTGTATTCGGAAAGAATAACATCAATTTCAAAGCTTTTGTAGTTTTAAGTTTATGAAGACTGTTGGACGTTATCATTGAGAGAATATTATTATCTCATAATTTGGATTAGTAGAGGTGCAAATAGCTAGTTCCTAGCTAGGAACAGTTGTTTCCTTGTCAACATCACCAACCCTGCATTGCATGTGATTAGAAATTTAATCAACATCATCACCTGCTAAAATCAAATGTAAATGCTCTATTAAATCCAATCCCACCTCTAAATCCATCATTCCATGCAAGAGATATAGTGGTTCAAACTTGGTGATATTTTAGTTGAATTTGGGTTATATAGGTTATGGCAATGAGATCTAGCTGAAGTAGTAATCTAGATTTCTTGCTATTGTACGTGCAGCGGAAGACTCTTATTCTTACGTTATTGATAGTTGACTTGAGTGCATTCCTATAATTGACCTTCTCTAAACTGTTACGGAAAATTGAGAAGGGTTTGCTTCATTAAAGAAAAAAAATATTTTACCTATAATATTAGCTGTTTCAAGCAAGCACACTAAAACTTCACATAAGTGGGATGATGGGGACAGAAGGTTCTTTATGTGCTGCTCAAGAGCAATGATGGGGATGATGGGGACAGAAGGCTCTTTAGCAACTCTCAGAACTTTAGTTCCACGATAAATGACCACTCCCAAATCCACATTCTAGTAAGTTCGAAATCAGTTGCATACTTTAGTATTTTGCAACAAGGCAAAAAACTAGCAACAATGTTCATAATGCATCTAAGAAGATTCAAACATTTGCACATCAATCAGTTGCAACTCTAAAACAGCTAGATCTCATACATGGTACACGGTTCAAGTCCACCCACAAATCCAACTCAATATGCGAAAATGCCCCTCTAAAACATGATTTTTTAAAGCAGATTACATAGGCAGCTAGAGACAGAGCAACATAAAAAAGCATGATTTTTAGTAACGTGAAGTGTGAACAAACTATGTTTAAACAAACAGATCTACCAGCCTATTAAGGAAGTTGCTCTTGGGAACATTCCCATCGTTGTCTTCAGTGATACCGACTCACCAATGCGATATGTTGATATTGGTTGCCTTCTGTTCGAAATCAGTTGCAGACTTCCTCAGGAGATGGTGCAACCAATTGAATATTCACTATTCAGGTGGAACCTGAGGAAGTTCTGTTTTTACACCAATTTTGGGACTATCAAATTTATTGTCAATTTGTCATGGACACAGGTAACAATCCTTCTTTGGGACATTTCACAAACACTTTGCCAACTAAAAATCAAAACTTTTTGAATCGTAAAAAATACATATAAATTCTCAACATATTTACATGTCTAAAGAGAGCAACTTTTACATCACGACTAATGACGATAACAGCTTCACGAGCATTGTTGTTGCCTGTTAAAGCATCCCAGATTGAAGAAACAGTCTTCTGGAGAGAACTGTAGGTGGGTGGTTTTGAAGAATGGGAATTCTTGAGATGAAGAACACGGGTTTTGACTTTTGAGTGAAAATGGAGTTGCAGAGAAGAATGGTAACCGAGTGAAAACGGAATCCAATACAAAGATGCCTTCTCTTGTCTCCTTTAAAGTTCAAATTGTTGTATCCCAGAATGTCGATCAAACCCACATCCAGCATCAGCGATTTTTGATCGTCGATCGTTGCCGATCGTTGCCGCCGTTGGATCACTTATCGCCGATAGTTTTCTTCATAGCAGAGACAGAAAAACCAAAATGTGAAGGCAAGAAGAGAAACGACGTCGTACTGGACACTTTTGGAAAGAACAAATTGTTGATGTGTACGGTGTGAGTGAGCACGTCAATATAAATCAATGACATAGCAAATAACTTTTGCCTTGAGTGGCATACCTGTCAAGAAATGTCAGCAAAACAGATGACGTGCCATGCCACGTCAATAAAAACTGACTGATGTCCTGTCACGCCAGACTTTCTACGCTGATGTGGTTAGACGCGTCAGCAAATTGTGCTGACGTGCTCGGGCACGTCAGCAGTGGGGTGGCAGATGTTTCTCTTCTTGAAATGACGAGCAAGCTGATGTGTCATAAACCCTGTAAAATTGTTAAAATTACAGTGAAGAAGAAGGAGAGGAAGACGATGACTAACAAGAAGAAAGAACCCGAAACCGAAATATTGGCGTCTTGTTCCTTCTCCAGGCTCCGAGAAAATAAAAAAGAAACCCATCTGTAAATCTGTGTCTTCAATGCTTCAATTCACTTTCGTTTCAATGGGTTTCTGATTCTGTCCTTCAATTAACCAAAAAGTCTTCAATTTTTAAACCAGTGAAAGCTTTTTTAATTAATTATTACTTTATTGCTTTATTTCGAAGGTCTGCTATGCTTTCATATTACTGATGATTATATGAATTAATAGAGAAATTTAATAACGTGATCTTTGAAGTTTGATCTAATGGTTCATCTATGTGGGTGACGTTGACATAAAAATCTACAGCATCTGATCTGATCATTATTTACTTGCACTTAAAAAAAGTGATTTCATCTTGACTAATTACAGATAACATCACTCTTCTTCTCCTTTTTCCATCAATGTCCTTTTCTTCTCAATTGTTAATTGTTATTATTGAAGCTGAAAATTCAAAGTCATCCTAGGCAGCTATCGGTAGGGGTGTGCGGCGGATCAGATCCAATGGATTTGCCATGATCCAAGATCCGATCCGATCCGATTGGATCGAAGAAATTGAAATCCGATCCGATCCAATTTTATAGAGGGATCCGATCCGATCCGATCCAATCCAATTACTATTTGATCTGATCCGATCCGATCCGATCCGATCCGATTATAAAATACTTCGATCCGATCCGATCCGATCCGATATAATCCAATGGATTGAATTAATATAAAGTCATTCGTAATATATAAAAGTTATAATCTGAAATAAATAAAATCAAATAAATTATTTAAACATTACTAATTAACTCAAATAAAATTAACATTAAAAAAATACATAACATAACTTGTAAACTTTATATAATTCAAAAAGTTTATAACATTATTCATCGGCTCAAAATGTAAACTTAATAAGTCGTGATGTTGATGAAGAAGAATAGAAGAAAAGAATATGGTAGATTGTTGGCTGTAGAGAAATTGAGAAAGAAAACCCAAAATAGTAATATTAAAAATTGTATTTTGGTTGGGCCTTTACATTAGAAAGTAGTGGATAAAATAAATTGCCCAATATAAAAATAAGGCCTAATATTTTAGGCGGATTGGCGGATTCGACGGATTTCCAAACGGAAATCCAAGATCCGATCCAATCCAATGGATTTTAGAATTTATGATCCAATCTGATCCAATCACCTCTCTGGATCCAATCCATTCCAATGGATTGGATCTGATCCAATGGATCATATTGGATTGGATTGGATCCTGCACACCCCTAGCTATCGGCTATAATCAGTTATCAATGCAAGGAAAAAGCTTGGAAACTTCCGGTTTAGGCATTTGATTGAACCAGTTGCTAGCTTATATGTGGCCTCATTTCATCTCTGTACCCAATACTATTATCTCTTCCTTCTTCATGAAAAAGAAACTCATGAATTTAGTCTATGCACCATATAATATCGTATGTTATTAGTTTAAAGCATCATGAGGGAATGATTTACAACTTCTGAACCCACCGTCAAGATGCACAAAAGTGACAATAGAAAGAAGTACTTGATATCATTTAGTCTCTAAGGGCATGTATTTGCCGATGACTCTGTACGTCGAGTGGAGTGGATCGGCGGCGGCGGCGGCGGGCGAAAACCAGAAGAAGACCGTCGAAGACCAGATCGGCCGTCGGAGGCGAGTGGATCGGCGGTGGCTACGACCGGAGAAGGAAAGAAGAAGAAAAAAGAAAATGAAGATGGTGGCGTGAGCAGTGGATGAAGGAAGGAAAAAGATGAGTTGAGGAAGAAAGAAGATAAGGTCCGGTGGGTGAGAAGAAAGAAAAAAAAAATTTGTTAATGACATGGGACCCACATATTTAATGATATGGGATCCACTTTATTTGAAAAACAAAAACAAATTCATAAAAAACAAGTTTTGTTTTTATTTTTCAAAATTTTCACTTTTAACACTGGTTTTGTTTTTCATTTTATTTTTGAATTTTGAAAATAAAATGAAAAAAGGTTACCGGACATGAATTCAAAATCATTTTTGGAAAACAAAAACGAAAATAGACTAAAAACAGGCTGCAGAACAGGCCCTAAATGTTTACGTGTTTTGTTCTGTTTTTTTAGCACAACAACCTGCATTACTGCATTACTAGAATTGTATCCAAGTCATTAGTTTTCCCCCAATCCTCCCATTAGCCATGAGGTAGATTAATCATTTAATATTATATTTCCATTCATTGTTAGATTCAACGAGAAGTGTGCAACTGGATTGGAAAACACGTTTGAGCATCATTAATGGAATTACACGGGGTCTCTTATATCTACATGAAGATTCCCGATTAAGAATTATTCATTGGGATATGAAAGCTAGTAATGTTTTGTTAGATCATGATATGAACCTAAAGATATCGGATTTTAGGATGACCAAGATATTTGGTGGGAATCAAATTGAAGTAATACTAATAGAGTTGTTATTGGAACATAGTAAGTGTATTTTTTTTTTTAGTTGGTCCTGTTTCCTTGCTCTTGCAAATTATTTCTTAACATGTATAACATATGGTGTTATGCTCTAAGAGATATAGTCATTGAATCCTCAATAATATTTTAACTTTTCTTTGTTTTTACTTTTTTTTCAAATAGTGGATATATGGCCCCGGAATATGCTACGGAAAGACTATTCTCCGTCAAATCTGATGTTTTCAGTTTTGGAGTTATACTACTAGAGATTATAAGTAGAAGAAAGAATAGCGGGTTTCATCTTTCAAAACCCAGATTAAACTTACTAAATTATGTATGCAACTAAATCCAAATTTGCTTTTGAGGATTTTTTTTTTCTTTATTTCCAATTATTGATATATCGATCTTAATTCATGACTTGTATATAACATTGTAGGCATGGAAACTAAGGTGTGAAGGACAAACACTAATGCTGATGGATCCAGAAATCACCCAGTCATGTGTTCCGGTTGAACTATTGAGATGCATCCATATTGGATTGTTGTGCATTCAGGAAGACCCAATAGATAGACCTACCATGTCATTTGTGGTTGTTATGCTAGCGAGTGATAGCGTAATACTTCCTCAACCAACCCAACCTGCATTTTCCATTGGGCGAGTTGCAAGATTAGCTCAAACTTCACAAGATGTAATAGCTTGTTCTGTTAATGAGGTAACGTTTTCAAATGTAACCCCTAGATGACAATTTTTTTTTTTTGTTTTTTTGTTTACTTAATTATTTGATGTATTCAATGATTTATAGACATGTATGTTATAGTAACATATTTTCCATGGAGACATCATTTTTAATTGGGTGTTTTAGTAGCAATGACAGTGTTTATTTAATTGGCTGTTATGTTTTACAACCGAACATGTACGGTTGTTTTATTTTATTATCTAGTATTCTAGTTCATGCATGGTTATTTGCAAACCATCAAACCGAAAATTTCCAATTTTGTGATTATTGGCAAATCTCATCTATGTCTTCCACTATCTTTATTGTCATGGCCACCAGTAACAAACTATCCTTCTCTGAGACATTTCAAAAACACTTTGGCAACAAAAAATCAAAACTTTCTGAACCACATGTCCACATATAAAAACACATATAAATTGACAACATATTGACATGTTTAAAGAGCAGACATTCCACGTCGGCGATAACAGCTTCATGATCATTGTTGTTTCCCGTTAAAGCATCCCAGAACTGGAGGTGGGTTTTGATGAATTTGAATTCTTGAGATGAAGAACAAGGCTTTGTTTGTAGATTGTAGTGGTGCGTGTTTTGAGTGAAAATGGAGTTGCAGAAGGGAATATGGCGAGCGAGTGAAAACAATACTGTAGTGAATATCTAAGCAGAAGAGAAGATGATTGCTTTCAAAGTTCAAATTGGTTTATTCCAGATTGTCTTGTTGATTACATCCCTATCAAGCATCAGCAATTTTTGATCATCGATCGTTCCTGATCATTGCCGCCGTCGGATCACTTTTAGTTTTCTGCATAGTAGAGACGATGAAAACGAGAATGAGAAGGGCAACTAGAGAAACGACATCGTACGAAATAACAATTGCTGAAATTGTTGATGTGAGTGGGCACGTCATTATCATTGCTGACGTGTTAAATAACTTTTTCATTGAGCGGCTTATTTGTCTAGAAATATTAGTAAATACTAAGTGCAACTTCATCTGACACATCATTCACACCAAATGCATCAAAAAATTTGGAGAACATTTTTGCTCACCCCCTTCAAGGGAGGTAACCATTACCCCCCTCTTGTATGGATGACATGTGTCATAGAGGAGTAAATTTTTAGACAATTTTACCCCTCCATAGACACATGTCATGTGTATGGGAGGGAGGTAATGCTTACCCCCCTTGAAAGGGGGGTGAGCAAAAATGGACTCAAAAATTTATTGGAGCTACAGTGCATACCAACCACCAAATCTTTTTTTTTTTTTTGTTAAATGTCAAATCAACAATTATGATTTGTTAAAATTACTAATTTAACCATCTCATACTTAATTATAACAATATATATTCCCAGAAACTATACCGTTGAAAAGATCTTGTTGAGATCTTAAAATAATACCAATATTAATATACATATTTAATTTATTAAATATAATTATTAATTAATACATTTAACCAATATAGTAATTATTTTATTTTTAGACATTATATGAGTAATTATTTAAGAATAATATTGTTATGCCAAAAAAAAAAAATTATTATTGTACAAGTTAAATAATAAAAATTAATTAGTATTGCACAAATATGTATTGGAAGAATATTCTTTAAAGATGTTCTTTTAATGTAAAATTTGGTATGTACACATTGAAGTGGAAAAAAAATTGGTGTAAAAAAAATGCTCTTTTTATGATAAATTGATGTTGTTGACGGCGATTTTTGGATTGACTCGGTCAACAATAATATGTTACTCAAAACGAATGAATAAAGAAAATAAATCAATGCATGCAGGACAGATTTTACGTGGAAAACCCTTGAATGGGAAAAAACCACGGTGCCCCTTAAGGGCGAGAGAATTCACTATGAATTACTTATGATTTACACACTCAAATCTCTCATACAATAGCCTGATTTCTCTCTCTCTCTGATCTCGAACCCCTTTTCATGGGGTTTTAGGTTCTATTTATATGGGCTCCCCCTAGGGTTTCCGGCTTATCTGCCGTGTTGATAGGGGACTCCTTATTTTGTGTTGTATAAGGAGTCTAGAGTCGGCAAATAACTTCTTTAGGGTTTGTTTCCTGTTTGGACTCTTCCTTTTTTGAAGAAGATTCGTATCTTGTTTGGAATAGGATTTAGTCCTTGTGTCTTGACTAGATTTGATCCCTGTTTTGACGTGGAAATATACTTGGAATTGGATTACCCTTTCTGGCTGTGTATTTTTGGCGAACACCTTTAGACTGGCGAGCGCATTTCGTCTCTTCATTGGGTAAACAGTTGTGGCGAACACTCCTTTTCTTTGAATCGGCGAACGTGCCTACTGGCACTCCCTTTGACTGATTTCTTCTTGCTGACGAGTCAATGGATGACGTGTCTATGTTTTAATTGTTTCTATGCTGACGTGTCCTTTCATCAAATTTATACCTACAACAGATGTAATATTTGATGTACCGGATTAAAGTTACTCTAATGACATGCCATGACATGTCTATAAGGACTTGTTAATGTTCCTAGCATGTAAGACTTGTGGTTGACATGTCTTGTCAGCTAGACTTTTATACTGATGTGACTAGACACATTAACCAATTATACAAGAGAAAATTGTACAAACTTACTATAATATTTCCCATTATGGTATAATATTCAACTAATGCCTTTAATTATATAAACAACCCCTCATGTTAATCAACTTCAGTTAAAGATAATCATTGACTATGATTTTTTTTTAAAGCCCAAAATTGCCCCTGCATTTCATTACAAAAAAAATCTTAAGCCCTTTATTTAAAACATTATCTACTTTAAATTATTAAAATATAAAAAATAAACACTAAGCATAATCCTTTTTAAATAAAAAAAAAAACTCAAAAATAATATATTAAAAAAATAATTTAAGAAAACGTTATTTTGAGAAAATATGATTTAATAATATATTAAAAACAACACAAAAAAAAAAAATGTTATTTTGAGAAAATATAATTTAAAATGTGGAAATTACACAAACTGACCACATATATTAGGGAATATTTGTTTTTAACCACAAACGAACTTTTATTTATTAATAACCATGTTTTTGAGAAATTACTAGAAACCCCTCATATAAAAGCTACCCTCAAAACACTCTCTCTCCTTCTTTCCTTTCTTTCTTCTCTCTCTCTCCTCTTCTCTCTCTCCCCATCTGCTCTCTCTTCTCTCTTTCTCGGTGCCGTCGCCAGGCCGGACGTCGTCCTCTACCGCCGGAAGTCGTCGCCGAGCTCGCACGACCTCCACGAACCAGCGGTTGCAAGAACCACGACTAGCGGCTGCACGAACCACGACCAGGCTGCACGAACGCGATGGGAGAACGACGAACCAACGGCTGCACGAACCAGCGACCGGCGATGGGAACCGACCAGTCGACGACGTCCGGAGGCTCGGTGCTCGCGATCCTCGTCGGCGATTGGATCTGCAAAACAAAAGAGAAACAAAAAACCTAAACCTAATTTGAATTTGGGGAAGAAGAAGAGGAAGAAGAAAATGGGGAAAAAAAAAAACTTATCCTAATTTCAATTTAGTCCAGATTTCAAGTTTGGATATTTTAATTTAGTCCAGATTTCAAGTTTTGACATTTCACTTTAGCCATGATTTCAAGTTTTCTTCGAGATTTAAAATAAAACTATTTCAGGGGCACTCTGGTAATTGATGGACATACACTGAAATTTTTTTAAAAAAGTGGTTATTAACAATTAACTTTTCAAAAGTGGTTATTAAGGAAAGTTTGATAATCACTATGGCTATTTATGGTTTTTTCTCATTTAAAATTATGTAAGTCCAATATGAATAGTGGTAATGTGTTACATATTTTTGAATTTTTTTTTGTTTTTATTATATTATTTTTTAAAAAAAATATATTTAAAAAGGATTATGTTTAGTATTCTAAACACAAATATAAATAAAATCATCAAAAGTTTGAAATAAAAATATAATCATTTGCCATAATAAAATACAGTAGCACCGAAATTTATTCAATGTTCATCTCTATAAGACAAAATAATTTGACTCAATATAAATTACGCATTATATTTTGATTCAAAAATAAATGAATAAACAAATAAAATAAATACTAAACATAATCCTTTTTAAATAAAAAAATGTTTTAAATTTCAAAAATATGTAACACATTACCACTATTTATATTGGACTTGCATAATTTTAAATTATATTTTCTCAAAATAACGTTTTTTTTTGTTTTTTTTTTAAATATTATTAAATTGTATTTTCTGAAAATAACATTTTCCTAATTTTTTTTTGTTTTTAATATATTATTTTTTATTTTTTTATTTAAAAAGAATTATGTTTAGTATTTATTTTTTATATTCTAATAATTTAAAGTAGATAATGTTTTAAATAAAGGGCAATTAAGATTTTTCTTGTAATAAAGTGCAGGGGCAATTTTGGGCTTTCAAAAAAAAAATGGTTAATGGTTATCTTTAACATAACCAGCGTTGACTAACAGGAGAGGTTGTTTGTGCAATTAAATGCATTAGTTGAATATTATGCTATAATGGGAAACGTTAGTATAAGTTTGTGCAATTTTCCCATTATACAAAGATGTTTCTCTTTAATCAAATGATGAGCAAGTTGTTTTCATAAACCCAGTAGAAATTTAAGGGTCTGTTTGGTAACGTTTTCATTTTCTGTTTTCTAATTTTCGTTTGATTTCAAGAAATTGATTTTTTAATTTTTTTAATTTGAAAATGTGTTTGATAGCAATTATTGAAAACGATATTCTAATAATGTAAACATAAAAAACGCGTCTAATAGAATAATTTAAAACGAGTAAACAGTGATAATATCAATTTTTCTTTATATATATTTTTTGGAATAATTGAATTTATTGAAAAACTGAAAAAAAAAAAAAAAAAAATCTTTTTTAATGGATCTCCACCATCCATCTCAAATATAGATAGTGTAGACTAGGGGTGGGCATGGATTGGTTCAGTTCAATTCGATTTTGGCCAAAACCGTATTGAACCGATATATATTCGATTTTTAAAAATGTGAATCGGTTTGAACAGTTTTGAACTTGAAAACCGAATTGAACCAACATGTTTAATTCGATTTTAGGCCTATTGGGCTTTGAAGGTTTTTTTATATGCTTTTTAATTTTTTGGGCCTTTAAGTTGTTTTTTTGGTATTAAAGTTTAAACTTTTTTCAGGAAACATAATACTATATGTAAAAAATAATTTAAACAAAATACAAACCAATTCTCTATCCAAATCTAAAATTTCAATCATATTAAGCCTACATACTCAATCAAAATATAAAATCTTCATAACTTCTACAAAATAGAAGTAAAAAAAATATAGTACATAATATAATCCAAAATAAAACATCATCAACTAACAGTCCATGATAAAATTGAGCCTTACAAAGTAATTTATTAAGACAATTCGGTTTATTCAAATTTCAAATCGGTTTGAACAGAATAGAAGCTATGAACCGAATCAAACACCCTTTTTCGGTTCGGTTCAAATCGGTTTCGGTTTTTATACCCACCCCCTATGGAGACGTAATATATATTTTTTTTAAGGGAAAAAAAAAAAAAAGTGAAGTTCCGGTCACCAAATTGGATCTCCACCATCCATCTAGATGGAGCTTTGATCTCTCTTTTTCTTCTTTCTCTTACTTTGTTCATGGTGTGTTTGAAATTAAAAAAGGGCAAATTGCACTAAACCCCTTGAAGTTTGGACAAGTTGCATTTAGATGAAAAAGTTTTGTTATTATATATTAACACCCCCAAAACTTAAATTTGAATTTTAAAATGTCTAAAATGCCCCTAGTTATATTATTTTATACTTTATTTTTTTTACCTTTTAACCAAAAATTTCTAAACTTTAATAAAATAAAAAAATTAAATAAAAGATATGATTCATTAAATAAATAAATAATTTTTTTTTAAAAATAAATAGTTTAAAAAATATATATTTTTTTAAAAAAAATTAAATAAATAGTTTTAAAAAATTAAATAAATAGTTTTAAGAAATCAAATAAATAAATATTTTAAATAAGTAAATAAATGAATTTTTTTTTTTTTTTTTAAGAATATCCATTAACAGGGACAAGAAAAACTCTAAATATCCAAACTTTTACGATAAGGATGATGGTGAGAGAAGGTTCAAGGTTCCAACACTAAATGAAGTGGTTGAAGAAGGCAAGAAGACTCCCAATGTTGGGAACCTTGAAGCTTCTCTCACCATAAAAGTTTGGATATTTAGAGCTTTTTTTGTCCCTACTAATGGATATCTTTAAAAAAAATTAATGTTTTTAATTTTTTTCAATTTTTTTAAAACCCTTTATTTATTTAATTTTTTTAAAACTATTTATCTATTTGATTTTTTAAAACTATTTATTTATTTATTTATTTTAAAGTATTTATTTATTTATTTATTTATTTTAAAGTATTTATTTATTTATTTATTTTAAAGTATTTATTTATTTTTTTTAAACTATTTATTTATTTAATGAATCATATCTTTTATTTAATTTTTTTTATTTTATTAAAGTTTATAAAGTTTTTGGTTAAAAGGTAAAAAAAAAATAAAGTATAAAATAATATAACTAGGGGCATTTTAGGTATTTTAAAAGTTAAATTTAAGTTTTAGAGGTGTTAGTGTATAATAACAAAACTTTTCCATCTAAGTGCAACCTGTCCAAACCTCAAGGGGTTCAGTGTAATTTGCCCATTAAAAAAATAAAACTGGAATTAAATTATAGTAATAAATGAATGAATGAATAATAAAAAAACAAGTGAATGATGAGAGAGAGGGAGAGCCGAGATAAATCTGGAAGGCTAAGTGAGAGATTCTTCTTTCAACCCCTTCCATCTACCCAACTCAACTTCCATCTACCCAACTCAACTCAGTCTGCACGCAACACAACAACAGTCCAGAAAAGTCTTCTCTTCTCTTCTATTCATCATCTTTTTTTTCCTCAAACCAATGATTTCTTATAAGAAAAGAGAGATCGAGAATTGATCTATTAACAAAGAACATATCATGTTAAAAATCATCAAGTAGAAAGAACCGATAAAGAGAAAAAAAAAAAAAAAAAACCTAAAAAAAATTGACATCATCATCAACAGGAAGGAGAAGAAGAAACAGGAAATAAAGATGGTGATCAGATTAATAGTACATGAATTTTATTCTGGCCTTTTCTTTTCTTTTCTTTTTTTATGAAATAACCCCCATCTCTCTCTCCCTCTCTCTCCCAATGCAAATATTCCAGCTGTAGATCACATTCTAATGATTTCTTTTTTTATGAAATAACCCCCATCATCTATTCATCATCTTTTTTTTTTTCTTTTTTAAATAAAGGCCACAATCAAATATTCCAGCTGTAGATCACATTCTAAGTCAAATATACCATTAATTAAAAAAAAATAGTTTTCAATAAAAAAAAATAGTTTTTGACGTGTCCAACTTTTCATTCTTTAAATTAAAAAAATAGTTTTTAATGTTTTTGTTTTCTTTTTTATTTTAATTTTTAATATTTTTTAAACTCAAAAAACAAAAAACACAGAAACGACAAGTAATCTCTGTCTTCTCTCTTAATTTATTTAATTTAATGCTTCAATTAACCGAACCGGGTTCGGTTAGCAAAAACATAAGCATACATGTAACTCTTTGGCCAATTCACCAAATTATTAAAGGAATTGTTTTTTCTCTGTTTTTATTTTTATTTTTATTTTTTATTTTAAGTATTATAAACTCTTAATATTTCAACTATAATCTAAAAAGTATTGAAATTGAATTGTGCAACATAAACTATTGAGGTGTTAGTAGAAAAGTATTTTTAAAGATATGATTTATAACTAGTGGACCTTGCTAGAGAACAAGATGTACTTAAGGTGCCTATGCTTCCACATTGAAATATTTGAATTTCATTATGAACATTTTATAAGTATACATGGATAGTTTTCTCCCCGGTATTGAAGGAGTAGATATCTAAACCATACATTTAGTACTTAATGACAGCAGATCCTGGCAGGCCTCCGATCCATTTAGTGTCACATTAAAAATAGGATTAAAACTAGTATTCATATATGACAGGACTCGACCCGACTCCTATATTAAATAGAGGGAATCTTGTGAAAATCTTATTTTTCTAACTGAAATCTGAAATCTTCTGGAAAACCTTACTGAAAATCATATGAATATGAATTCTAATGAAATCTTTAACGATCACTTTGGCTTTTCAAAAATTTTCAACCTTGTAACTTAAAAATGCAATTTAAATGTAGGTTATGGTCCATCATAAAATATACTAAAGTTAAAATAAAAAATCTGCTTTCTTTGTATTGGACCCATCTGTTGAATATTTACATACATATTTAAAACTATTTATAAAAAAAAATCTGAAAATATACACATTTGATTGTTTTAATTAAAATAATGAACTACCATTTCTCTCTTTATTTCTCTTTTATTCTTCTCCGCCGCCTGACTTCTCTCTTCTCTCTTCTCTCTTCTCTCGTCTCTATTTTTTTTTTTTTTTTAAATCTATATTATTATATATAAGCCACAACACACACATGCACTTATACACTTGCCACCCCACACACATGCACTCCACCTGGAAGCTGGTTGCCTCTTTACTTAAATTCTATTTTTTTTTAAAAAAATCTTATCTAATAGCAAGGTGTGAGTCTAATTGGGGTTAGACTTGGGCTTTTGGGCCTATCTAACTAGATCTTGGATCATGTGTTTGGTCCGGATACTAGGTTTGGGAAAATCTATCTGGAACTGGACCTTACCAGATAATTTTATTTTTATTTTTTTATTTTGAAGTGTTACATAAATTCATGATATTTTGGGAGAAGGATGACTCGAATCCAATATTATTAGACAGTCAATGTTTGGAGAAGAAAAGTTATGCGAAGATCTTTTCTGGATTCTAAATAGAGAGCCAAATATTATCAAATATTATCGTTGACCGTACTCATTTCGGTTGCTCATCTCTTTCCAGTCAAACTGTGGCCAATTAGAAAGATGGACCGGATGTTGCAAGTTTTGTTGTCAATTTGTCAATGAATCGTTTACATTAGACTAAGAGATTTTTTCGACACTCAATTGGTTAATTTCACCAAATCATAAAAGGATTTGCTTTTTTATTTTTTTATTTATTTTATTTATATATATAAAAATAAAAACTCTTAATATTTCAACTATAATCTAGAAAGTATTGAAATTGAATTATGCAACATAAATTATTGATGTATTATTAGTAGAAAAGTATTTTGAGGGATATGATTTATAACCAGTGGACCTACAGAACAAGATGTACTAGTTTAAAACAAGTTGCACAGCCCCGTATTTGTGGGAGTAGATATATATTAGATATGGTAGTAGATATATATCAAATATGGTAGTAGAATTCTGGACCGTAGCAGTAGATATCTACTAGATATGACAGTAGCTATCTGAGCCGCAGCAGGTCCCGAAAGTCCTCTAACTCGTTCAGTGTCACTTAAAAAAAAAAAAAAAAAAGGTTTTTAAGCGAGTTTCTACACGCATGAAACAATGACGTCTCTAACTAAGCTATATGAGACTTCTACTCCAATCTCAATTATGTTGGTCTTTGTGTCTCAATATTCTTTGGATTAATAATTTTTTGAGTTGAAGTCATCCCAATATTCTTGGCATCTTTCACATAAGGTTTTACCAGGCCAATTGAAACTAATTGTGGTTGCTCTGCTTTGAAAGTTTCCCACCCACGACTAAGAAGACTAGCCATTTTGTTTGATTATTTTGCTTTTCATTGATTTTTCTAAAACGTTTAAGTTGACAAATTATATGTTAACTATTTCAATATTGACTGTTTCTTGCCAGCTGAAACTAGTTGTCCCAGTTCAGATTTCAAGTTTGAAAATGATTCCAATAACTGCTTTGATTGACTTTTATAGATAGTCCTTCGTCACATTAATGATCATGTACGGTTCCTGCCAATGGTGTTTTGATTGATAGTTCAAGGTCACAAGGAAGATGTCGACTCTTGCTTTTACTTGCTCAGGAAGTATCTGCTTGCTTTACTTGCTTTCTTTGGTATCCATGGTGATGTCTCAGACGTTCCCTTACCGGCATTGCCCACTTGATTCGAATAACACTGCTTCCACCAAGTTCAGGGACAATCTCAACAACCTCTTCAACGGAAAGCTTTACGATGAGCGTGGCAACTCTCTCTCTTACAATACAACTGATGGGGAAACCCCGGACAGAGTTTATAGTAATTATATTTGTAGATTCGATTTTTCTCCAGAAACCTGCAGGAATTGTGTAAATAATGCAACCAAGTACATCCTGGAACAGTGTAATGGCACGCAGGAGGCAGTTCTATGGTATCCGACGTGTATGGTGCGGTACTCTTACAGGAATTTCTTCTCTACCTTGGAGTTAGTTCCAACGCTATACGCATGGAATGCAGGAAACATTACTCGGCCTGGTCAGTTCGCAATCATTTTGAATGAGACCTTCAATGATTTAATCTTGAGGGCACCTTTGAACCCTTCTAAGTACGCGATCCACGAAGGCAACATTTCGGACTTTGAACGACTATATAGTCTTGCTCAGTGCACAGAAGATTTGTCTACAGAAGATTGCGGCACTTGCCTGAAAGCTGCTTTTGATCTAGTTACAGCAGATAGCGTCCAGGGCAAGCAAGGTGGTAGAGTTCTTATTCCAAGCTGTTTTGTTAGGTATGAATTGTTCCGTTTTTACGGGGATCCTTACGTTGTTGGATCTCCAGGCCCCATCTCTCAACCTGATGGTGAGTTCATAAATTTTTCATTATCTAAATATCTAGATAAATAGAAATTATCAGTTGCGCTATTGTAGTGATTATCAGGTCTAATAATTGATTTCCGTAGATAACAGCGGAAGGAGAAAGAAGGAAAGCAGAGCATGGATTCTAATCACTATAACAACCGTATCGGTATTTATCATAATTGCGATGTTTAGTTCTTTTTTCTGGTGTATGTGGAGAAGGTGGAGAAGAGACAAAGGTAGTAGTTTGTTTACTTGGCATCATCAAAGCTATACTACCACTCTGTTTTCCTCGATTAATTCAGCTTGACTTTGCAGAAGAGGAAATAAACAATCAAGAGGCTCCAATAATTCAAATGTCGGAACGAAGAATGGGAGATGAACGGTCATATGATATTTTACGAAGAGATAATCAGCATCAGACGGAATCTCAAGACTTTCCTGTGTTTCCGCTAAGTCTCATGCTTGAGGTTACACAAGATTTCTCTGATGAAAATAAGCTTGGAGAAGGTGGGTTCGGCACTGTCTACAAGGTATGTAATATCTGTGTCCTAAATTTTCAGGGGTTTTGTTTCAATGGTGTTGTGGTAGTTTTGCCATTTTGATCTTGTTGCAGCTGCAGTGTCTTTTCGTCGTTTTTGGCTTGTATGGCTTCTTGTTTTTTGGCTTGCTGGGCTTTGTTTCTATTGATTTCTTTCTTTGTAGCCTAGGGGTGTTGTTTTGAGGGTGGGTTGTAGCTCTTTTTGTTGGTTGGTGTGATATTGTTTAGGCTTCTTGTTGTGTTTCTGGTTTTGGTTTTCTTGGACTCTCGGCATGTGTGCGTGTAGTTCTTCTTGGCACATTTGGCCTTTTCATGAATAAAGATTTGCTGTTCAAAAAAAAAAAATAAATATTACAAGGTTATGGCTTTAAATTTTACATTAAAAAAATTCTGAATTGAACCTTACAGGTCATGTGTTGGAAAGTGTGTAGAATAACTTCAATTTACTGTGTAGCTTCCATTCAATTATGTTGTGCTATGCGATTGATTAATGGAATTGGTGTATTAAAGGACACGTTTGACTCAAATAGGCACTTTGCTTTTGTGTTTTATAACACAATCCAGGGAATTTTAGACGACGGTAAGGAAATTGCGGTGAAGAGACTCTCTAGAACATCCCGACAAGGGATACGAGAATTCAAGAATGAAGTCGGTTTAATTGCCAAATTACAACATAAGAATCTTGTGAGACTGTTAGGTTGCTGCTTAGAGGGCGATGAAATGCTGCTCGTTTATGAGTTCATGCCCAACAAAAGCCTTGATTTCCTCCTTTTTGGTTTGCCTCTCAAGCTTTCTAATGCCTGTTAGTTGTTACTGTACAATAATTACATAATCCATATCTAAATTTTATTTGTTTTCATTCATTGTTAGATACAACAAGAAGTGTGCAACTGGATTGGAAAACACGCGTAAGCATCATTAATGGAATTGCACGAGGTCTCTTGTATCTACATGAAGATTCCCGACTTAGAATTATTCATCGGGATTTAAAATCTAGTAATGTTTTGTTAGATCATGATATGAATCCAAAGATATCAGACTTTGGGATGGCTAGAATATTTGGTGGGAATCAAAATGAAGCTAATACCAATAGAGTTGTTGGAACATAGTAAGTGCATTTCTTTCTAATTGGCTCTTTTTCCTTCCTGTTACAATCGAGGTGCAAAAAATCCACTTCTATACTTGATTTTTTTTTTTTTTTTTTTTTTTGAACTATTATAATTTTGAGGTTTGGTAATTTATTGTTTTTAAACAGTGGATACATGGCTCCAGAGTATGCTATGGAAGGACTATTTTCCATCAAATCAGATGTTTTTAGTTTCGGAGTTCTATTGCTGGAGATTATAAGTGGGAAAAAGAATGGTAGATTTTATCATTCAGAAAACGGTCTAAGTCTCTTTAATTATGTAAGTAACTAAATCTATTTGTGTTCTTATAGAATGATTGCCAATGATCCATACAACAATCTTAGCTCATGACATATAACATTGCATGCAGGCATGGAAACTATGGTGTGAAGGACTTGCATTACAGTTTATCGATCCAGTACTTGTGGAGTTAAGTGTTCCGGTCGAACTAATGAAATACATTCAGGTTGGATTGTTATGTGTACAAGAAAACCCAACGGACAGACCTAGTATGTCATCTGTGGTTATTATGTTAGCTAGTGATAGCATAAAACTTCCTCAACCAACCCAACCTGCATTTTCTGTTGGGCGAGTTGTTGAAAAATATGCTCAATCCTCATCTGATGTGAACGTTTGTTCAATTAATGGGGTAACCATGTCAAATGTATTACCTCGGTAATTAATTTTGTTTTTTTTTTTTTCATTGTTTGTGGTATTACTAATTATATAAAAAGAAATAGTGATCTTACTTTGGCTAATAATTATCAATCTTTGTATGATCAGTAGTCCAGCTATCATCTCTTCTTCCTCTAAAGAGAAATTCATGAATACAATTATGCTTTCTAATTAACCATAATTAATGCAACGCAAACAATAATTAAACCAATCAGATTTTTCAAATTGTGTTATGAATATAATTAATCTCATCAAGACTTTTATATAAAAGATCATAAGACATGATCTCCTCATCTTAAAAAAAGTGTTCTTTAATCCATTGTTGAATTTTCTATTGCTTAAGTGAGATTTTCAAATTTCTATGATTCATTTTGAATTCAGGTAATGAATTCCAAGATAATTGCTTTATGAGAGCTTTTTTGTATTCAAAGTCATACTCTGAATTTTATTACAATCAAATTATCTTCATTGACTAATCTAAATTTGTCATTTAGTTTAGTTATTCTGATGATGTTATCAGCTTGCTAATTGGTTTCCAGTCAATGTAAGGTACATTGAATATGTAAGTAGAAGTCCATGTCATTAAATCATTTAAAATCAGTCTAAGATTCTTTTTTTAATATACAAGCACCTTCCTCGAAACTACATTCACACGGCTATTGTCATACCGAGTTTGTTTATTTGTATAGGCCAGGACCACAATTACTTACCGAAGAACTCTAATTAATAATTTTTAAGTCGGGTCTATTTTAGGAACAAAGTTATATAACATTTCGGTCCTGAAAATTTATTTCTGGACCGACCTGATTAGAGAAGAACCTTAACTCTGTTAGTTTATTAGTTTGTGCTTCTTTTACTAGTCTTCTGTTAATAACAGGAAGTAAAATCTCAGAAAAACAATTGATATGACTTTCTACTTGGAATTTTTCAGAAAAAAAAAAAACCAGATAACTACATCCCTAGACTCTACATGACTGCATGCCTGGTTTGCTTATATAGCTGCAAAATAGAATTTATTTTCAAAAGAAAAAATATGGTTCATGTCAGAATTGTTACAAAAACCATGCAACTACTTTTTCTTTATTTTCTTATAACCTGTCTTTGTGATTTTGCTGATGCCAATCTTCAAAATATCACTAGTGGTGATCCTCCATACAATATTTGTACAAACAGTAACAATTATGCAACCGATAGTCCATTCGAAAATAATCTGCATAATCTCTTAGATGTTTTGTCCTTGAATGCTTCTGTCATCAAGTTTTCCAGTTTCTACACCGGAGATGACTCTGATAGAGTTTATGGTCTCTACATGTGCTTCAATTATAACTATACTACATATGTTGATTGCAAAAACTGTATAGCCACCACCGCGTCTCAAAACATCGTCAGGTATTGTCCAAGCAAAAAGGAAGCAATTGTTTGGGAAGATTCCTGCCTGTTGCGCTACTCTAGCGAAGATTTCTTTGGCAAATTGGATGTCACAGGAAATATTCCCAAAGCTAACTCCCAAAACGTATCAGACCCGGAAGGGTACAGATCAGTCGTGAACAGAACTCTGAGTACTCTTACCAAGCAAGCAGCTTATAATCCTGTAAATAACATGTCTGCTACCGGAGTGGAACCCTTTACGAAAACAGAAACATTGTATGCTCTAGTTCAATGCACTAGAGACTTATCCGGTGATGATTGTAGTTCATGCCTCCAGACTGCTACTGGAAAGATTTTATCTTGCTGCTATTTTCTTCGTGGAGCACGAGTTCACAGCCGTAGTTGCTTTTTGAGGTATGAATTGTATGACTTTGTTAACGGTGCCTCTGAATCTTCTGTTTCTTCAGGAAACCAAGCCCAAGGGAAAGGCAAGTGCATGCCACAATTTCAACATAAGAATTTGCTTAAATGATGATGGTGTTAAATAATTCGAAAATCGATATTTAGTACTGTGTTCTCAAATGCAGGTAACGAAAGGAAGATATGGATGATTACAATTCTAACTATTGTAGCAGCATTTGTACTTGGGGGACTCTTGGCTTTCACTATCTACTATCTTACAAAGAAAAAGGGAATTCGTAAAACCAGAGGTGATTATTAGAATCTTTATAGTTCTAGCATCTCCTTCTTTTTATTGTTGTTTTTACATTTTATATTTGTGTTTCAGGTGAATCACAGGATATCGGTGGTGACGGGAACTATCACCAACATATGCAAGGGAGGGATGATATAGAAGCTCAGGAGTTTTACATTGACCTGAAATCCATACATTTAGCAACTGATAACTTTTCTGATTCAAATATGCTAGGACAAGGCGGTTTTGGTCCTGTTTACAAGGTATACAATATTTCTCATTTTTGTTATCTTATATAAATGAAAATATATTGATACCGTTAGAGTGCTTAAATACTATAAGCTTTTAGGTTTGATTGTTAGTTTTGCTATTCCGGAATGTTGGAAAATTCCAACATGTGGGGTCACACATGTAAATATTAAATGTGTTATGCTATCTTTGGTTAAGCCTAAATTAAAGTGATCTAATTAAGATTTAAAGTTTTAAGGCTTAAGGGTATAATTGTCATGGAATTAATGTGTAGATACCAAAGTGCTATATCTAATTTGATGAGGGGCCAAATTAGAAATAGCAAACCTTATATAATATATTAGGGTTATGGTCCCCAAATTACACGATACTTTTCTTGTCTGCATCCCCATCACAGAACAAGAGAGAACAATTTAGGGTTCATAAAGGTTGTGATAATTTGGAAGATCACAACCCGTTCACCAACCTCCGGCAATGGATTCAGGTACGCTTCCGCTTTCTATTTCTCTTGAATTGACATGGGTTAATAATATATGTTTAGGGTTAGATTAATCATGATATTAGAAACATGTTTAGGTTGAGATTCGGATTAATTATATGCCTATGCATGTTGATTATATGTTAATCGAATTCCTTACAAGTGGTATCAGAGTCTACCCATGATTGATTCTTGAGTTTTTAAGGAATTTTATATATTTTATTTTGGAGATAATTTTCGTTGTTCAATGAATTGGTGCTTTGTATCAGATATGTGTTAGATATATTGTTTTATATATATTTGATATATATTAATGATATATTGGTATTTGGTAGAGCAATAAAGAAACAAACAGGTATTTTGTATGTTTCTTTTTGTTTGGTGCGTTTGTTTTTTTGTTTTTGTTTTTTTTTTTCCTTACCTGATGTAAACCTTAATTTTTGTGAATCTTGGTTGAACTTTTGGTATCATGTTTGACCGAGATTCATTGAATTGAACTTCATGATTGTTTGACTTTTGTATATATAATATTTTTTGTGTTTATATTTACTGGATCCAATTTGCAGCTTTGTTGTATTGTATGTGCTTTCTTGCTCTTACTATGGATTCAGATAATAAAATTATTTGCGGTTCCTTTTGTGAGTTCAGTGGATGGATTTGTTACCTTGGATTGGTTTTGTCACCGATGTTAAATTGTTTTCTAATGGGTGTGAGTTTCAATCAGTTCTTTGATTTAATAACAAAAAAAAAAAATAATAATAATAAATAAATAAATAAATAAATAAATTTTGTTGGTGGCACGCACATCAAGCAAGTTTTTTTTTTTTGTATGATTGGATGAATTTGGGTATGTACAGTTTACTGTACTTCATTAAAAAAAAAAAAAATCGTTTTTTTTTTTGCCTCAGGCCCTTGTGTTGAAAATTTGAAATTCTTGAGGGACTGTTTTGTAATTATTTTGGGCCATTATGTGATTTTAATAAAGTTTCGGGGCCAATGTATAATTACCAAAACTTAATGGGCCAGTTTGAAATTTCAAAGGCATTTGGGGCTGAATTATAATTACTGAAAAATTTCGGGGTCAGTTTGTAATTTTCAAAACTTTTGGGGCCAATTTATAATTATTGAAAATTAATGGGCCATTTTATAATTATTAAAACTTGAGGGGCCTTTCTGTAATTTTACAAAATAAAAGGCAATTTTGTAGTTTTATTTTTAATATATATATATATATTTATTTAAGGATCAACTCAAATTCAAATATTTTTTTGGTATATCTTTTATGGTTAAATAAAGTAGTCCATCATTCTAAATGGGCTAATTGAAACAAGATGTCGCCAAAGTGACCTCTCTTGTGTAGATTGTTCATGAGGAATGTTGGATGTTTGTGTGTGTGCAAATTCATGCGGGTATTAGCCGGCCCAAAGGAAGGTTAATGCTTGGCCGAATTGCATACACACCTGTGGTGATAAACATGTGACAATTATAAGGTTTTACATGTGAATAATAAGTCGATCCAAAGATAGATTTATTATTTGACATGAATTATTGTCAATGTTTGATCACTGCGACAACAATACCACTTAAATTTAATATTGTGTGTGTAAATTCATGCGGGTATTAGCCGGCCCAAAGGAAGGTTAATATTTGGCCAAATTGCACACACACCTGTGGTGGTAAACATGTGACAATTATAAGGTTTTACATGTGAATAATAAATCGATCCAAAGATAGATTTATTGTTTGACATGAATTATTGTCAATGTTTGATCACTGCAACAAGAGTATCACTTACAATTAATATTACTGTCCAAAGACTTGATATTAATGTTGTGCTAGGTATCTTGAGATGGGACTTACCATTATTTGAATTTGTTGATTTTTGCATTTGGTTATTAATGTGAGCATATTTGTTTGTTTGTTTTGTTCTCTTTATGGCTA
The DNA here is from genome assembly GCA_954870605.1 of Acer campestre. NCBI lineage: Eukaryota > Viridiplantae > Streptophyta > Magnoliopsida > Sapindales > Sapindaceae > Acer > Acer campestre. Next base: position 3,890,064 of record OX940809.1, read on the forward strand.
GTGTTTATATTATATCTGCTAATATCAACTCAATACTCATGCTTAATGTGACCAACTTTAAGGATTTAAAGGAGAACATACTTACTGTTCTCAGCTGCATGAATCTGGACCTTGCACTTCGGATTAAGCAACCTATTTCTCTTACGGATGTAAGTTCTCCTAATGACTAAAAGAACTTTGAGAAGTGGGATCGCTCAAATCGCATGAGTCTTATGATTATCAAGCGCGGCATTTTGGAGGCATTTAGGGGTGTGGTATCTGAAAAGATAACCAAAGCCAAAGAGTTCCTAGCCGAAATTGAAAAGCGTTTTGTGAAAAAACAATAAGGCAGAAACAAGCATGCTTTTGCAAAGCTTGATTTCTATGAAGCACAAAGGCAAAGGGAACATAAGGGAGTACATTATGGAAATGTCTCAATTGCTTATAACCTTAAGGCACTGAAGCTCGAGCTGTCTAATGACTTGCTCATGCATTTAGTATTAATATCACTTCCTGCACAATATAGTCAGTTTAAGGTCAGTTACAACTGTCAGAAGGAGAAATGGACTCTTAATGAGCTCATTTCTTATTGTGTGCAAGAGGAAGAGAGATTGAAGCAAGAAAGAATCGAAAGTGCTCATTTGGCTTGCAACTCTAAGGACAAGGGCAAAAAGAGAAAGAATAATGAGGCGCTGAAAACAACAGCTTATATTCTGAACCGAGTGCCAACTAAAGCAGCTGCAAAAACACCTTATGAGCTTTGGATAGGCAGAAAGCCTAGTCTAAAGCATATTCACATTTGGGGATGTCCAGTAGAGGCAAGGCCTTATAGGCCACATAGAAAAGAAATTGGACTCCAAAACTGTAAGCAGCTACTTTATTGGCTACTCTGAGTGATCTAGGGGCTATAAATTTTATGATCCCACACTTAGGTCAATTTTTGAGACGGGAACTGCAACATTTTTTGAGGATGTTGAGTTTGGGGGGAGAAATAAGGTTAGAGACATTGTCTTTGAGGAGGAATCGACTTCGATTTCCACTATCGTTTTTGATAATGTGCAGGTTCCTATACCTGTCATTGATCAAGAAGCGAATCTGAATCCTCAACCAAACAATGTTGATCAACCCTCCATTCAAGATGAGGTAATTGTTCCTGAGGAACAAACTCAACAACCTCAAGAACCAGTGCCATTAAGGCGATCCACTAGAGAAAGGAGAAATGCTATTCTGGACGATTTTTTTCGTATTTCTCCAGGAACATGAGGAAGGCATTGGAATGGTGGAAAATGATCCAATCAACTTCCATCAAGCCATGCAGAGTTCCAACTCTCAAAAGTGGATTGATGCCATGAATGAGGAGTATAAGTCTATGCAAGACAATAAGGTTTGGGAACTTGTCCCATTACCAGAAGGTTCAAAGCCCATTGGTTGCAAATGGATTTTTAAAACCAAAAGGGATTCGAAAGGTAATGTGGAGAGGTATAAGGCTCGTCTTGTAGCTAAAGGTTTTACCCAAAAGGAAGAGATTGACTTTAAAGAGACTTTCTCTCTAGTTTCAACGAAAGACTCTTTTAGGACAATCATGGCACTTGTTGCACATTTTGACCTTGAGCTTCATCAGATGGATGTCAAGACGGCGTTTCTCAATGGTGACATTGACGAAACAATTTATTTGGTGCAGCCAGAAAACTTTGAGTCGGGAGACCCAAAGAATATGGTCTGTAAATTGACAAAGTCTATCTATGGACTCAAGCAAGCTTCTCGTCAGTGGTACCACAAGTTTCATCAAGTGATTATCTCGTTTGGTTTTGAGATAAAAGCTGTTGATAATTGTGTATATCACAAGTTCAGTGGGAGTAAGCACATATTCTTGGTTTTGTATGTCGATGACATATTGCTTGCCACAAATGATATAGGCATATTGCACGAAACTAAGAGATTTCTATCAAAGAATTTTGAGATGAAAGATCTTAGTGATGCCTCCTTTGTATTAGGGATCCTGATACAACGAGATCGCTCTCGGGGTATTCTTGGATTATCACAAAGAAGCTATATCGATAAAGTGCTCAAAAGGTTTGGCATGCAGGATAGCAAACCAGGTGACACCCCTGTCGCTAAGGGAGACAAGGTCATTCTCAATCAGTGCCCTAAAAATAACCTTGAAGTTAAGGAAATGCAGAAGATTCCCTATGCATCAGCTGTAGGGAGTCTAATGTATGCTCAGGTGTATACGCGTCCGGATATTGCGTACATTGTTGGTATGTTAGGCAGATATCTAAGTAACCCTGAGATGGATCATTGGAAAGCAGCCAAACGGGTTATGAGGTATTTGTAGAGAACAAAAGATCACATGCTCACATATAAGAGATCGGATTAGTTGGAGATCATAGGGTATTCCGACTCTGATTATGCTGGATGCCATGGTAGCAAAGTTTGTAGCATGCTATGAGGCATCCAATCATGGGATATGACTGCGAAATTTTGTCACTGGGCTGCGCATTATGGAGGGTATTGAAAGACCACTCAAACTATATTGTGACAATAAGTCAGCAGTGCTATATTCCAACAACAACAGGAGCTCATCTAGGTCAAATCATATTGAAATTAAGTTCCTAGTTGTGAAGGAAAAAGTGCAGAGTGGACAAATATCCATAGAGCACATTAGGACAAACTCCATGATATTGGGATTACCACCCAAGGTCTTTCATGAGCACACTGCTCATATGGGTGTTATTTTGTGTGAGGATATCACATTATAGTGGGAGTTTGTATTATTTTGTATTTTATTGCTTTATGTTTGATTTTGGACATACTTATACATTTATGTATTTGGATATTTTTCTGATCAGAAATAAAGTATTCATTTCATTTCACTTCACTCTGTTGCATTGTGTTAAGTTGATCTCACTAAAGAATAAAGTAGGACCAGTTGGAAATAGACATGTATAGATCACATTGCATGTAATTTCCATGCTACGCATCCATGATTGGTCTATGTCATTTGGTTATGTTGCTGTATGTGACCATTGATGGGTTTAGTCACGCTAAATGTGACGAAAACCGCTTTGATCCTATAACGGCATAATCAATGGACGAGATTGTTCGGATATACCATAAAATTGTGATAGCAAAATTTTGGAGCTCATAAAGTTATACACATTTATAAAGTTACATATGTGACCCAGTGGGAGATTGTTGGAAAATTCCAACATGTGGGGTCACACATGTAAATATTAAATGTGTTATGCTATCTTTGGTTAAGCCTAAATTAAAGTGATCTAATTAAGATTTAAAGTTTTAAGGCTTAAGGGTATAATTGTCATGGAATTAATGTGTAGATACCAAAGTGCTATATCTAATTTGATGAGGGGTCAAATTAGAAATAGCAAACCTTATATAATATATTAGGGTTATGGTCCCCAAATTACACGATACTTTTCTTGTCTGCATCCCCATCACAGAACAAGAGAGAACAATTTAGGGTTCATAAATGTCGTGATAATTTGGAAGATCACAACCCGTTCACCAACCTCCGGCAATGGATTCAGGTACGCTTCCGCTTTCTATTTCTCTTGAATTAACATGGGTTAATAATATATGTTTAGGGTTAGATTAATCATGATATTAGAAACATGTTTAGGTTGAGATTCGGATTAATTATATGCCTATGCATGTTGATTATATGTTAATCGAATTCCTTACACGGAAGTCTTGGGTTCTAATCCCCCTACATGATTATTTGTATTTGTTATGTATTTGTGTTTGGGTTTGAGATATATGCACTTGCACGTGAGGGGATATGTTAGAGTGTTTAAATACTATTGTTGAGTTTTTTCCTATAGTTTAAACTTTTAGGTCCGATGATTAGTAACTACCAAATAATCAAAAGAAAGTAAATTTTCCAGGGTATATTGAGTGATGGAAAGGAAGTAGCAGTCAAGAGGCTATCCAGCTGTTCTGAGCAGGGAACAGAGGAATTCACTAATGAAGTACTACTGATTTTAAAGCTACAACACAAGAATCTTGTTAAGCTTTTAGGTTTTTGTGTAGATGGAGAGGAAAAGCTGCTTGTCTATGAATTTATGCCCAACAACAGTCTTGATGTGATCCTTTTTGGTATGTTTTCTTTTACATAATTTTATTTCTGACTTCTTTCAGCTATATATATATATATACATAGGTTCAATTTGATTATTGAGTCCTTGATTTTCACTTTTACTGGTTAGATCCAACGAAACGTGCACAGCTCAGTTGGAGCGAACGTCTTAATATTGTAAATGGAATTGCAAAGGGAATTCTTTATCTTCATGTGGATTCTCGACTTAGAATCATTCACAGAGACCTAAAAGCTAGCAATATCTTGCTGGACTTCAACATGAACCCGAAAATCTCAGACTTCGGAATGGCAAGGATCTTTGCTGGAAGTGAAGGTGAAGCTAATACTGCTAGAATAGTTGGAACATAGTAAGTGAAAAAAATGTTTCCTAAAAAAAATCTTACCATAAAAAAAATCTGATTCATTTTTTTTTTCCCGGTGAATAGTGGATATATGGCTCCAGAGTATGCTATGGAAGGATTATATTCCATTAAATCTGATGTTTTTAGTTTTGGAGTGCTCTTGATTGAGATTATAACTGGGAAAAGGAACGCAGGCTTCCATCATTCTAAACGCGCCACTAGCCTCCTAGCATATGTAAATTTATTCACCATAAACAATTCTACACTTATTGCGAAGTGTTAATTAATACTTCAAATTTACATGACTGATTCTATTGAAAAATGATACAGGCATGGCAGCTGTGGAATGAAGGCAATATATTGGAGTTGATGGATCCATTATTGGGCGATACATGTTTTCCAGATGAATTTTCGAGATACATCCGTATCGGATTGCTGTGTGTACAAGAGGATGCATTTGACAGGCCTACAATGTCATCTGTTGTTGTAATGTTGAAAGCTGAAACCGTGACTCTTCGTCAACCTGAAAGACCAGCCTTCTCCATGGGAAGATTTACTGATCACCGTGAAGTAAATGCTAACGATTGTTCTGTTAATGCTTTAACAGTTTCGGATATTTTGCCTCGGTGATTGGTTGAATGAATGGGTTTGATTTGAATAGTCACTGTGGTCCTGTCCTATAAAACTTAACAGTCCAAAACAATTGCCTGGTTTCTAATATTGTTTTATTTTGTAATTACCTGTAAGAATCTGTCACTGACTTTGAATTTTCTTTGCTTAGAACACATTAAAAAATTGTAATTGTTTAAAAGAATTGTTGTTATGATGTCTGATTGTCTTGTTTAAGGTAATTTATAATTTTCATAGAGGAATGCACAAAGTCAGAGAGCAGAATTTTTAATATATTTTTCATATATAATATGGTATCAAAGCTAGGTATATATTATCAGGTTCCTGCGTAAGGGTGCTCTATGTGATTGTATTTGTTATAAGTATTTGAATTTGTTCTGCATTGTATATTTTATTTTAATTAATTTAATCAGCATGACTATTTATGTATTTCTAATCTAAAAAAAAAGACATGGAGATTGAATAATCAAAGTCGATGGTAAAGTATTGTTTAGACAAAAAAAATTAATTAGCTTCTGTTTTCCGAAGAAGACATGAACATCTTAAGTACACAAACATATATGGTTCCGTTAGTAACTAACAATCCTAAAAGTTAGACAGAAAATTGTTGGGATTATTGTGTGAAAACCTTCAAATAAGACAAATTTAATTAAAGCAAAAAAGTTGTTTTTTGTCTTATGTGAAATTAAGAAAGCAAAGCATTAAATTGAGGTTGGTGGATTGTGCAGTGAAACAAAGTCAACAAAGGAAAGAAATTGGAGAATTGTTGCACCGCTGTTGCAATGGCAGCGTATGTGCAGCACTTCCAAATTTATGAAGAGCGCTGCGCATTTGACAGCGCCAAGGCAGCGGTCAGCGTCAGGGAAGAGCGCTGCGAGAGCGCTGTGATTTTTCGACAGCGGTTTGAGAGCGGTATTTATCACAGAGGAGCACGCTGTGCGAAGCGCTGCGAGAGCGCTGTGACACCGACATCGGTCCTACACAAATCTGCGTGAAATAAGACTTGCACAATAAAGAAAGAGCAAAAAAAGGAAGTAGATCATAATTAGGATTTGGCCAACCCTAGTGCTCCCATATAAATACCACCATTATGTAGATCTTAATGTGTGTGAGAAAAATTGCTAGAGAGATAGAAAGCAAATTGTAGAGAGACTGAGAGAGAGACAGAGAGATTGTAATCAACTCTGAAAGTAGTAGATTGAGTGCGGTGCGCTCCGTGGACGTAGGCAAATTGCTGAACCACGTAAAAATCTTTGGTGTCTTCTTTTCTTCTTATTGCTTTCATATTATCTGTGTGTTTAGATTTGTGTGTGCGATTTTTTCTTACAACAATTGGTATCAGAGCCTTAGGTTGGGGTAGGTTATTTTTCACACAAATCTAGGTTATCTCGAGGTCAACGATTTTATTGCAGAGATGGGATCTGAGAAAGATTCTCATAAGATTGAGAAATTCGATGGGACGAATTTCAGTTTCTGAAAGATGCAGATGGACGATTATCTGTACCAGAAGGACCTGCATTGGCCGATAAAAGAGAAGCCGGCAACCATGACCGATGCAGATTGATCAAAGAAGCGGATGCCAAAGAACATGGATGAAGAGGAGTTCGAACTGCTGGACAGGAAAGCATTGGGAGCAATTCGTCTCAGTTTGACGAAGCAGGTCGCTTTTAACGTAAAGGATCAGCTAACTGCCAAAGATCTGATGAAGACTTTATCAAACCTGTATGAACAGCCTTCTGCGGTAAGGAAGGTCCACTTTGTCAAGAAGCTATCAAATTTAAAGATGACAGAAGGTCAGGGTTTTAGAGAGTATCTAAACCAGTTTAATGAAGTGAAGGATGGGTTAACTTCTGTGTCTATGGGTTTCGATGAAGAATTCTTGGCGGTGTTTATGCTCACCCAATTGCCAGAAAGTTGGAAGATGACATGTCAGTCAATTGCCAACTCGTTCGGAAAAGAGAAATTGGATTTCTCACAGGTTGTGAACATGATCATGACCGAAGAGATTAGGATGCGTGAAGAGGGATTTGGAGCGTCTACATCTTCTGCATTGAATATGAAAGGTAGAGAAGGCAGAAATAGAAATCGGAACACAAATCAACGAGGAAGATCAAAGTCAAGAGGTAAGTCTAAATCCAGGTATCAGGTCAATTATTCGAGAAGTCAGCAACGAAGCAAGAAAGATGTAGAGTGCTGGAACTGTGGTAAGAAAGACCACTTCTCGTATGAATGTAGATCTGAAAAGAAAGATAAGGGCAAGGGCAATGTGAACTGTGTGTCAGAGGAGTTAGATGACTGCCTCATCTGCTCGTTGGAAAGTAAGACGGAGTCTTGGGTTCTGGATTCAGGAGCGTCTTTCTATGCCACACCTTATAGGGAGTTATTTGAGAATTACGTCTCCGGAAATTTAGGTAAGGTGTATCTTGGTGACGATCAAGCATGCAACATTACCGGGAAGGGAGATGTGAAGATTCAGCTGAAAGGGTCAGTTTGGAAACTCAATAACGTGAGGCACATACCAGATTTGAGGAAGAATTTGATCTCCATTGGGCAACTGGCGTCAGAAGGTTACGTGACAACTTTCACAGATGATAAGTGGAAGATTTCGAAGGGTATTATGACAATCGCCCGAGGAAATAAGAATGGGTCGCTTTACACTACAATAGATGGTTATGGTTCAATCGCTTGGCGGAAGGTAAAGATGATTCGAACTTGTGGCACCAGAGGTTTGGGCACATGAGTAGTCAAGGGTTGAAGTGTCTACATTCGAAAGGTAAGTTGTCAGATTTGAAAAGTGTTGAGGTTGATTTCTGTGAGAGCTGCATATTTGGAAAACAAAAGCGAGTGAGCTTCAAGAAGACCGGAAGGGTACCGGCAAAGGAGAAGCTGGAACTAGTGCACACCGATGTTTGGGGTCCAACTTCAGTCTCATCAACCGGAGGTAAACAGTGTTTCGTCACATTTATTGACGACCACTCCAGAAAGGTATGGGTTTATTTTCTAAAACACAAGTCTGAGGTGTTTGATGCTTTCAAGAGGTGGAAAGCTAGAGTTGAGAATGAGACAGGGTTAAAGATCAAAAAGCTGCATTCAGACAATGGTGGAGAATATGAAGACAGTGAGTTCAAGAGGTTTTGCTATCTGAGCGGGATTAAGCTTAGTAGAACGGTTCCTGGAACCCTACAGCAGAATGGGATAGCAGAACGGATGAACAGAACGTTGACTGAGAGAGCCAGAAGCATGAGGTTACATTCAGGGTTACCAAAACAGTTCTGGGTAGAGGCAGTCAATACAGCAGCATATTTGATCAACAGAGGACCATCAAAGCCTTTGGACCTCGCTATACCAGAAGAGATCTGGACTGAGAAAGAGTATAGGTGATCATGCAAGGAATAAGCTAGAAAGTGTATTTCTTATGTACATATAGGTGATCATGCAAGGAATAAGCTAGACGCCAAGTTAGTGAAATGTACTTTGGTGGGCTATGGAGAAGATGAATTTGGTTACAAGCTGTGGGATGACCAAAATCGCAAGATGATCAGAAGTAGAGATGTTGTCTTCAATGAAAAGGTTATGTACAAAGATAGAAACACACAAGTGTTTGAGCTAGAAGAGCCAGAGTATTTTGGGCCGAATGATGTGTCAGAGAACAGGGTCGTGAAACCAGTTATTCAGAAAGATGAAGAACAAGGTGTGCCGCTCCAGGTTACAGATCCTATCCCACATAGAGACGTTCCAGCAACACAGGCTTAGAGTACAGTAAGAAGATCAACTCGAACTCCTATACCAAATAGGAAGTACTTGCAATACATGCTGTTGACAGATGCAGGGGAACCTGAGTGCTATGATGAAGCATATCAAGGAGAAGATGCGAGCAAGTGGGAGCTTGCAATGAAGGATGAGATGAAGTCGTTGATTTCAAATCAAACTTGGGAGTTAGCTAAGTTGCCTGAAGGAAAGAAAGCCCTACAGAATAAGTGGGTATTTCGGATCAAAGAGGAACATGATGGTTCCAAAAGATACAAGGCACGACTAGTGGTCAAAGGCTTCCAACAAATAGAAGGTATTGACTACTCTGAAATTTTTTCTCCTGTTGTTAAACTAACTACGATCCGATTAGTGCTAAGTATTGTCGCAGCAAAGGGGTTATATCTTGAGCAGTTAGATGTGAAAACTGCCTTTCTTCATGGAGATTTGGAGGAAGAGATATACATGCAGCAACCAGAAGGGTTCGCAGAAGATGGCAAGGAAGAGTTGGTGTGTAGGTTGACAAAGAGCTTGTATGGTTTAAAACAAGCTCCCCGACAATGGTACAAAAAGTTCGATGGGTTTATGCAAGGCAATGGATATTTAAGATGCAATGCTGACCACTGCTGTTACTTCAAAAAGGTAAAGTCAAGTTTTATTATTCTGCTACTTTATGTTGATGAAATGTTAGTAGCTGGTGCAGATTTAGAAAAGATTAACAATTTAAAGAAGCAACTCTCGAGTGAGTTCGAGATGAGGATTTAGGTGAAGCAAAACAGATTCTTGGAATGAGAATTAGCAAAAACGAACAGGAAGGTACATTGAAGCTTTCACAAGCAGAGTACGTTCGGAAGGTATTGCAGAGATTCAGCATGGGTGATGCAAAATCGGTAAGAACACCTTTGGCTAGTCATTTCAGGTTGTCCAAGGACCAGAGTCCAAAGACGAAAGAAGAGAAGGACTTCATGGCTAAAGTTCCTTATGCTTCAGCCATTGGAAGTCTAATGTATGTCATGACTTGCACAAGACCAGATATTTCCCATGCAGTGGGAGTTGTGAGCCGTTACATATCAAATCCAGGCAAGCTTCACTGGGAGGCTGTGAAGTGGATCCTAAGATACCTGCGGGGTACGACAGAGAGATGTCTAACCTTCAGAAGAGACGAACTCAAGCTGGAAGGTTATGTGGATTCAGATTTTGCTGGGGAGGTGGATCATAGAAGGAGTACCACCAGATATGTGTTTACAATGGCTGGTACCGTAATTAGTTGGATGTCCCAGTTGCAAAAGATAGTGACAATCTCTACAACTGAAGCAGAGTATGTGGCTGTAACAGAATCAAACAAGGAGCTGATATGGTTACAAAGTTTGTTAGCTGAGTTGGGATTCGATCAAGTGATGAATGTGTTGCATAGTGACAGTCAGAGTGCAATACACTTGGCCAAGAATTCGGCGTTCCATTCTAGGACCAAACATATAGATCTTCGCTACCATTTCATTCGATTGTTAATCGAAGAAGGTGTGTTAAAGCTTGTGAAGATAGCAGGTAGCAAGAATCCGGCCGACATGTTAACAAAGCCAGTCACTACTGAGAAACTGGAGCTGTGCGCAGCTTCAGTGGGTCTTCAAGAGTGAAGACGTGGGGGATGAGCGCACCGTTATTTATCCACTAAGTCATCGAGGAAGGATGGAGAACGTCTCTTGAGTTTCAGTCTTCAAGTGGGAGATTGTTGGGATTATTGTGTGAAGACCTTCAAATAAGACAAATTTAATTAAAGCAAAAAAAGTTGTTTTTTGTCTTATGTGAAATTAAGAAAACAAAGCATTAAATTGAGGTTGGTGGATTGTGCAGTGAAACAAAGTCAACAAAGGAAAGAAATTGGAGAATTGTTGCACCGCTGTTGCAATGGCAGCGTATGTGCAGCACTTCCAAATTTGTGAAGAGCGCTGCGCATTTGACAGCGACAAGGCAGCGGTCAGGCATCAGGGAAGAGCGCTGCGAGAGCGCTGTGATTTTTCGACAGCGGTTTGAGAGCGGTATTTATAACAGAGGAGCACGCTGTGTGAAGCGCTGCGAGAGCGCTGTGACACCGACAGCGGTCCTACACAAATCTGCGTGAAATAAGACTTGCACAATAAAGAAAGAGCAAAAAAAAGAAATAGATCCTAATTAGGATTTGGCCAACCCTAGTGCTCCCATATAAATACCACCATTATGTAGATCTTAATGTGTGTGAGAAAAATTACTAGAGAGATAGAAAGCAAATTGTAGAGAGACTGAGAGAGAGACAGAGAGATTGTAATCAACTCTGAAAGTAGTGGATTGAGTGCGGTGCGTTCTGTGGACGTAGGCAAATTGCTGAACCACGTAAAAATCGTTGGTGTCTTCTTTTCTTCTTATTGCTTTCATATTATCTGTGTGTTTAGATTTGTGTGTGCGATTTTTTCTTACAACAAAAATAACCCAACAATAGTAGTATTTACGCACTCTAGCTAACACATTATGTTATTTGCAAGACAAACAGACTTGGCACATGGACCAAGCCTGAATACAAATGCATGTGGGGGGGATTCGAACCTAGGATTCTCAGACCAAACCAAGCTCTGATCTCATGTTAGTAACTAACATACCCAAAAGTTTAAGCCGATAGGAAAATGACGCACTCTAACAGGTTCACCTAAAGTCCTAAACTGATCATCCTAGAGTTGGTCAATTCTTGTTTCTACCAAATTCCTGAGATTAGAGAGTAATAACTATGATCTACTGATGCAGCAAGCAAAGACGATACGGGTTGTTTTCAATTTGTGTCTTGCAGGTTTTTCTCGACAGAGCTTCCGCTACATCATCTACTCTCTGCATCCTCTGAATGAAATTTGGCCATCAACTTCCTGGAATCTAAAGCCTAAGAATGGTCAAAAAAAGATGCCTTGAAAATTTTATTCATTAAAAACAATCGACTCTATTATTCAACTTGAAAGTGAGTTCATTGACAAGGACCATGGATGGCCTCTGAACAGGGGCGAACCCACGTGTGGACCAGGTAGGGCCCGTGCCCTACCTCATTTTTAAAATAAAAAAAAATGATTCAGTATATATTATATATATATATTTGTTAAGAATCATTGACAGTATATTACTGTTAGTATAGCTGGTTATGGTTAAGTAATTTTAGACATAGGTGCATGGTTCAAGTCCCATCTCAATCAAATAGGTAATTCTTTTAATTCAATTTTTTCTTCTAAATTTTTATGTGCCTTTTTTAATTCAATTTTTTCTTCTAATTTTTTATATCTTATTTATTTTACCATCATTTTCAATTCATTTTCTCTATTCCATTATTGTCAGTTGTCACCATTAAATTGTGTTTACTTAATTTAATTTAATTTTATATTAAATTATATATTATTATTTTGTATTTTTATTATTTCTAATAGTTTTAATTTGACATACCTAACACGTCCAATCAATAAACCATAAAATCTCATATTTTACTTGATTGGATTAAAATAGTCAATCTATTACAATGATTCATTTTATTTCATCCTTAGTAATTTTATTTTATTTTATAGTTTTAATTTATTTAGAATCAATAAATCAATAATTTACCAATAATTTGAAGAATAAAAAAAAAATTAAAAACATGTCTAGTAATAGTTATTAAGAAATTATTTTTGAATAAATTTAAATTGAATTCATTATAAATGCAAAACAAAATTTCTTATTATAAAATTAGATGGTAATTTATTCCTTTTTTTTTTCATTATTTATGTTGTTTTTGTTGTTATTATTATTATTTTTTAATGTTTTTTCTTGTTTTTATTTTTTTTGAATGTAAAATTATTTAATTTATCTGAGTAAGTATTCTATTTATTTTATTTTATCTAAAAAAACTATTTTACTATGATCTTAATTTTTCAGTATTTTTTCAAATAACTATGATTTTAATTTATTCAAGTGCCCTACCTGATTAAAATTTCTGGGTCCGCCACTGCCTCTGAACCAATTAATTATGAGCAGTTTCTTCATCATCCAGTCCACCTGAATACAGAAATCGACGCATGTATCAAGCCCAAATACATATTTAGATTCAAATATAAAGGCAAAACAAATACGGAAACGGTGCATGTGGGAAGACTCGATCAAATAAAGTTTTGATATCATATTTGTAATTGCTAGACCAAAAATTTAAATTGTCACCTATCATAAAATTCTCTAATATTTCTAACATATTAACACGTGTATCATGAAATTACAACATGATACACTTGATTCAGCTGATAAGCCCACTAAATTATACCTGCCATCTCTTTCAACACTATTGCCAGGAAACTCATAGCTCAATTGCTCAAGTAGAATGGTCAGTTGAATAGAACCTATTCGTTTAAATTGACTAGACATTTCTTGTTAAAGATTCTTAGCCATTTAAAAAACAAAAATGTCTCACATGGTGTTGGCCAAGGAAAGTCAATGATTCCGAAAAATACTGGAAAATTCTACCTGTTATCATTATCTGCATATAGCATACTTTCGTGTCCGCACTTTTTCATTCACTGATCGTTGTCCAATGAGCTCCCAGACGAAGGAAATGGACAAACATCTACTTTCAGCTATGTTTTATCTAATTACATCAATGATCATATTCTCTAGCTTTACAAATGCAAATCGTCTCGAATTAGATTGCCCAGATTCAAGTGTTTACACTCCAGACAGCCCATTTGAACAAAACCTGAAGCTTCTTCTTCAGTCATTATCTTCTAATACTTCACTAAATGGAGGCTTCTACAACTCCTCCATTGGAGATGACACTAACCGAGTTTATGGTCAAGCACTTTGTCGAGGGGACGCCAACCACTCAGCCTGTCAGGATTGCATTGAAATTGCTGTTCAAGATATCTTGAAGAATTGCAGTAGTGAAGATGCAATCATATGGTATGACTTATGTCAAGTTCATTACTCGTCCCAGAATTTCTTTTCGATCAATAAGGGATATTATGGAAAATTCCCTGACTCGAATGAACAGAGGAGAAGAATATCGGATCCTGTTCTTCTTACTAAAGTTCTGAAGTATTTAATGGATAACATCACATCTAAAGCTTACAGTGATCCATTAAAGTTCGCGGTTGGAGAAATCAACTTCATAAAAAGCAACAACATATATGGGCTTGCACAGTGTACCAGGGACATCTCTGCTAGCTACTGCTACAGTTGCTTAAGCTCTGCCTCGGTAGAACTCGTAGACAAGTATGGTGCTCTTGAAGGTGGGATTGTTGTTGCTTCGAATTGCAATGTGAGATTTGAGCTTCAACGTTTCTATAACGGTTCAAGTATATCCTTAACTTACCCAACTCCAGGTGAGAACGCCCATTTTGGCTATTCTCACAAGTCTTTTCCTAATGGTTTGAGTTTTTGGATCTAGCGGTGACTAAAATGGTATTAGAGTGTTGTCTTACCAGGAGTGATTGGGTTCATGTCCCGATAGCCTAAGTTCGAGTCTCCCCATGTGATTATCGTAATTATTGTTATATGTTATTTGAATTTGTGTTTGTGCTTCTAGCACAAGGCAAACTGGTCGGTCTTGCATGTGAAAAGATGTATAGAATACTTAAAGATGTTGGGTCATTTTCTAACGGTTTAAGCTTTGGTATCCAAATCTTGTTTAGTCACCGGAATTGTTCTTCAAATTTTGTTAAATTTTAAAGACGAATTTGAATTGAGAAGGCGGTTTTTGTCATTGAAAGCAGGTGGAAAATGGAGTATTGGGATGGTTGTAGGGGTCACATGCATATCTATATTTATACTATTGGTGCTTATTGGGTCATGTTTTGTCTATCACAAGTGGAAAAGAAGAGCACAAACAGGTAGATTCATCTAAATGGCTACTGGCTTTTTGTTGTTGTTGTTGTTGTTGTTGTTGTTGTTCAAAGAATGGCTACTGGCTTGTTATCACTGCATATCAAAATTTTACTCAATAAGGACTCTTGTATGCATTGCAGATGAAGCAAGTAGTCAGCTTGTGTTGCTACACAATCTGGCTAGACCAACAACAGTCACCCTTATACAAGAATGTGACTTGGTAAGTTCTCAGGAATTGCCCTTCATGGATCTGGCTATAATAAGGGCAGCTACAGATGACTTTTCTGATTCAAATAAGCTCGGACAAGGTGGTTTCGGCACTGTCTACAAGGTAAAAGAAACAGTAAGTGCAGTGTGTCTCAATTGTTAGTTCATACATATATAGGCCTAGATTTTTAAGTCTAAAATTTGGGAATTTCAGGGTGTGCTATCAGATGGGAAAGAAATAGCAGTTAAGAGGCTGTCAAGGAAGTCATGGCAAGGTCTAGAAGAGTTCAAGAATGAAATCATACTAATCGCGAAACTTCAGCACAGAAACCTTGTAAGACTACTGGGATGTGGTGTAGAGGGAGACGAAAAGCTGCTTATATATGAGTTCATGCCCAACAAAAGCCTTGATGTCTTCATATTTGGTCTGTCATTTTTTTTGTAAATGGATATATTGATAATTCAGTGTAGTTACTAATCGTTGTTTCACTACTCACTTTCAGATTCTGAGAAACGGTCACGACTTGATTGGAAGACATGTCGTGACATATTATGTGGGATTGCCAAAGGGTTATTGTACCTTCATGAGGATTCTCGACTCAAAATCATTCATCGAGATTTAAAGCCGAACAATGTGTTGCTGGATGGAGAGATGGTGGCCAAGATTTCAGATTTTGGCATGGCGAGGATATTCAGTGAAAATCAAAACACAGCTAACACCAAGAGAGTAGTAGGAACATAGTATGCTTCTTCCTTAATTTTTTATATTTTCTCTCTCTTCACCGGATTATATTAATTTTCGGCTATACTTTAGACTACAATGTTTACATTTGACACAGCGGATACATGGCTCCAGAGTATGCCATAGAAGGACTATTCTCCGTTAAATCTGATGTTTTCAGTTTCGGTGTTATACTGCTTGAGATCATAAGTGGCAAAAGAAACAGTGGATTCTATCGTACTGGGCAGGCTCCGACACTACTTGCATACGTATGGCCACAAATATGTTACATAAATGCTAGATTAATTTCAACTTTCCTTCTAACACGTTTTAGCCAAAATCAAATAATATGAGTGACATTGTCAGTTTCAAATGGGATTTGCAGGCTTGGCAGCTATGGAATGAAGGAAAAGAACTTGAATTCGTAAACCCTTGTTTGATCGAAACATGTTTGACTACAGAAGTCTTGAGATGCATACAAATTGGTCTTCTATGTGTGCAGGAAGATCCAGCAAGCAGACCTATCATGTCATATGTGGTGGCTCTTTTGGAAAGTGATCAATCAACAGCACTTCCTCAGCCAAGGCAACCAGCTATTTCTGTTAGTAGATTTGTTCACAGTGATGAGTCTTCAACAACAAATCAATCTATAAATGGAATGACAGTTTCAAGCATCTCACCCAGATGAATTTTGGGGGATTTTCATGTTGTTGTTTTGGTCCTTTTGGAGAATATTTCTTTGTAGAGGGGAAAAAGTGTTTATACTCATAAAAGTATCAAAATGATCAATCACAATTTAGCTAAATTTTATTGGGTAATTATGTAATTTCCTTAGTAATGAATAATGATTTAATACAAGCCTTCAATTAAAATGAAAAGGCTAAAAATCAGCACAAGATGGGCCTTGCTTGATGTTTTCACAATTACCAACTTGTCTTTGGGCCACACAAGATGGGCTTACATTACCCATGAAAGAGAATCCACCCAACCCAAGTTTCTATCATCTTACATTCTTACCTATGCATATTGACAAACTAGCACTATTAAAATAATATTGTGAAACAACCAACACGAAAGATATGTTTATTCAGTCTCGTAATGTTTTGGTAAAATATAATAATAATAATAATAATAATATAAAACAGTTTTTCAATGTTCAAAATGTGTGCTTAAGAATAAATTAATAATCTACTAATGACTTTGCTTTTTCAGTAGCCACATGGAATACACAACCTCGAGAAAAATATATTACCCAAAGTTGAATTTCACAAATGAATATTCATTTTTACTCATAGTGCTACTAATGAGATGTGGCCTCCCTCTAAAGTCAAACACCCAAAATTTAATTAATCATATAATCAACCTATTTCCATTTATCTATATCTTGTATAACCTTATTCAATTGGATAATTTTATACAATCCATTATCATCAAACAGGGGTTAAGAATCTGTAGAGACAAATTACCCTTAAAATAAGATCGTATAACAAGAAAAACTCGTTTGCAATCAATGTACCACGCTAGAATCTAACGGTGGGGTATTGACTCCACTCAATGAGTGACACGTGGTACCCATTAAAGTTTAAAAAATATATTTTTTATTTTTTTCATTTTCTCTGCTGAAGCTGAATTTTCTCTTTCTCTCTTCTTCCCCAAATATCATCGTCTACTTGTTGTGACCATCATTGTTCCGGTCTAGTCAAT
This sequence comes from Acer campestre, assembly GCA_954870605.1. NCBI lineage: Eukaryota > Viridiplantae > Streptophyta > Magnoliopsida > Sapindales > Sapindaceae > Acer > Acer campestre. The sequence continues at coordinate 3,907,363 of OX940809.1, forward strand.
ATTCCGGTATGGAGAGAAAAAGTAAAAACGAATAAAAATATTTTTTTAACTTTAACGAGTCATACACCGGTTGCACCCAAGGTTTTCTCTCGTATAACAGCAACCCTTTGATCCAACCTGACCCAGTTACTTCTGTCCCCATCTCATTAATGTCTTTTCGGTCATCTAACTTTACAGCAAGTTGACTACTTGACTCAGATTTTTTGTGTCTTTTGCGGGGCATCTCCACTCGGTCTTTACTTTTTGACTAGTGAAAACAAGTCTTATCTGCTAACTCTAATGTAATTACATCTTCACCAAACTCTCTGTCCACATTGTTATTAGATCAAAAACGCAGCCAGTGACCAAACAAATCAAATCAAATCAAATCAAATGAACTCCAAATTCTTCAAACTAATCTGACAAATTCAAAATGCCATCTTTGAAGCTCTCCATGTTGTTCTTCACATTTCTCTCTCTTTTTTCAACTTCTCTGTTTAGTTTCACCACCGCAGCCGACCCAACATACCTCTACCATGTTTGCTCCTCCACAAATTTCACCAGAAACAGCACTTACCAAACCAACCTCAACCGTCTCCTCCTCTCTTCTCTCCCCTCCAACGGCAGCGACGGCTTCCACAACGCCACCTTCGGACAAGTCCCCAACAGGGTCTACGGCCTCTTCCTCTGCCGCGGCGATGTCACTGCAGCCACATGCCAAAACTGTGTCACGTTTGCCACCGGAAACGCCCTTCAACGCTGCCCTGTATCGAAAGGAATCACGATATGGTACGACGAGTGCCTACTACGTTACTCAGACAGCAATTTCTTCTCTACATCAACTGAGACCCCAACTGTTGGTCTGTTGAACACAAATAACGTTTCGGACCCAACAAGGTTTAATCAGATAATGGGTGGTTTGATGAACTTGGCTACAACTCAGGCCGTGGATTCTCCGAAAAGGTTCGCGACGAGAAAAGGGAACTTCACAGTTTTTCAAGATATCTACTGTCTTGTACAGTGCACACCGGACTTGTCAAGCAGTGATTGCAATCGGTGTCTTCGAACATCGATTGCAAATTTGCCCACCGGAAAACTAGGAGCAAGGACGTTGTATCCGAGCTGTTATAGTAGGTATGAGATGTACCCGTTTTACAATGAGAACTTGACTGAGACACCTGCGCCAGCGCCGACGCCTGTGCTCCTGTCTCCTCCATCCCCTGGTTCTCTGACCAGGCCTAAAAGGTAAAGTAATGAGTTTGCAATTTTCAAAAATTATAAAATCATTATTAATTTAAAACACTTTTCACTTTGGCCCCTCAAAAGTTTTAGGATTTATATAATGTCGCCAAACTTGAATTTCGGGTTCCACCGGCAATCTCTCATTATTCGAGTCGCCGCCACCGCACGTGGTATTAAAAAAAGGCATGATCGTCATTTGGGTACCATTAGATGGATCCTAAATTGCATCTCTAAACTTTAGGAATCATGAATGTCTTGTGTGTAGCCTGATTAAATCATGACACTATTCTGAACTGCAGGCAACAACAACAGTTTATTGATTATTGCCATTGTTGTTCCAATTGTTGTCTCTGTGCTGCTTTTCGTCCTGGGCTACTGCTTCCTCGCCAGGAGAGCGAGAGGGAGAAAGAAGTTTAATGCAATACCGGAAGAAATTGGTAAATTACGTTGGAAGCTATTTTTATTATTAAATCGAATTAAGTTGTTGCAATGTTGATTTTTGCTAACGCCAATAATCTATTGTTTGGTTGTGTAGATGCAAATGACATTACAACTGTAGAGTCCTTGCAATTCGATTTTGGGACAATTGAAGCAGCCACAAACAAGTTTTCTACAAATAACAAGTTGGGTGAAGGTGGATTTGGTGAAGTTTATAAGGTATAATATTAATATAGGCATAACCATGTTTGAAAAGATGTGGATAGTTATCGATTCATGTGTTCTAAAATAGAGAAAACAAATGTTTTTAATGACGGATTAATGTACATTTTCAGGGCATACTTCCTAATGGACAAGAAATAGCTGTGAAGAGGCTATCAAGAAGCTCCGGGCAAGGTGCAAAGGAGTTTAGGAATGAGGTCGTATTGGTTGCTAAGCTTCAACATAAAAATCTAGTTAGGCTACTAGGATTTTGCTTGGAGGGAGAGGAAAAGATACTTGTCTACGAATTTGTGACCAACAAAAGCCTTGACTATTTTTTATACGGTATGGATTCCTCTAAAGCTATTTCAGTATGCATTTGGATTCCATGCCATAATTTTCAATTGAGAATTTGATTTTGGTATGTGCATAGACCCTGAAAAACAAGGACAATTGGATTGGTCAAGAAGATACAAGATAATTGGAGGAATTGCTAAGGGAATTCTTTATCTTCACGAGGATTCCCGGCTCAGAATTATTCATCGTGATCTCAAAGCTAGCAACGTATTGTTAGATGGGGATATGAACCCAAAGATTTCTGATTTTGGCATGGCAAGGATATTTGGTGTCGATCAAACTCAAGGAAATACGAGCAGAATAGTGGGGACATAGTAAGTTTTGATCACTGTTAATAGCTTTGCATAATCTAGATTTGATTACTTCACTTTAGCATCCTGTTAAAACATTGATAATAATGAGGATTTACAAATGTTTTGCTTATTATTAGATCACTTTCAAAAATTCCTTATTGTTTTTGTGCTAATGAAGTTGTTGGTTCTGTATTAATTTTAAATTTCCTTATTGTTTCTTAGCGGTTACATGTCTCCGGAATATGCCATGCATGGTCAGTTCTCTGTGAAATCGGATGTGTATAGCTTTGGTGTCCTAGTGCTTGAGATTATTACCGGAAAGAAGAACAGTAGTTTCTATCAAACAGACGGCGTTGGGGATCTCTTGAGCTATGTAAGTTTGAGTATCATACCGTAGCTAGTATCATAACATGCAGGTAAATAGCGAGTAGAAAGAAAAAGAGTTAGAATTGCAAATTTTTGATGATAAGTTTGATGAATTCTTGCAGGCTTGGAAACATTGGAGAGAAGGGACACCCATGCAATTATTGGATTCAAATTTGACAGATTCTTACTCAAGAAATGAAGTCATGAGATGCATCCATGTGGGTTTATTATGTGTCCAGGAAGATCAAGCTGAGAGACCAACAATGGCAACCGTCGTTCTCATGCTTAATAGCTACTCAGTTACTCTTCCATTACCTCAACAACCTGCATTTTTCCATGGTAGCAGAACAGATATGAACATGTATATTACAAAGGGTACAGACTCTGATAAGTCTACGAGCAAGTCCATGCCATGGTCCGTTGATGACGCTTCAATCACTGAACTACACCCTCGTTAAATAGTAACAAAGTGTTCTCCAATTCAATTATAAGCTAGTAAATGATAGAACTTGAAATTAAGTTTGTATGGTCTAGTGTAAATTTTGTCTTTTTTGTTTTCTTTTTAATTGTTAATGTGTGTTCATTTCATAATCTGTTTGAAACAGAGTGTTTTGTGCAAAGAACACAACAGAGTACTAGTTTATTTAATAGAACAGAGCATGACAATTAAAAAAAGAAGAAGACAAAACTATAGAAAAATAACTGGCGTGACATGCTTGTCTTTTGACCAAAGAAATAATCAAATATATTCCGGGGAATGACTCATCATCTTATCTCAACCTTTCATTGCATAAAGAAATGTGCAGATGACATCATCTTCCACTTCTGTCTCCATTGATGTAGTTTTCTCTTCACTAAAACAAAATAGAATAAAATATTAAAATTACTTTCTAATAATTAATATATATGTTTACTGTCTATTTTAATGGGATATTATTAATTTCCGCCTTGACATTTCAATCAACATCGTTTTACCCCATTGGTTTTCAGAAATCGCCATTTTTCCCCCTACCATCTATTAGACGTTAAAAAGTTGAAATGAACGTTAATTTTAGAGGGTAATTTGGTACTTTAATAATAATCTCTTGTCACAGCAAAAGAGAAATAAATATATATATATATATATATTTTTATGTTGATTCTGCCACATAACAAGCATGTTTTATTTATTTATTTTATTTTATTTTTTTTTTTTTTTTTTGAATTAAGAAAATGTAGGGGTGTACAGGATTCAATCCAATCCAATATGATCCATTGGATCGGATTGGATCATAAATTTTAAAATCCATTGGATTAGATCAGACCTTGGATCTTGGATTTCCATTTGGAAATCCGCCGAATCCGTCAATCCGTCTAAAATATTAAGCCTTATTTTTATATTGGGCAATTTATTTTATCCACTATTTTCTAATGTAAAGACCTAACCAAAATACAATTTTTAATGTTAATATTTTGGGTTTTCTTTCTCAATTTCTTTATAGCCAACAATCCACCATCTTCTTTTCTTCAATTCTTTTTCATCAACATCACGGTTTATTAAGTTTACATTTGGAGCTGATGAATAATGTTTATAAACTTTTTGAATTATATAAAGTTTACAAGTTATGTCATGTATTTTTTTAATGTTAATTTTATTTGAGTTAATTAGTAATGTTTAAATAATTTATTTGATTTTATTTATTTCAGATTATAACTTTTATATATTACAAATGAGTTTATATTAATTCGATCCATCGGATCATATCGGATCGGATCGGATTGAAGTATTTTATAATCGGATCGGATTGGATCAGATCAAATATTAATTGGATCGGATCGGATCGGATCGGATTGCAATTTCTTCGATCGGATCGGATCGGATCTTGGATCATGGCAAATCCATTGGATCCGATCCGCCGCACACCCCTAAGAAAAAGCATATCATGTTGATATGGCATTAATTAAAAAAGAAAAAAAAAATTGGGGATTTTGGGATTTAAGTGATGAATCATGAAATTGTTACAACAAAAGGATGCCATATATTGATTTGTATTAGTGTTTTGATAAAATCGGTATTTTTTTTTCTACTTATTAACTAGTTTCTCATGATTAATATTTTAGGGAAAATGGATATCTTCGAGATTGTTTTGTTCTTCATCTTCACGTACAACACCAACCACTGCCTTCAACTCAGAACCAGTCCCGAGTGGCAGTTAACTTGCAATGATGCTCCAACTGTAATTCTTTTTGTGTTTTGGCGTTTTTGCTTAGTGCCATAGTACAAGGGCTTAGTTATATGCAAGAATTATTGATTTGTGGCTTGGATTATTACTTACTGTTTCAAATAATATTGCTCATTATTTTTTATTTTTTTTGTGTTAGCAGCTAGAAGCTTTCATTTAGATGAATGATCTAATTAATGAGAGAGCATTAAGAATTAAGATGCTTGAATTATTTATGTGGTAAGCAGCCCTAATGCACTTGGAATTATGAATATTCAAGGACGTGAACTTCATCAATTTTCTCATACTGCTTCAATATTTTTTTGATCATAGCTGATACAAAAATTGCCACTGAATTACCAAAAACCAGCATATTTCTTTATTCAAAGATTTTTATAAGTTTATATAAAAAATAAAAAAAATAAAAAAAAAATAATTAATTAAGCAATTGGTTTTACTTTTGCATTTCACAACGTGGGAATATTGGATATAAATACGAAGAGACGTCACTTAGTAAGGGCATTGGTGTCTTTTACCTTATTCCCATCATGTCAGAAACTCCCTTTTTTAATGATAAGGGTATTTCAGTATTTTTGCTCACTGTGCATGTAAAGAAGTAACTTTTTTAATGGTTGATAGACGGCAGGGGGAAAATGGGGATTTTTGAAAACCGAGGGGGTAAAACGATGTTGATTGAAACGTCAAGGGGGAAATTAATAATATCCCTATTTTAATAATAATTTTTGTATTTTATTTTATTTTATTTTTAGTGAAGATGTTATATTTACTTTTGATGTCGATATTGTCATTCATAAAACTAATTAGTACACTCATCTTTTATTAGAGAGCTTCTTTTGATAATCCAATTTTTTCTTTTTATACTTCATTCTCAAAATTTAAATTTTAAAAATTTCTAAAGACACTTCATTTTGTTACAAAATTATACTTTTTATCTTTTTTTAATTAAGTTATTAAAAAAAGAAATTATTTCTCTTAAATCATTAGAGATTAATTATTACATATTAAATACTCTTTCCTAAATTGTTAATTACCATATTAAACTCTTTTTCCTCCAATACATATCTCTAATTTCCTATTTCCATTCTTTCTCAAGTAAGACTAATAGTTAAGAAAAAAAAAAAACTTACTAATAAGCTTGATTTTTAGAAATCATATGTATGCATATGCTAAAAAAAAAAAAAAAAAAAAAAAAAAAAAAAAAAAAAAAAAAAACTCAAAAAACAAGTATTTTTTTAAATTATTTTTTAAATTGAAATATGAAAATGTTTGTTGTTACTCTTATAGGTAATGTGATTGCTTAGAGAACTTTAATTCTTTCATTAGTCTTAGAAATTCTAAATTTAATCGAATCTAGTTGAAACAATTCAAGCTTTCATATATATATATATATATATATTTTTTTTTAATTGACTTTTTAATATATATATTACTGCTAGTAAAAAACTAAAATATTCATAAGGTTTTATCAGAGATTGATCAAAAAGTATGGAAATATGATTTTTTTTTTTTTTTTTTTTCAAAAATGGAGAGAGATTAATTAGAAGAGAGTTTTAATATGGTAATAACATATTTAGGAGAGAGAGTTTAATACATAATATTTAATCTAATGATTTAGGAGAGAGAATTTTTTTTTATATAATTTAATTATTTTGAAGTGTCTTTAATTTTTTTTTTTTTTTTGTCTTGTTTAGTAATTTTAATTTAGATTAAAATTGTCATTAATAAAAAATAAATAAATTAGAGTGTGAATAGATAACTTGTGGATTGTAAGGAAAAACTCTCATTTTATTAAAAAATTTAATTAAAAAAATATCTCAATATAAATTTATTAATAATGACAGAGTACTTTAATTAAAAATAAACCAAATATTATATACACTTATTAATTACACTCATATCTTCAACTATATCAATTTATTAATAAAAACAATTAAAAAAAAAAACTTATAGTAAACCTTAATTTTAATGATAAATTCTAATTAAACTCTAATTTTATTTCAAGTATCAAATTATATAATCATCACATGATTATCATATAACTAAGTAATAGAAAGAATTTTTAGAAGACTATGATCATACTGAGGTAGGTATTATTTGACCCTTTTTTGTTTTCTTTTATGTCTAGTTATAAACTCTATTAATAAACCAAAAATATATATTTTTAAGATAGTTGAGGATATCAATGAGTTTTTTTTTTTTTTTTTTTTTTTTTTTTTTTTTTTGATTTTTTATTTTTTTATTTACGATTGTTGTATATATAAGAGAATTCCATATTGAAAATCTCTTGAACCCATATATAATTCAGTTTTACATCTTCTCTTTCATAAGACTCATGCATTCGAGACATTTCCAAAAGTAAATTGGACAATTATTAGAAGATGATTTGATTCCAAAAATAATATGATTTTTTATATATATATATAAATTGAGTGTATTTATAATTCAAGAGGGTTTATAAATAGCATATATTAAAATAAATATATTCATTTCAATAAGAGTACTATTGGTATTAGGATGAGTGCTTATAGTAATATTTATTTTTAAAATTTTAGACATTGGTGTATTTAGAGCATCTCCAAAAGACTCTTAAAATAAGATATTTGTTAAAGTCAAACGAGCCACATCAGCATATTTGGCTCCAACAGACTCTTCAAATGAGATTCTTCTAATAAGATTTTGCTTTTCTCTCTTCAATTTTTTTTGAAGCTTTTTGCCATTGGTAAGATTCGAACCGCTAACTTGGGAGTCAATATTGAAGAGCAACTTCTCCCCCTTCAATTATTATTATATCATTTTTTTTATATCACATCATCATTAATATTTGACATCTATATCCTTTTTATCTTTTTAATTAAATTAATTAATATATAATAAGTTTTAATTTATAAATTTTATTATCATAAAACATATACCATTAGAAAGGTTTCATCTAGATCTTTAAAATGAGACTAATATTGAATATTTAATAATAACATATTAAGAATTTGGAAGGTCATTCCAATGATTTTCATATCCACCTAAAAATAATACTAGTTTCATATGTATGAAACTAGTATTATTTTAAAAGTTATTATTTCTAACTTGAAAAAAATGGAGGGTAATAAGATTTGTTGGTGTGGTTGGGGGAATTTGAGTGCTTCCATTAAAATAATATAAACCTATTTTTAATTGAAGAGTCTTTTGGAAGGGCTCTTCTTTCTTCACTCCTTAAATTGCTACATAGGTAAGTAAATAGATATTTGAAGAGTGAAAATAGAAGAATCTTTTAGAGATGCTCTTATAAAAATGAGTGTACTAATTAATTTTATGAGTGACAATATCTGCATCATTTTACTTTATGTATATTGGTAAATATGTAAATGTTTGAGGTTTTTTTGAACAATACACAAAAAGATTAAGGTGTCATATTGTAAAATGTTTTAGAGTAAAATTGTCGTTTTATCTTAACTAAATGATAATAAGAGCAAAATCATACTTTAATTTTTTTTTTGACAATTGACCGTTAATAATTTAGTAAGAAAATTACGAGGTACTAAAGTTACAAATGTGATAAAAACTTTGAAAAAAGTGAAATTTCGCAAATAATTAAGGATTTAAATAAAGGTTTCTGAAAATAGATTGGGTGGTTTTTTCTTAGTTGACTTTATGTCAACGACGACGATGAGTCTCCTCTTCTGCCAGCTCACAAGCATTTACATCTTCACAAGTCACCACTCATGCATGTTCACATATATCAGATAAAACCTATTCCAAGAACTGAAGATTGAACCAATAATCAAATTCAAATGATCAAAAACTGATAATAAAAAATGTATTCTTTGAAGTTTTCAATGATCCTTGCATTTCTCTATCTTTTAAGCTCTCTGTTTAGTTTCACCTGCGGCGCATCAGCCGACCCGACATACTTTTCCAGTCGTTTCTCGAACCCAAACTTCACCGTAAACAACAGCACTTACCAAACCAACCACAATCGACTCCTCTCTTCTCTTCCCTCCAACGCCAACAGCAGCAATGGATTCTACAACGCCACTTCACTTTGGCATGTAACTAGGCCAAAAGGTATGATTTCACTTTGATGTATTTACTACTCAGAAATTCTAATCAGGAAAAAAGAACTTAATTTCTAATTAATGACTGCTGTGAATCTCATACACAAATCAGAAATTAAGTTCCTTCTCAGTGAAACTTATATAATTCGATTCTCAACTGGCTCTAAAAGGAAAAAAAAAAAACTATTGTCAAAAAAAAAAAGGGGGGGGGGGGGGGGGGGGGGGGGGAGGAAACAATCCTGTTTTTTTTTTTTTTTTTTTTTTTTTTTTTTTTTTTTTTTTAATCTCTGTCTAATATTTTATGTTTGAATTCATGGTTATATAATTTAGATTTTATATTCTATTAAATTTAAGTTTATATTTGAATTTTAAGGGTATGCTAAACTTTAAATTTGATATTTTTTTATCATTTATGTTTAAATTTAAATTTAAGTGTATATATATTTAAATTTAAAAATATTTTTTAATTTAAGTGTATTTTTTTAGTTTTATTGAATATTAAAATTTAAGTTTCCTATCCTAAAATTCAAATGTATAGTAAAATTTGTATATCTAATTATTTGAACTTTTTCTTTATTAAATGAAACGGGGTCGGGTTTGGGGTACCCTTGCCTCATTCGGGTCGGGTTTGGGGTAAGCCGATCCAACCCCAATCCCATCAGTTGCCATCCCCTACTTCTCACTCAAGGAATCAAATTCTCTTTTCCAATAAACTTTACTGATTAGTAAACATGCTATAAAAACCAATTTAATCTCTAAAATCGGGAGCTCATTAATTTCTAGTATGCCTAATGAAACATACTGTTGTCTTAATTGCAGAGAAGAAACGAATCTCTTCATCGATAATTATCGCCATAGTCTTGCCAATTACTGTCGCTGTGGTGCTTTTCATCATCATTGATTGCTGCTTCTTGACTAGGAGAAAAAGAAAGAAGTTCAGTTCCATACATGCAGAGATTGGTAAACTTCGCAAGTTATTTTGTTATCAAATCTCATCATTCTGTCACAACTTTTTTGTTATCAGGATTGTAATTTACTGTTTGTTGTGTAGCTGTAAATGAAATTACAACTGTAGAGTCATTGCAATTTGGATTTGGGACAATCCAAGCAGCCACGAATGGATTCTCAACTAATAACAAGTTGTCTGAAGGTGGATTTGGTGAGGTTTACAAGGTATAATATTATTATAGACAGTCATTTTTATCATTTCAAAAACGTTACCGATGCAAGAATTCTTAAAGAAAGCTAACGTTCCGATGATTCGTTAATATAAATTTTCAGGGTGTACTTCCTAACGGACAAGATATAGCCGTGAAGAGGCTACCAAGAAGCTCTGGGCAGGGTGCGGAAGAATTTAAGAACAAGGTCAAATTAGTTGCCAAGATTCAACACAGAAATCTGGTTAGGCTGCTGGGATTTTCCTTGGAGGTACAAGAAAAGATACTTGTCTATGAATTTGTGCCCAATATAGGCCTTGACCAATTTCTATATGGTATGAATCATCTAAATAAATTTCAATGAGTCTTTGAGTCTCCAAGATTTAGATAGATTTAATTAATTAATTTATTTTTTAATTTTATCATTTGACTTTTTTAGATGGATAGAATTACTTCAGTATGCATTTGAATTCCTTTCCTTGGTTTCAATTCAAATTTTGTTTTTGGCAAATTGCGTAGACCCTGAAAAACAAGGACAATTAGACTGGTCTAGAAGATACAAGATAATCAAAGGAATTGCTGAGGGAATTCTCTATCTTCACGAGGATTCTCGGCTCAGAATTATTCATCTCAATCTCAAAGCTGCAATGTATTGTTAGATAGTGATATGAACCCAAAAATTTCTGATTTCGGCATGACGAGGGTCTTTGGAGTTGATCAAACTCAAGGAAATACAAACAGAATAGTGGGGACATAGTAAGTTTTTTTTAAAAGCTATTACTGGTTTTGCAGATATGATAAATTGATCAATTATTTCATCCTAACCATTGAATCAACTGGAATTATATGAAACTCAACAAATTTCTTCTTGAAATCAAAAAACGCAAAGACCAGTTAGCCTCGACTACTATCATTGCAGACAAAGTTAATGGATTAATTTCAAACATTCCATATTGTTTCTATACTAACGAAGTTGCTTGTTTGCAGTGATGACATGTCTCCGGAATATGCTATGCAGTAGTTCTATGTGAAATCAGATGTGTTTAATTTTGGTATCCTAGTTCTTGAGATTATTACCGGCAAAAAGAACAGCGGTTTCTATCAAACAGATGTCACTGGGGATCTGCTAAGCTATGTAAGCAAAAATAAGAAACTATTAAAATACTTTTAACTTTTTTATTATAACTTGCTCAAAATTTTGCAGGCTTGGAAACATTGGAGAGATGGAACACCAATGCAATTGTTGGATTCAAATTTGACAGATTCTTACTCAAGCAATGAAGTCATGAGAAGCATCCATGTGGGTTTGCTTTGTGTCCAGGAAGATCCAGCTCACAGACTAGGAATGAAAACTTTAGTTCTCATGCTTGATAGTTACTATGTTACTCTTCAATTACCTCTTCAATTACCTCGAATACCTGCATTTTTATCCCGAACTTAGATATAAGCTTGTCTAGAGCACTCATTCAATTTGATAATGTTACAAATTTGGGTCGCCACCATTACAAGTGGTATATCTAAAAATCATAAGAGAGTGCTTCCATCAAAGTAGTTTTCTTGTCAATTTCATAATGAAAACGCAACTGTTATACTTGACCTTTGATATTTTAATTAAGACAGTCTGTTTTCATTTAATAGGATGTAAGAGTCATATTTCTTGGGGCCACGGCAGTAATTGTTTATTTGGTATTGTTTGAAAATAAATTATGTAAATAAATAGAGCAGTTGACTAGTAGGTGCATAATGTTGTGCCAAAAGTCTGCTCTATTCTTCTTTATATTCCTAACCAATTGCATGTAATTTCAAGTATTGCAAGGTTAAGAAATAGCAAGGAAACTCCAAGTTTGGCATCTCATTTGGGCCTGTAGAGTAATCAGAAATTATCGGGTGTAGGATTCTGCACGGATTTGATTCCACAACGTTGTGGAAGTGCGGGATTTGATTCTATAAAAAATGTGAAACAAGGTTTTTGAAGAATGTTTAAACATTCCTAAGATTTAGGGAAACACAATAATTGCACAAATAATAGCAGGGTTTAAGGGAGATAATCATGGAGAGAATCATGGAGAAGCATGTGTATCAACATAAGAAAATTCTTCCTTCACAAAAATGTTTGAAATTTTGATTAAAAAAATAAAAAATAAAAAAGTTGTTTTTTTGAGAACTTAACTGCAAATTCTTCAACCTATTCTGCAACAAAAGCTGATAACAAAAATGTCTTCTTTGAAGTTTTCAATGATCTCTGTGTTTCTGCTCTCTCTTTCAAGCTCTCTGTTCACTTTCACCTGCGCAGCTGACCCAACATTCCTTTCTAACAATTGTTCATTAAAAAGCTTCACCAGAAACAGCGCTTATCAATCCAACATCAATCTTCTTCTCTCTTCTCTTCACTCCAACGCCAATGGCAGCAATAGATTCTCCAATGCCACCACAGGGCAAAACCCTGACAGGGTCTACGGCCTCTTTCAATGTCGTGGTGACATCACCACCACCACCTGCCAAGACTGCGTAGCTTTAGCTTCCACAAATGCAACTCAACTTTGTCCTGATAAAAAAGGAGCTATAATATGGTACGAAGAGTGTGTCTTACGTTACTCAGATTCTTATATTTTCTCTACAGCTGTCCGAAATCCTGGTATCGTGTCCAGGAATGATACTTATGTCACAGTAGATCCAAGCCGGTTTGACAAGCTCGTGTTGGGTCTGTTGAACAAAGCAGCAGCTCAGGCCGTGAATGATCCCAAAAAGTTCGCGACTCAAAAGGGAAATTCCACAACCTCTCAACCACTGTACGTTCTTGTACAGTGCACGCAAGACCTGTCAAATAATGATTGTTCTGGGTGTCTTCAAGAAGCTATTGCAGGTTTGCAATCCGGAAGGTTAGGAGGAAGTTCATTGCTTCCAAGTTGTAATTGCCGATATGAATCCTACCTTTTCTACAACGAAAACCTGATGATGACCTCTCAGCCCCTGCCACCAGCACCAACGCTAGTAACTAGGCCAAAAGGTAATTAATGAATGTACAAGAACTTACATAATGTAAATGGGTATTTAAATACAATTATGTCATTTCTAGGTCATTTCCTATCAGGTTAAGTAGATCTGATGGTTACTAACACTTACTGCTGTTCTTAATTGCAGGGAAAAGTCATTTCTCGTTATCGATAATTATCAGCACCGTTGCTTCAATTACTGTCTCTGTCGTGCTTTTCATCGCGGGCTACTGCTTCATGACTAGGAGAGCAAGAAAGAAATACAATACTATACCGGAACAAACTGGTAAAATTTGATAAATTTGAAAACTAATTTTTTGTCAAATCTAAACAATCTTTTAAGTATCAATTCTTTACACTCGAACTCTCATATAGATATAGACAGTAATTACTGTTTGGTTGTGTTGCCGGAAATGACATTACAAATGTAGAGGCATTGCAATTTGGTTTTGGGACAATACAAGAAGCAACAAACGAGTTCTCTACCGATAACAAGTTGGGTCAGGGTGGATTCGGTGAGGTTTACAAGGTATTCGAAATAGTTACCGATGCAAGTATTCAGAAATTTTTCAAAAGAAAATGTTTCTAATGATTCGTTAAATATATATATATATATATATGATCAGGGTGTACTTTCTAATGGACAAGAAATAGCTGTAAAGAGGCTATCAAGAAGCTCCCAGCAAGGTGCAGAAGAATTTAAGAATGAGATTGTATTGGTTGCCAAGCTTCAACACAGAAATCTGGTTAAGCTGTTGGGATTTTGCTTGGAGGGAGAAGAAAAGATACTTGTCTACGAATTTGTGCCCAACAAAAGCCTTGACTACTTCTTATTTGGTATGTGGTTTATCTAAAATCTAAATATATTCCTGTGAGCATTTGAGAATTCCATTCTTAGTGTCAATTGAAATTTTGAGTTTGGTATGTACAAACTACAAAGACCCTGAAAAGCAAGGACAATTGGATTGGTCTAGAAGATACAAGATAATTGGAGGAATTGCTCGGGGAATTCTTTATCTTCATGAGGACTCTCGACTTAGAATTATTCATCGTGATCTCAAATCTGGCAATGTATTACTAGATGAGGATATGAACCCGAAAATTTCAGATTTTGGCATGGCAAGGTTATTTGGAGTTGATCAAACTCAAGCAAATACAGCCAGAATTGTGGGAACATAGTAAGTTTTTATCAATATTACTCTAAATAAAGTTCATAATTATGACTATTTTAAAATGTTTCTTATTTTTGGACAACACAATGTTGCATTGTGTCTCTAAGCTTTCTTCCTGATGCATGATCCTAATAACCTTACTAGCTAGATTAATTTAAAAAAAATTCCTTATTGTTCCTTAGTGGATATATGTCTCCGGAATATGCTATGCGTGGACAGTTCTCTGTGAAATCTGATGTATACAGCTTTGGTGTTCTAGTTCTTGAAATTATAATTGGAAAGAAGAATAGCAGTTTTTATCAAACAGACAATGTCGGGAACCTCTTGAGCTATGTAAGTTAGAATAAATAGTGAGGAGAAAGAGAAGAGTTAGAATTTCAACTTTTTGATTAAAACTTGATGAATTATTGCAGGCTTGGGAACTTTGGAGAAGTGACACACCTATGCAACTGTTGGATTCAAACTTGGCAGATTCTTACTCAAGAAATGAAGTCCTTAGATGCATCCATATGGGTTTATTATGCGTCCAAGAAGATCCAGCTGCGAGACCAACAATGGAAACTGTAGTTCTCATGCTTAATAGTTTGTCTCTTACTCTCCCAATACCTAAACAACCTGCACTTTTCCATGGTAGCAGAACAGAGCTGAACAAGCAAATTACAAGCAAGTACATGCCATGGTCTAATGACAATGCTCCAATCACTGAAGTATACCCTCGTTAAACAGTAAAGTGTGTGTGTGTGTGTGTTTTTTTTTTTTTTTTTTTTTTTTTTTTTTTTTTTGAATTTGGGAAAAGAGGGATTTGAACTTGGAACCTCAATAAAAATTGTATGCACAAAATATTTCGAACTTGACACGTCATTGATGACGCTTTCTTTAAGACACTATTTTCCCCCAATAATCGGGTGTTGCACCAGGTTATGGAAAAATATTTCGAACTTGGCACGTCATTAATGACGCTTTCCTTAAGACACTATTTTCCCCTAACAAATCGGGTGTTGTACTGGCCGGGTTATGCAAATATGCCTGATACAATGAAGCATCGATGTCTAATGACATTGTTCACTTTTGATGCTTGCTGCCTTGCCAATATACGAAATTCTACCATTGAGCCAACCAATAGAATATCGGTAATTTAATGCAAGAAAATAATATGATTTTTAATGTGATAAAATAGGAAGGGAAATCGCACATGAACAATCTCTCTCCAAGATTGCGAAATTCAGGTCTCTCTCAAATGATATAGGAATGAACATTTTATAGAGTGATTTACAATTTGCACCCATTCGTGAAAAGGTGTATACTTTGTTGCTTTGCATCCTTTCTTTAAATGATACAACATTTAAGCATAAAGTTATGTCTTTTTACTCCGTAAGACACACAAACACCATTTAAAAAAGTTTAATTTTCATCGACAACATCTGGAAAGTTGTGTAATTTCATTCAAATTCAATTTATTTAAAAATTTTCCAACATACAATCACAACAGTAAAGTTGTTCAGATTGTTTTTTGATATACCACTTGTGGAGTTACAACTCGAACATGGAGACATTGCCAAGGTGAATGATAGCTTCTCCCCACTAAGACACATTAGGCAATGGCTAAGGTTGTCCAGACTGTTATTTCAAAAAAAAAAAAAAAAAGTTGTCCAGATTGTCATCTCTAACTTTTGTATAGAGTTGTTGTAACAAGTCTTTTTCCATGATCTTTATAAAACAGAGTGTTTTCGGGAAAGAGTACAATTTTGGCAATTTGTATCATAAATATGATCAAATTATAATTCACTAGTTTAATCAACAAAACATGATAATATATTTAATACGGGTTGAATAGAATATGATATTTCTGTGGTGGAAAAGATAATTAAATATGTTCCAGAAATGAACAATCTTATGACAACCTGTGATAACATAAAGAAATTCGCAAATAGTAGCACCACTCTTCCACTTCTGTTTCTATTAAATTGTTTTCTTCACATAATATATTTTGTTGCAGACAGAAGAATCCAAATCAATTCTCCTGTTGCCACGTACGGCAAATGTTTATTGGTCACTTTCAAGTCACTTTCGTTATTCCAATAGCGCAGTTGACTAATAGGTGTTAATTGTATTTTTTTTTTGGACAATATTTATTAATTTGGGACCAGGAATATTTTTTTTTTTTTAAAGCTATTAACATTGGTAGGATTCGAACCGTTAACATGAGAGTCATTTGCTGAAGCCCCAAGCTCGTCCACCTATCAGCTGAGCTACGCCTCTATTGGCAATAGGTGTTGATTGTTGAACTTTCAATTATTACTGAATATGTATTATATGAAGGGTTTAGCTACTATATAAGTTCCGGTACTGGATTAATTGGTAGCCATTTGATTTCTATATAAGGGTTTACGAAAATCAAATATTTAAATATTAACAAAATAATAAAAGCTAAAAGAAAATAACACCCTTACCAAAAAAAAAAAAACTTCGATGACTAGAAATTTTGATTAAAGAAGGTTGAAAAAAAAAAAAAAAAACTTTCGGCAAACTACAATCATTTCGATTCGAAATTGAAACTGCCCAAACCATCAATATTGGGTTCTATTTGCAATAATTGTTGGGAATTATTGGTTTTGTCATTTTTGTGACTTAGAAGTGGACCAACCTTGTGTTTATTTAGTTGAGTTAAAACTCAGTTTCGCAACTTCAAGCTATTCTGCGATGAAAGCTGAGACTGAAAATGTCTTCATTGAAGTTCTCCATGATCTTTGTGTTTTTGCTCTCTCTTTCAAGCTCTCTGTTGACTTTCACCATTGCAGCTGACCCAACATACCTTTATCATGTTTGCTCAGACACAAACTTCACCAGAAACAGCACCTACCAATCCAACCTCAATCTTCTCCTCTCTTCTCTTCCCTCCAATGCCAACCACAGCGATGGATTCTCCAACGCCACCACAGGGCAAGACCCCAACAGGGTCTACGGCCTCTTTCAATGCCGTGGAGACGTCACCACCGCCACCTGCAAAGACTGCGTAGCTTTTGCTTCCACGGACCTAGCTCAACGTTGTCCTGCTCAAAAAAGAGCTGTAATATGGTACGATGAGTGCCTTGTACACTACTCAGATTCTTATATCTTCTCTACAGCAGCATCAAGTCCGAGTGTCAGGATGTGGAATACAAATAACGTCACAACAGAACCAAGCCGGTTTCACGAGCTCGTATTGGGTCTGATGAACGAAGCAACAGCTCAGGCCGTGAATGATCCCAAAAAGTTCGCGACCATAAAGGGAAATTCCACAACATCTCAACCACTGTATGTTCTTGTACAATGCACGCAGGACCTGTCGAATACTAATTGTTCTCGTTGTCTTCAAGAAGCTATTGCAAATTTGCCCAACGAAAGTATCGGAGGAAGGAAATTAACGCCGAGTTGTAATTGTCGGTATGAATTGTACCTTTTTTACAACGAAAAATTATCGCTGTCATCCCCACCACCAGCACCAGCACCTACGCGGTCTCTTCCATCCCCTGTACCACCTATGCCATCTCCTCCATCCCCTGTAACAAGGCCGAAAGGTAATGAAGGTCAAATAATTCATAACATACATGACATAATTGGTTTCTGTATTGATCATCATTTAAACTATCAGACCAAATGAAGCATTCTGCTGTTCTTAATTGCAGGGAAGAGCGGACTCTCTACACCAATAATAATTGCTATCGTTGCTCCAATTACAGTCTTTGTGGTGCTTTTTGTTGCGGGCATCTGCCTGCTGACAAGGAGAGCAAGAAGAGAGAAGTACAATTCTGTACCGGACGAAATTGGTAAATTTGAAAACTAATTTGTTATCAAGTCTGAACAATCTTTTATGTTTCAATTCTTTACAATTGGTAAAAGATCTTTTTCTAATCAGGATTGACCTTTTTTTTTTTATTTTGGGTGTGGGTTCGCTGATTATCTCATGTGAAAATCAGTTTTGTAGAAAATCAGATCGGTCTTGACTAGTGAATTATTATACACTTGAACTGTCATATAAATATGGATAGTTTCATAAGACAGTAATTTACCGTTTGGTTGTGTAGCTGGAAATGACATTACAACTATAGAAGAGGCATTGCAATTTGATTTTGGGACAATCCAAGCAGCCACAAACAGTTTCTCTACAGACAACAAGTTGGGTGAAGGTGGATTTGGTGAGGTTTACAAGGTATAATAGACATAATCATTATTAACATTTCAGAAAAATTACTAATGCATGAATTTAGATCAAAGGTTATGGAAAATTAATGTTTTTCCGATTTGTTAATGTATATGATCAGGGTGTACTTTCTAATCAACAAGAAATCGCCGTGAAGAGGCTATCAAGAAACTCCGGACAAGGTGCTGAAGAATTTAAGAATGAAGTTGTATTGGTTGCAAAGCTTCAACACAGAAATCTGGTTAGGTTGTTAGGATTTTGCTTGGAGGGAGAAGAAAAGATACTTGTCTACGAATTTGTGCCCAACAAAAGTCTTGACTACATCTTGTTTGGTATAGCTCATCTAAATATATTCACGTAAGCATTTGAAATACCATTTCTTAATTTCATTTGTAATTTTGATTTTGTTATGTACATAGACTCTGAAAAGCAAGGACAATTGGATTGGTTTAGAAGATACAAGATAATTGGAGGAATTGCTCGGGGAATTCTTTATCTTCACGAGGACTCTCGGCTTAGAATTATTCATAGAGATCTCAAAGCTAGCAATGTACTATTAGATGGCGATATGAACTCGAAAATTTCTGATTTTGGCATGGCTAGGATCTTTGGAGTTGATCAAACTCAAGCAAATACAAATAGAATTGTGGGGACATAGTAAGTTTTGATCAAGGTTACTCAGTTTTGCATAATTTGGATTTATAAATTCATTTTTGCATCTTTCTGCTGAATCATTGGTAAGACAAGAAAATTGCATTATGTCTCTAAGTTTCTTCACCGATGCGAACCGGTTGTGCAAATGAAATTATGTTCTGTACTAATTTAAAATTTTCTTTAATTATTGTTACTTAGCGGATACATGTCTCCGGAATATGCTATGCATGGACAGTTTTCTGTGAAATCCGATGTGTTTAGTTTTGGTGTCTTAGTTCTCGAGATAATAACCGGCAAAAGCAATAGCAATTTCTATCAAACAGATGGCGCTGACGATCTGCCTAGCTATGTAAGTAAAAATAAGAAACTTTAGATACTTTTCCTACTTGATTAACTAATATTGTTACATACTTGCCATTTTTTTGATTATATATAACTTGTTGAGATTTTGCAGGCTTGGAAACATTGGAGAGATGGGACACCAACAGAATTGTTGGATTCAAATTTGATAGATTCTTACTCGAGCAATGAAGTAATGAGATGCATTCAAGTGAGTTTGCTATGTGTCCAAGAAGATCCAGCTGAGAGACCAACAATGGCAAATGTAGTTCTCATGCTTAATAGCTATTCTCTTACTCTTCAATTACCTCAACAACCTGCATTTTTCTTCGGTACTAGAACAGACCTCAGCATGCAAATTACAAACAAGACGGACTCTAATCAGTCTAAAAGCAAGTCCATGCCTTGGTCTGTTGATGGTGCTTCAATCACTGAACTACATCCTCGGTAATAGTAACGAGACGTTCTTCAAGTGTCCGTTAATAAATTATAGAACTTGGATATAAGATTATTTGGATTATTATCTCAATTTGTTTGAATTGTTATCATTTTTTTTATGAAAGAATAAAGTTTCGTATCTGCAGCATTTAGAATCTTCGAAAATGAAAATTTTGAAATCATTATTGTAGACAACTCAAATGATGTTATTATTCAATGATCCCTAGCCATCCATCCCGAAACGTCACTCAGCTACTTCTTTCCCTACCCAATTTTTTTTTTTTTTTTAATTTGGTGGACTGTTCTTTTTTGACTTGACGTGTCTCATTAGCCAACTAAAGTATTTACGTGTCCACTATTATTTAATCAAGAAAACAGATGCCCGACCTAATAATATTCAAATAATAACAACGTCAACATAAGTTTATTGATGATCAGCTCCAAATTCGTTCATTTCGGTATGAAACTGAAACCGTCGAAACCATTCAAATTGGGTTATATTTGTATAATTGTTAGGAATGATTGGTTTTACCACCAAATTGGGTTATATTTAAAATAATTTATTTTATCACTTTGGTTGCTTATAACCTGATCAAACTTGTTTAGGTTGCGTTAAAACTCATTTTCGTAACCTAAACGCACATTGACTGATTAAACCGAACTTTCAATGAATTCGATCATTTCGGTTTGAAGCCAAAACCCTCAAAATTGGGTTCTTATTTGGAATAATTGTTAGGAATTCTTGATTTTGTCATTTTTGGTTGTGTATAAGTTGATCAAAAAGAAATTTGTCTAGTTAAAACTCAAGTTCGCAATCTAAAATCTCGCTGACATTTGCATTACGCATTGAAAGATGTTTTTTCCTAATTTAGTAATTTTCGCCTAAATTTCCTTTTAAGCTATTTTATTTGTGTCGACTTTTCTTGCTTGACTTCAATAAATAGAGCCTCCCCTGCATCTTCAGCAGTCGTGGCCACATCATATTTGTCCAAATCATCTTTAGCAGCCTTCAACACAGAAATTTGGTTAGACTGCTAGGATTTTGCTTGGAGGGACAAGAAAAGATACTTGTCTACGAATTTGTGCACAACAAAAGCCTTGACTACTTCTTATTTGGTATGGATCTATATCTATTTCAGTGAGCATTTAAATTACGTTCCTTAGTTTCAGTTGTGAAACTTTTATTTTGGTATATGTGTAGACCCTGAAAAACAAAGAGAACTTGTTTGGTCTAGTAGATTCAAAATAATTGGGGGAAATGCTCGTGGAATTCTTTATCTTCATGAGGATTCTGTCCTTAGAATTATTCATCGTGATCTAAAAGCCAGTAATATACAATTAGATGGTGATATGAACCCAAAAGTTTCAGATTTTGGCATGGCGAGAATATTTGGAGTGGATCAAACTCAAGGAAATACAAGCAGAATAGTTGGGACCTTGTAAGTGTTTGAGTGCTAGTGATAAACTTATAATATTACTTGTTTTAATGAAATCATTAATTATAATTATTGATTCCTATAAGTTAATCACAGATTCATTGTTGTTTTTATGCTAACAAACTTGCTGGTTCACAGTGGTTACATGTCTCCCGAATATGCTATGCACGGACAGTTCTCTGTGAAATCCGATGTATATAGTTTTGGTGTCTTGGTTCTTGAGATTATAACCGGTAAGAAGAACAACAATTTCTATAAAACGGATGGTGCTGCAGATCTCTTGAGCTATGTAAGCACAAATAAGATACCCTATCTCCGTTTCCTACTTGTTAGAGCTAATAACATACATGCATAGAGGAACATTGAAGAGATTGTTGCTTTTTAATTATAACTTGATGAATTATTGCAGGCTTGGAAACATTGGAGAGATGGAACACCAATGCAATTGTTGGATTCAAATTTGACGGATTCTAACTCAAGAAATGAAGTCATGAGATGCATCCATGTGGGTTTGCTATGCGTCCAGGAAGATCAAGCCGCGAGACCAACAATGGCAACTGTAGTTCTCATGCTTAATAGTTACTTTATATATATATATATAATATCTATTAATCCTGGACCATGTATTTTTTTGAAAGCTTTCGCTATTGGTAGGATTTGAGCCGCTGACCTGGGAGTCATTTGTCCAAGCCCCAAGCTCGTCCATCTACCAGCTGAGTTACGCCCATGTTGGCACCTTAATAGTTACTCTGTTACTCTTCCATTACCTCAACAACTTGCATTTTTCTTCAGTAGTAGAACAGAGTTTAGCATGCAAATTACAAAAGAGACGGACTCTGGTCAGTTTGCAAACATGTCCATACAATGGTCTGTTGATGATTCTTCAATCACTGAAGTACATTCTCGGTAAACTGTAATGGGGCGTATAAGATTATTTCGATTATTATCTAAAAGTTTTGTTTGAATTTTTTATCATAAATCTTAATTCTAGAATGTATTTAAAATAGTGTTTTCACTAATATATACAAGGTCCTATAGACAAAATAATTGACCATTATACAGTGTTTGATATTATTTTTTGGTAGAATTTCATATAAGTCCCACTTTTTGACAATTTGTCACCTTTATAAATATTTTTTCATATTCATCACTTTAGTCCCTATTTTTTTCAAAACTCATCACTTTAGTCCATTTAGCCAAATATTTGAAAGTCAACTAATTTAAAACATGTGAAAGTACATTTTTACCCTTATTACTATTTAATTTAGCTAAAATAATTATCTTAACTTTAAATTAAAATGAAAAACAATAAAATTCTTAATAATAAAATCTTAAATAAATAGATTACAAAAAAATCTTAAATAAATAATAATAATAATATCCATTAATTTTTTCTTATTTTGTATTTTTTTTTCATAATGGATTTTTATTTAGCTAAAATGATTATCTTAACTTTAAATTAAAATGAAAAACAATAAAATTCTTAATAATAAAATCTTAAATAAATAGCTTATAAAAAAAATCTTAAATAAATAATAATAATAAAATCCATTAATTTTTTCTTATTTTGTATTTTTTTTTTCAAAATGGATTTTCATTTAGCTAAAATGATTATCTTAGCTTTAAATTAAAATGAAAAACAATAAAATCTTAAATAAATAGATTGCAAAACAAATTATGAAAAATAATCATTTAAAACTAAGATAATCATTTTAGCTAAATAAAAATCCATTATGAAAAAAACAATACAAAATAAGAAAAAATTAATGGGTTTTATTATTATTATTTATTTAAGATTTTTTTTTTGTAATCTATTTATTTAAGATTTTATTATTGAGAATTTTATTATTTTTCATTTAAATTTAAAACTAAGATAATTATTTTAGCTAAATTAAATAGTAATAAGGGTAAAAGTATACTTTTATAGGTTTTAAAATAGTTGACTTTTAAATATTTGGCCAAATGAACTAAAGTAATGAGTTTTGGAAAAAATAGGGACTAAAATGATGAATATGGAAAAACATTTATAAAGGTGAAAAATCGTCAAAAAAATGGGACTTATGTGAAATTCTGCCTTATTATTATTATTATTATTATTATTATTTTGACAAACAGTGTCAATGCACATCATGAAAAACATTTATTTGACCAAAACATGTTATCACAACTTTTTCTGACTTTTAAAATTGCACAGATAACAATTATTAACATCACTCCACCGCTCTCTGTCTCTATCAAAGTTGTTTTTTCTTCAATTTCCTAGATAGAAGTTCATAGAACGGAACTAGGATAAAGACCCCACCAACTCTCCAAGACTGGAAAATCAATGACGATCTTATTTAATAGGATGGAAAAGTCAAGCCTCTTGGGGCCACAGCAAATGTTTTTTTTTTTTTTTTTTTTTAAAGGGCAAGTTTTATTGATAATAAAGAACAGAAGGCAAACCCGCTGCCAAAAGGAGCACGAACCAACAACCAGAACAAAACAAAAAATCCCAAAACAAAACATAGAAGACAACAGAAAACTAAAGAGAGGGCGGCCACAACAAATGTTTATTTGGTATTTTTCCCAAGAGAAATGGAAATTGCAGAAAATGGCTAAAATCAAGACGCCTTTTTAACATATAGCCACTTTATTTTAAAATGGCATTTATAGCAAAATACGGTTTAAAAAAAAAAATTAAATATAGAGAAAACAAGTCTTAAATGCCCTTGAACTGTTAAACCTATGCAATTTCCCTCATGTTCCTAAATAAGCATATGATCCATTCGTGACTCACATGCATATTTTGTGATTCATTCGTGCATTTCGTGATAAAAAAATAAATAAATAAAAAGAGCGTGTGATTGTGTTTTAATAAATGATATTTTGGTAAGATTTTGTTTTTATTTGTCATAAACGATATATATATATATTTAAAAAAATTGTGGCTATATCTTACTTTTGTAAACTATATTTGGTTAAATTTGAAAATCCCTCAACTTTTTAGAATACAAATGCTTTAGTGAACAATAGAACAGTTTGATGGTAGGTGTTTGAGACAATGAATGAGTTCGATTTGAATATGCATTAGGGTCTTGTACCGTAAAACTTAAAGAGTTCTTTCTGAATTTTTTTTACTTTTATTTTTTTTGTTAGAATGATTAAATATTATTGTTGAACTCTTTCAAGTTTTGACCGTTTGATCAACCCTTTAAGACTATCTTTTTTTCTTTTTTAAACGGCAAAATATATTCATAAACGGCCAAAGCGAAAAGATACAAACTAAGGTTAGTCAAGGGTACTATCCTATAATTTTGGTAAAAGTACAATCCGATTGTATATACATCAAATATCGAGGTACTTTATTACAATTTTCCCTATAAATAATTATGTGTGTTGACTTGAATGACCGAGTCCCCTCTGCCTCTTCAGTCTTCACCAGTCGTGATTGCATACTATTTATTATCTCTACATATAAACAGAGGACTGAACAAATAATTAAATATTAATAATTCTTGAAGCTATTCTGCAACAAAATGTCTTCGGTGAAGTTCTTCATGATCTTTGTGTTGCTGCTCTCTCTTTCAAGCTCTCTGTTCACTTTCACCATTGAAGCTAAGCCAAACTACCTTAATAATGTTTGCTCAAACAATACCTTCACCGGAAACAGCACCTACCAAACTAACCTCAATCTTGTCCTCTCTTCTCTTGCCTCCAACGCCAACGGCAGCGATGGATTCTCCAACACCACCGCAGGGCAAAACCCCAACAGGGTCTACGGCCTCTTTCAATGCCGCAGCGACCTCAACACCACCACCTGCCAAGACTGCGTCGTTTACGCTTCCACAGAAGTAACTCAACTTTGTCCTACTCAAAAAGGAAATATAATATGGTACGATGAGTGCCTTTTACACTACTCTGATTCTAATATCTTCTCTACAGTAACAACAGATCCGAGTCACAGCTTGATGAATACACAAAGCCCAACAGATCCAACACGGTTTGATGAACTGGTGTTGGATCTGATGAATGAATCAACAACTCTGGCCGCAAATAATACCAAAAGATACGCCACCAGAGAAGGAAATTTCACAACCTCAGTAACAATCTACACTCTTGTACAGTGCACGCAGGACCTGTCAAGGGATGATTGTTCTCGATGTCTTCGACAAAATGCTGCAAATTTGCCCAAAGGAAAGATCGGAGGAAGAACATATTATCCAAGTTGTTATTGCATGTACGAATTGTTCGATTTTTACAACCATAACAAGACTGCATCGCCGCCACCAGCACCTACTACGCTGTCTCCTCCATCCCCTGTAACAAGGCCGACAGGTAATGAAGGTCAAAGAAAATACATGACATAATCGGTTTCTGTATTAATCATCATTTAAGTACCAATTACTGCTGTTCTTAATTGTAGGTAAGAAGAGAATCACTTCAACGGTTATTATCGCCATCGTTGCTCCAATTACTGTCTCTGCGGTGCTTTTCGTGGTGGGCTACTGCTACCTGACTAGTAGAGCAAGAAAGAAGTACAATTCTTTACCAGGCAAAATTGGTAAAATTTAAAACTAATTTGTTATCAAGTCTGAAAAATCTTTTGTGTCTCAATGTGTTTTTCAAGACATTAATTTAACATTTGGTTGTGTAGACATATCAACTATAGAGTCATTGCAATTTGATTTTGGGACAATCCAAGCAGCCACGAACGGTTTCTCAACTGATAACAAGTTGGGTGAAGGTGGATTCGGTGTGGTTTACAAGGTATTAACAATTCGAAAAAGCTACCGATGCAAGAATTCAGAAATTTTTTTAAATCAAATGTTTCTAACTATTCGTTCAAATTATATGATCAGGGTGTACTTTCTAATGGACAAGAAATAGCTGTGAAGAGGCTATCAAGAAGCTCCGGACAAGGTGCAGAAGAATTTAAGAATGAAGTTGTATTGGTTGCAAAGCTTCAACACCGAAATCTGGTTAGGCTATTAGGATTTTGCTTGGATGGAGAAGAAAAGATACTTGTCTACGAATTTGTGCCCAACAAAAGCCTTGACTACTTCTTATTTGGTATAGCTAATCTGAATATATTCTTGTGAGCATTTGAATTACATTCCTTTATTACAATTGAAATTTTGATTTTGTTATGTACCTAGATCCGGAAAAGCAAGGACAATTGGACTGGTCAAGAAGATACAAGATAATTGGGGGAATAGCTCGGGGAATTCTTTATCTTCATGAGGACTCTCGGCTCAGAATTATTCATCGTGATCTCAAAACTAGCAATGTATTGTTAGATGGGGAAATGAACTCGAAAATTGCCGATTTTGGCATGGCAAGGATCTTTGGAGTTGATCAAACACAAGGAACTACAAACAGAATAGTAGGGACATAGTAAGTTCTGATCAAAGTTACTCAGTTTTTCATAATTTGTATTTATAAATTCATTTTTGCATCCTACCCGTTAAATCATTGGTAAGACCAGAAAATTGTGTTCTGTCTCTAACCTTTCTTCACCTTCACTGATGTATGTTTCTAGTTCTATACTAATTTAAAATTTTCTTTATTGTTCTTTAGCGGATACATGTCTCCAGAATATGCAATGCATGGACAGTTCTCAGTGAAATCCGATGTGTTTAGTTTTGGTGTCCTCGTTCTTGAGATTATAACCGGAAAAAAGACCACTAATTTCTATCAAACAGATGGCGCTGAGGATTTACTGAACTATGTAAGCAAAATTAAGCAAAAATAAGAAACTTTAATTATATATACTGAACAGCCGAGGATTTAATTTATTAGCTAATATTGTCACATACATGGAAACAAAAATAAAGTAGTTTAATTGAATCGCAAGTTTTCGATTATAACTTGCTGAGATTTTGCAGGCTTGGAAACATTGGAGAGACGGAACACCAACGCAATTGTTGGATTCAACTTTGACAGATTCTTACTCAAGAAATGAAGTCATAAGATGTATCCATATAGGTTTACTATGCGTCCAGGAAGATCCAGCCACGAGACCAACAATGGCAACTGTAGTTCTCATGCTTAATAGTTACTCTGATACTCTTGCATTACCTCAACAACCTGCATTTTTCTACGGTACTAGAACAGAACTCAGCAAGCAATTTACATTAGGGACAGACTTTGATCAGTCTAAAAGTAAGTCCGTGCCATGGTCTGTCGATGATTCTTCGATCACTGAAGTATACCCTCGCTAAACATTAAGGAGGTGTTCTTCAAGTATCTGTTAATAAATTACAGAACTAAGATATAAGATTGTTTGGATTATTATCTCAATGTTTTATTCCCATTATTAAAGTTTTCGTGAAATAATACTAAGTCTGTTTTCGTGAAATAATACAAAGTTTTGTATCTCAGCATTTAGAATCTTCCAAATCATTTATGTTAGACAACCCAAATGATGTGTCTATAATTTTAAATTTAATTGAATGTTAAAATTTAGGTCTTAAAATTCAATCAATTCAATCAAATGTGATTTGATTAATTGTCTAGATCATGTTTTGGGTATCAGGCATGCCGACCCGGCCCGATCCGTACCATCCCTAATCGCCGCTCAGCTACTTTTTGTCCCAAACACTAAGAATTTCAGTCTTTCAAACAATGAGATGTTGATGGGCTAAATGAATGCCATTTCCACCGCCCACATTGTGTGGTCAAATGCACTATTGAACACCTTTTTAATTTCTTTTCATTATTTTAACAAGTGCTTCTTGTTTTTAATCAGAGGATTTTGATCATGCCAAAAAGTCATTAGATTTTTTTCTTATTAAATTAGAAAAAAAGTTAGGTATAATGTCACTTCTTGGGTTGTGGGGTCCTTGATGAGAAACCAGGTCTATTCAAGACCAATAACCTTCACTATTCTATTACCTGCAAGATCTACTTGCACAACAAAACAGATCAAAATACCTAATAAATCTGTACCAAACGAAATAGTCCAATAATCTGAGAGTTATCAGATTAATCTTTATAACCTGCCCTTGGATTTATATATCAATAGAATATATATATATACAATGTTGATATTACCAAGAATTCAACCTATATATTCTAATACCAGATTCTTTCAAAAACCAACCTACATATACCAAATTAAAACGTACCAGAATTATTGCAAATTCAAATAACACTAAGTCAAACCAAGCTCTATCAAAAACTAATATGTGAATAATGCCTAATAAAACGTGCAGTAGAATAGCAATACTCCAACATACAACCTAGGCAATATTAATAGATCAGTTATGTAATAAAGAATGGCAAAAACTTAAAACAACAAGAAACTGGCAAATAGAAACAGATAAGAAACTATCAGAATTATGGACACAAATATAAAAGAGAAGAGGAGAAGAAGGACACCAAGATTTTACCATGGTTCGGCCAAGAACAGGCCTACATCCAATAAGATCATGCCACATTGGATTCTCTCACATGGCCTTATCACTTCACAATCAGAAATATGATTTCAGTTGTGGGTCAAGTGGGCTGCTGGTTAAATGCTAAAGTTTGGGCTGCTGATATGGGCTTCCAGAAATACCAAGTTGGGATAATACTATTACAAATTCCTCCTTAACCCAACATCATCGATATAGTGAAGTAAACTCCTGTGATGTACCTGCTCAAAAAACTCAACAAACAAATCAGCCATAATCACCTATTTTCAGCAAGTTCAAGCAATGCTTGAGCTTGCTATAAGGAACCACTTTAGTCCCCATATCGGTTGGATATTCTTCAGTGGATATCTTTTCTACCTCAACAATACCTTAAGATATTTCATCTCTAATAAAATGGTATTTGGCCTTGTATCTACTCTCCTCTAAGGATCTAGGTGACAAGGCAGTGAATAATATAAAGTCAGCACATAGAGGAATATTAATAGGTTTACAATTTCTCATTGAAAAATCAACCAGTTTATTCAAATAACTGGGCTGCTTTAAACACAGTCCATTACCATCCCTAAATCTAACAATTTTCATGCTTAAAAACAGTTTTGCATTACTCAAGTCTATCATATCAAATTCAGATATTAACTTCTTCTTAAACTCTACAATCTTAGACATTTTCTTACTAGCAATTAACATATCATCAACATATAAAAGCAAGAAGACATTAATATAGATATTTTCACTACTGAAATAAAAACATGCATCAAACTTGCTTTTAAAGAAACATATGCTAGTAATAAAACTATAAAACTTTTTATTCCATTTATAAAGAATAATTTTCTGTTTTTCTGGTTTAATAGCAAAAAACCAAATGATGTTTTTCAGAAGAGAATCCATCTCTTCTCTCATAGCACTAACTCTATCCCTAACTAGCTCGTAATCAGCTAGAGGATCATCCATCTCTGGCTAATTTTGACTCTCTCCCACCTGATCATCTAGATTAGAATAGGCAGCCCTATCATCCACACTAGGACTCGGCTGAATTGAGACTTGACAAGGTGGCGGGCTGCCAACTTCCACCTGAATCTTGTCACCATCATCCTTTAAAGGATCTGGATCAAATTCAGAAGATTGGTCATTGCCTTTACAAGGCATTTTAGTCTCATCAAAAAACACATCTCTACTAATAATGACTTTAAAACCTATTTGGTCCTTTAACCAAATTCTGAATCTTTTAACACCTAAAGGGTATCCTAAGAACACACCTCTTAGAGACCTAGGCTCTAATTTCCCTTACAAATGGTGAGCATAGGCAACACACTCAAACACCCTTAAATGATTCAAACTAGGACGTCTCCCAATCCATTTTTCCTTGAGTGTTAGTAGGCCTATAGCAATAGAAATAGTGACTGCCTCACCCTTCAAAACATAAAGACAATTTCTCTTTTCACCTTTAAGTATAAATAGAGAACCTCTAGACACTTTTAGAATTCCTCTTTCAGCTTCATAACAGTAGCCTTCTTCATCTAAAACACTAAGAGAAATTAGGTTTCTCTTCAAGTTAGACACATACCTAACATCCTTAAAAACCCTCACTAACCCATCATACATCCTAATAGCAACTAACCCTATTCCTTCCACTAAACACTGCTGATTATTCCCCATCGGCACACTATCTCCACTAATTTCTTTGAACTCAGTGAACCACTATCTTCTAGGGCACATATGGAAGGAACATCCCGAATCTAAGATCCACTCAGATTTTATATCATCAGTGCTTACATTTAGGACTTCACTAGGTTCAAAAGATTTAAATGCCACAGCTACATCACCATCATTATTAGACTTTCTTGATTTTTTCTTTTAAGTTCATAACAGTATTTTCTAATATGTCCCTCTTTCCCAAAATAATAACACTTTTTGGTGCCATTATAAGAGTTATTATTACTGTTATTATTCTTATTCCTAACAGGCTGTCTTCCCCTAACAAATAAATTCTCACCACTTTCCTTCTTTTCCATTTTCAGCTCTAGGTCCTTGGACTTAAGAGCTGAAATACACTCTTCAAGTGACAAGGAAGTCCTACCATATTTAATGGCAGCCTTGACATCCTTGAAGGAGTCAGGAAGAGAAATCAGGAGAATTATAGCCTCATTCTCATCATTTAACTTCTCATCTACCCCAGCATTAGCCAATTCTATTGTCATTTTCTTAAACTCATCTAAGTTTTGACCTAGGCCTATACTAGCATCCATCTTAAAGCCAAACAATCTTCTTTAAGATAAATTTTATTAGTTAAGGATTTAGTGAGATACAAGCTTTCAAGCTTCTTCCAAACATCACAGGCAGTTTTTTCATCATTAACCTCCCTAAGAACATTATCAGACAAACTCAATATAATAGTGCCTAAGGCCATATCAAGCATGTCATTTTCTGTTCTTCAGTTAATGAAACAGGCAATTTTTCAGGTCCTTCAATGGCTTTGAGGATTTTCTGCTGGGAGAGAAGGGCTTCACCTTTCTTCTCCATTTACCAAAATCCCCAGAGCCATCGAATTTATCAAAATCAAATTTCATGTTAAAACACGAATCAAAAGAGTTACTGAGATTACCAAAATCAGTAGGGGTTACCTCCTTTCAACTGCTAGCAGCTTCACTACTCGTTTTTTCTTCTCCAGCCGAGTCTTCAGGATCTGAAGCCTTAGCAACCGGAGGAATCTGGTCCTCTTCTCCCGCCGTTGGTACCAATTTGCAGGCTCTGATACCACTGTTGAGAAACCAGGTCTATTCAAGACCAACAACCTTCACTATTCTATTACCTGTAAGATCCACTTGCACAACAAAACAGATCAAAATACCTAATAAATCTGTACCAAACGAAATAGTCCAATAATCAGAGAGTTATCAGATTAATCTCTATAACCTGTCATCGGATTTATATATCAGCAGAATATATATATACAATGTTGATATTACCAAGAATTCAACCTATATATTCTAATACCAGATTCTTATAACAACCAACCTATATATACCAAAGTAATACGTACCAGAATTATTGCAAATTAAAATAACACTAAGTCAAACCAAGCTCTATCAAAAACTAATATGTGAATGATGCCTAATAAAACGTGCAGTAGAATAGCAATACTCCAACATACAACCTAGGCAATATTAATAGATCAGTTATGCAATAAAGAATGGCAAAGACTTAAAACAACAAGAAACTGGCAAATAAAAACAGATAAGAAACTATCAGAATATGTACGCAAATATAAAAGAGAAGAGGAGAAGAAGGACACCAAGATTTTATCTTGGTTCGGCCAAGAACGGGCCTACATCCAATAAGATCATGCCACATTGGATTCTCTCACATGGCCTTATCACTTCACAATCAGAAATATGATTTCAGTTGTGGGTCAAGTGGGCTGCTGGTTAAATGCTGAAGTTTGGGCTGCTGATATGGGCTTCCAGAAATACCGAGTTGGGCTAATACTATTACAGTCCTTAAAAGCCAAATTTGTCTCTTAAAATGGAGGAAAAATGAATTTCTGGTGCATCAAATGAAACAATGTTTATATATATATATATATATATAACACCTAGGTGATTCGAACTTGCAACACATTACTGTTAGACTGCTAGCAATCCCAGAATTTCATCATCGATAATTATTGCCATTGTCGTTCCAATTGTAGTCTATGTGCTGCTTTTTGTCTCGGGCTATTTCTTGCCTAGTAGGAGAGCATGAAAGAAGTCTAATTCTATACACAAAAAGAATGGTAAAAAGTATGAAACCTATTTCAATATCAGATTGAACAAGCTTATATCAAAGCTGTTTGGTGTTGCTTCTTTTTCTATTGACCAGTTTTACTGGTTTTGTTTTCATAATTCCCTTCTATTTCTCTCTTTTATTAATAAATTGCTCTTTATTTATTTATTTTCGTTGTGTAGTTGGAGATGACATTACAAAATACAAATTTAGAGTCCCTGCAATTTGATTTTGGGACAATTGAATCAGCCACGAACACGTTCTGAACTAATAACAAGTTGGGTGAAGGTGGATTTGGTGAGGCTTATAAGGTATAATATTTATATAAACATGGCTATATAATGCATCTTTTAACAGTTCCAAATAGTTACCAATGCAGGGACTCAAAAAGTACTTATCGATAACTTTTTGATTATCACTTGATGAATTCTTGCAGGCTTGGGAACTTTGGAGAGATGAGACACCAATGCAACTGTTGGATTCAAATTTGACAGATCCTTACTCAAGAAACGAAGTCATGAGATGCATACATTTGGGTTTACTATGCGTCCAGGAGAATCCAGCTGTGAGACCAACAATGGCAACCGGTTAAACCACATGCTTAATAGTTACTCTGTTTCTCCCCCGTTACCTCAACAACCTGCATTTTTCATTGGTAGTAGAACAGAGCTGAACATGCATATTTCTGATAAGTCTACCAAGTCTAACCATGGTCCGTTGATGCTGCTTCAATCACTGAGCTATGCCCTCGTTAAATAGTAATGAGGTGTTCCATCATTGTAGCAAATTGATGTCTGAATCTTCTCCACTTAATTTTTTTTTTCTTGTAAAGGAGCTCACTTGGAGAAAATTATTGTAAAAAATAACTTGATTTTAGGACTTAATTAAGCATTGAATACAATGTTGGAAAAATTTTGTGAATTTGTGATAAACTCATATTTTGAGAGCTTTATTTGGGTATGATTAATTCCATGAAAATGGGAGATAAACGCATATTCGAATTCTCCTCCGTGAGAGCTTCGAAATGGTATACTCAAAATCACAAAATGATTAATGGGTGAATGAGAAATTGAGTCTCAAAGTGAACCCATTGTGTAGGGAATAAAGTGAATCCCACATTGCTTAGGGAAATCATTTATATGTAGTATATAAGTGAATGGTTGATATAAGCTTTCAACATGTGTGGCATAGAGGCTCTCTCTCGCGCGCGCAGGGGGGGGGGGGTGCAAATCATGGACCCCGAACCTTCGAATGCACGACTCGTGTGTGGGCACGAATGCCGCTCCGGTTTGGCCCGTGAGAGTCAAGTTGACTTTTTGCCACTTCCCTAAGTCAATTGTTTGGATTCTGATTTCTTACTTGATCACTAAGAATACAGAATCGGTTTTTAATTAGGAATGAATCTCTTTAAACGGAAGATTATTCCCTAATTAATTTACTTTCCTTATCAGACTAAAAACGTGCTAATCACGAAATTTCCAACTAAACCCTAGTTTCGGTTGCCTATAAAACCTAAGCTTCTTTTCTTCTCTGTTTTCTGATTTTTCTTGGTAAGTTTGAGCTCGGTTTGAGTTCGCTGAGGGTGGTTTGTGCTACGCACTTCCACTGGTTAATCCGTTGTATCCTGGGAGACGATCGCTACACACATACGGTGTGGTATACGGCGAAATCGTCTTAAGGATACCGTGTGAAACACGGGCCTCGGATTTCTAACGTGAGATTTCTGTGTTGTTCATCTTCTGTTTACTGCAGGTTCATTACCAGATTGTGTTTTCGGAATACAAAACTACAATCTTAAGACGATTTTTAACTTTATTCTTTTCATCTAATCGGTTTTATTTTAATAAACCTTCTGGTCTTTGAATCTCGTTTCAGATCGTGAACCTCACTGGTTCGGTTTTCTTTTACCGTGGAAATTGGGTTTCTTTTGAGACACTGATTTCGGTTAATTACAAACTTCTGTGGAAATCGGGTTTCATTCGAAACACTGTATTTCAATTAATCGTTGATCTATATCTTCGTGGACAATCGGGTCTATACTTCTAGACACTGATTGTGATTTCTTTTTAGAAATTTGGAATCATTCGATTCTTACTGATTTATTTCAGAAATCTTGAATCGTGTTGATTCATTGTGATTTGAATCTGTTTTCATTCACTGCAATATCTTCTGATATTATTTTCGTCGCCCTAAAACAATTCTGTTTTTGTTTCAGATATTATGGCGAATACCTCTAATGTGAACTCGAGCGTTCCACTAGAGACTCCGAATGTGAATCCAACTGTGGAATCAATTGCTTCGGCTGTGAACTCTGTGCTTGTGGGCGAAGTGCCTGTAGTGTTGCCTACTGTGGCCACAACGACTCCGGCCATCAACTCTTTTGTGAGAAGCATGCCTGATCCGGTGATGAGCCAGTATATGAGTCAAGGGAACGTTCCTATGGCAAATCCCTACATGAATTCGGTACCATTACCGATGAATCATATGGAGAAACCTGATAAGTTCAGTGGACCGAATTTTAAGCGGTGGCAGCAAAAGATGCTGTTTTATTTGACCACACTGAACCTTGGCAGGTTCTTGACTGAAGATGCTCCCAAACCTAATGTTGGTGAAGAGCGAGATGTTCAGGTATGGAATGCTATTGATGCATGGAACCATTCGGACTTTCTGTGCCGCAATTACATACTGAACGGGCTGTCAGATTCGCTATATAGCGTTTATTCTTCAAAGAAAACAGCCAAAGAACTGTGGGAGTCATTAGACCGGAAATACAAAACTGAGGACGCAGGATCCAAGAAGTTTGTTGTGGGCCGGTTTCTTGATTACAAGATGGGGGACTCCAAGACAGTTATGAGTCAAGTTCAAGAACTTCAAGTGATTCTACATGAGATACACGCTGAAGGGATGGTCCTGAGTGAAACCTTCCAAGTGGCTGCAATCATTGAGAAGCTTCCTCCTTCATGGAAGGATTTCAAGAACTATCTCAAACACAAGCGAAAGGAGATGAAGATCGAGGATCTCATTCTCAAGCTTCGTATTGAAGAAGATCACAGGAAGTATGACAAGAAAGATGTCAGTGTGCCTGAAGCAAAGATCAATGTAGTTGAGCATGGGCAGAGTTCTAAACCTAAGAAGAACAAGCCTGGGAAAGGATCCAAATTGGGTCCAAAGGGAGGAGTCTCTAAGAAGCCAAAATTCCAAGGGAAGTGCTTCAACTGTGACAAGCTGGGTCACAAATCTTCTGAGTGCAGGTTGCCAAAGAAGAAGAAGAATCACGAGGCAAACGTGGTTGCTGGGATCTCAAAAGAAGTATCTGAGATCAATCTCTCTGCAGTTGTGACAGAAGCAAACCTGGTTGGGTCAAATCCAAGGGAGTGGTGGTTGGATACTGGAGCCACTCGGCATATATGCTCTGACAGGGAGATGTTCAATTCGTTTGAAGAAGAGGCGAATGGGGAGAAGCTGTATATGGGCAACTCAGCCACATCTGACGTTAAGGGACGTGGTCAAGTCGTTCTCAAGATGACCTCTGGTATAACCCTGAGCTTGAACAATGTGCTGTATGTACCTGAAATTCGCAAGAACTTAGTGTCCGGTTCGTTGCTAAACCAGCATGGGTTCAAGATGGTGTTTGAATCAAACAAAGTAGTTTTAACTAAGCAGGGTACTTATGTGGGTAGGGGATATGTAACTGAAGGGCTTTTTAAGCTTAATGTATCTGTTGTTAAAAGAACTATTAATAAAGATAATTCTTCAGTTTATTTGCTTGAGTCTTCCAATTTATGGCATGGTAGACTAGGACACGTTAATTATGATACTTTGCGTAGATTAATTAACTTGAATCATATTCCCACATTTAATATTGATCCCAAACATAAGTGTGAAGTTTGCGTTGAAGCAAAACTAACAAGGTCATCATTTCAAACTATTGAAAGAAAATCTGAACCTCTTGATTTAATTCACACGGACATATGTGACTTAAAGTTTGTACAAACAAGAGGTGGCAACAAATATTTCATCACGTTTATAGATGACAGCACTAAATACTGCTATGTATATTTGTTGAAAAATAAAGATGAAGCCATAGAGAAGTTTAGTCTCTATAAAACTGAAGTTGAGAATCAACTCAACAAGAAAATCAAGGTACTGAGAAGTGACCGAGGTGGTGAGTATGTAGCACCGTTTGGTGAATTCTGTGCACAACACGGAATCATACACCAAACCACTGCACCATATTCCCCTCAGCAAAACGGTATTGCAGAACGAAAAAATCGTACCTTGAAGGAGATGATGAATGCAATGCTGATAAGTTCTGGATTGCCTCAGAACATGTGGGGTGATGCTATATTGTCTAGCAATTACCTTTTAAACAAGGTACCCCGAAAGAAAGAAGACAAGACCCCATATGAACTATGGAAAGGAAGAAAGCCTTCCTATAAATTCTTACGAATGTGGGGGTGTCTTGCCAAAGTGGCCGTACCTATACCTAAAAAGGTGAAAATAGGTCCAAAAACTGTTGACTGCATTTTCATTGGATATGCACAAAACAGTAGTGCTCATCGATTCTTGGTCTATAAATCTGACATACCAGATATACACAAAAATACGATAATGGAATCTAGAAATGCAACGTTCTTTGAACATGTATTTCCATGTAAATCCTATGATGAAGCAAGTTCGTCAAAACGAACACATGCTGATAGTTGTGAGGACCAAGAACAAGAAAAAGAAGTAGAGGATGAACCTAGACGTAGCAAAAGAGCAAGGACGGAAACGTCTTTTGGTCCAGATTTTATGACCTATTTGCTAGAAGGTGAACCTCGAACTTTCAAAGAAGCAGTAAGCTCTTCAGAAGGACTCTTATGGAAAGAGGCTATTAAGAGCGAAATTGATTCCATTCTTCAAAATCATACTTGGGAATTAGTGGATCTTCCTCCGGGATGTAAACCGCTAGGATCCAAATGGATTTTCAAAAGAAAGATGAAAGCAGATGGAACAATTGATAAGTATAAGGCTAGACTTGTAATTAAAGGTTACAATCAACGAGAAGGCCTAGATTACTTTGATACATATTCTCCTGTGACGAGAATAACCTCCATTAGGATGATACTTGCAATCGCAGCTTTGCGAAACCTTGAAGTACATCAAATGGACGTGAAAACGGCTTTCTTAAATGGAGATTTAGATGAAGAAATTTACATGGAACAACCTGAGGGTTTTTCTGCTCCAGGACAAGGAAAGAAAGTCTGTAAATTGGTGAAGTCTTTATATGGTTTAAAGCAAGCACCAAAACAATGGCATGAGAAATTTGACAATGCTATGATGTCAAATGGATTTAAAATCAATGAATGTGACAAATGTGTTTATGTCAAGGACACAGAAAATGGCTATGTCATTGTGTGCCTTTACGTTGATGACATGCTCATTGTAGGTAGTGATGATAAAATGATCAAATCTACCAAGGATATGTTGAAATCAAGATTTGATATGAAAGATATGGGACCAGCTGATGTAATGTTGGGGATGAAAATTTCAAGGACATCGAATGGACTCATACTAAGTCAATCACACTATATTGACATGATTCTTGAGAAATTCAACAAGAATGATTCTGGAATTTCCAGAACACCAGTAGATACAAATCTACACCTATCCAAGAATAAGGGTGAGAGCGTCTCTCAACTAGAATATTCTCGAGTGATAGGAAGTCTGATGTACTTAACAAGTTGTACAAGGCCAGACATAGCTAATGCAGTCAGTAAATTAAGTAGATACACGAGTAATCCAGGAACCGATCACTGGAAAGGAATAGTAAGAGTATTGAAATACTTACGATTCACTCGTAATCATGGACTGCATTATACCAGATATCCTGCTGTCCTAGAAGGATACACTGATGCTAACTGGATATCTGATATGAAGGATTCAAAATCCACTAGTGGGTATGTGTTCACACTAGGAGGTGCGGCAGTTTCCTGGAAATCCTCCAAACAAACATGTATAGCCAGATCCACCATGGAATCTGAGTTTATAGCATTAGATAAATGTGGTGAGGAGGCTGAATGGCTACGCCAATTCTTAGAGGATATTCCAAGATGGCCGAAGCCTGTGCCAGCGATTTGCATCCACTGTGATAGTCAATCAGCAATTGGAAGAGCACAGAGCAACATGTATAATGGGAAGTCTAGACATATACGTCGAAGACATAATACCATTAGACAACTAATCTCAACTGGGGTTATCACTATTGACTATGTAAGGTCAAAAGATAACATTGCGGATCCGCTAACCAAAGGGTTAAACAGAGAATTAGTTGAGACATCATCGAGGGGAATGGGACTAAAGCCCATGAGATAAAAAGTCGATACAATGGACACCCAACCTAGTTGACTGGAGATCCCAAGATCTAGGTTCAATGGGACAACCAAATTGTAAGACTTAGTTGGATCACTGTGGGGGTTACCCTCAAGTCCATTCCTATACCCTCAAGTCCATTCCTATAATGAAACAGTGATGCCCGTAGGGAAAAGGTTAAACCATGTTTTTAATGATTCTTATGCGTCGAAATTCCAAGCTATGGAAATCTGAGCAGAGTAATGCGGGTTACTCTTAATTAAGAAATCACCTATGTGAGAGAGAAGTGGGGCCGCTTCTAAAAGAGAATAGTGAAGGGCTATATTCTCCAGTGACTCTCACAGAACCAGGCGCATGTTCATGGCCAAAACGAACATAACAATGAGAACCAAATCGGGTCTGGAAGATGCCTGTGTGAGGTATGTTATCGTTTACATAAACGGCAGAGCAGTTCAAGGATATCACATCTACTGATCAGCCAGTAAAGTAAGCATACCTTTACAAGGGAAGGTTCAAAGGGTAACACCTACCTATCCTATGCAGGTTTTCGACCGTTTGAACTTACCAAACTTCATCTCTCGTCTCCTAGGTCAATTTCATTCATGTGGGGGATTGTTGGAAAAATTTTGTGAATTTGTGATAAACTCATATTTTGAGAGCTTTATTTGGGTATGATTAATTCCATGAAAATGGGAGATAAACGTATATTCGAATTCTCCTCCGTGAGAGCTTCGAAATGGTATACTCAAAATCACAAAATGATTAATGGGTGAATGAGAAATTGAGTCTCAAAGTGAACCCATTGTGTAGGGAATAAAGTGAATCCCACATTGCTTAGGGAAATCATTTATATGTAGTATATAAGTGAATGGTTGATATAAGCTTTCAACATGTGTGGCATAGAGGCTCTCTCTCGCGCGCGCAGGGGGGGGGGGTGCAAATCATGGACCCCGAACCTTCGAATGCACGACTCGTGTGTGGGCGCGACCTGCGTACACGAATGCCGCTCCGGTTTGGCCCGTGAGAGTCAAGTTGACTTTTTGCCACTTCCCTAAGTCAACGTTTTTTTCATTTTGAATAAGGAAAGCAATTAATTGTTTGGATTCTGATTTCTTACTTGATCACTAAGAATACAGAATCGGTTTTTAATTAGGAATGAATCTCTTTAAACGGAAGATTATTCCCTAATTAATTTACTTTCCTTATCAGACTAAAAACGTGCTAATCACGAAATTTCCAACTAAACCCTAGTTTCGGTTGCCTATAAAACCTAAGCTTCTTTTCACAGAAAATTACTCCGAAATTAATAGCAGCCGCAGCAGCTTCTTTTCTTCTCTGTTTTCTGATTTTTCTTGGTAAGTTTGAGCTCGGTTTGAGTTCGCTGAGGGTGGTTTGTGCTACGCACTTCCACTGGTTAATCCGTTGTATCCTGGGAGACGATCGCTACACACATACGGTGTGGTATACGGCGAAATCGTCTTAAGGATACCGTGTGAAACACGGGCCTCGGATTTCTAACGTGAGATTTCTGTGTTGTTCATCTTCTGTTTACTGCAGGTTCATTACCAGATTGTGTTTTCGGAATACAAAACTACATACAATACCTTTCTGGGGTGTGGTATTGGTAGCCGGTGGAGGAGGAGATACTAATCCTTCTTGTGATGTTGGTGACTGAGGTTTTGGTGAAGGTTGCAATGGCGTTGGTGAATTCGCTGCAGGGTCACTGTAGAAATGAGCAATCTCATACCTAAAATTACAACTTGGCGAAACATCTCTACCTCCTTGCCTTCCCTGGCAACACGTTGGGAGCAAATCAGCGGCTGTGGATAGGCAGTCGCTGCATTCCTTCTCATAGAACCATCTTTGTAGCTCAAATTCCATGACCAAGTATCAGAATTTCTGATAGGATTTTCTTTAGTCACAGACTTGAGAAGAATTTGATCTTTAATTTCTTTCTCATCACAGTCCCACACTTAGCTTGAACATTCTTATAAATATTGTCTTATACAAATTCAAGGCTTGGAGGAATGTCCTTTCAGAGAGTAGCTGTGCAGATGACTACACAGATTGCTACAATGTCAAGAATTCTATATGTAATGAAGCAAAACGATGGTTTTTTATACACCTACCTCCTCTCTCACCTCCTTCTTCATTATCAAATCCTAACAGTGTGGTCAACCATGAAAATGAATCCACCCAAGCCTCATCAATTGGCATAAACAGTCCTCTTCTTGTTTTGTTATTGATAATTTGATATCTGTAGCTGTTGTCTTCATTGCAGGTCTTCTCCATTTGCTTGTTAGATACTTCGTAAAGTGACCATCTTCTTCTTTATTACCAGTTCATCATCAACCCCAAAGAAATCCAGAAACCTCTCGGTCACATTCTCATCATGCTCTTCAAAGACAGCTTCAACAGTTTTTTCAGGCAACACAATTCAGGTCTAGATCAAGCTCTGATGGATGCTCTGCCTGTATTCTACTACAAAGACGTCATA
The DNA here is from genome assembly GCA_954870605.1 of Acer campestre. Taxonomy (NCBI): domain Eukaryota; kingdom Viridiplantae; phylum Streptophyta; class Magnoliopsida; order Sapindales; family Sapindaceae; genus Acer; species Acer campestre. Next base: position 3,948,889 of record OX940809.1, read on the forward strand.
GGCTTTTAGTTAGTAACAGCATAATAAACTTTGCTGGGAAACAGTGAGGGTGACAAGGTGTAGAAGAACACAAGAAAGGAAGAAAAGCAGTCTTGAAGAAGCTAATTTCATTGTTTCATTGAAGAATTTTGAGAAAGAAAGTACAATAGCTAGGAAGAAGCCATGACTATTGTAGCAGAGTTGAGAGGATTCAGAAGAAGTTTCCTTAGAAGATTAATTACGTTTTAAAATTGAAAACACCTTAATAATTTATCTTGAAATAATCAAACTGAAATATACTACCAGCCAATATTAATGTCCAAATATTAATAAGACAAGGAAGACCAATTTGACCCCAAAATACAGAGGTCCCTGAAGAAGTTATTTCTTGAAATTGTTGAAGACTACATGCACAAGTAACATTAAACTGATAAATATTTTTGATTGAAAACCAGTTTTCACAACTTCTTATCTGACAAAGGTGACTTACTTTTCTTTTGGCTTCTAAGTCCTTAAGATAGCTATGAATCCTAATAACAAGTATTTGTAAAATAATACAAAATATAATTTAACCAGTAAAAAATAACTTGAATTCCATACATGTAACATATTAGAACAGAAAATGATGAATTTCAGCACCAACATATTGAAAAACTTACCATCATCAACCCTTGAATGCTATGGAGGATGAAGTCCAGTGATCGAAACATCATTTCGTGACAATGAGACAACTTCAAGTTTGAGTTGTTCTGATTTTGTTGACCCAGAATAATGCTCTTGTGATGGTGATTCCTCAAGTATAACTGAATTCTGCATAAAAAATCCCGGCTTTGTGTTTTCTGGGATAGTGAGATTCTCAAGAACTGAACACATAGCAACCCAATGAGTATGCATTTCATCATATCATTTGTCGAACCCCGTCTCTCAAAGTAGGATCCATTAGATTTGAAGCTGTCCCTTCAATCCAATTTTTCCATTCCTGCGAAATTAAAATTGAAACAAATTAAATGCATATACACTACAAAGTTTGGATGAAATAAATTTTCTAGTTCACAAAGAGAAATGCAGCTATGAAACTTAATTTCGTACTTATGTCTAGTTCATAAATTTCTGATTTGAAGAAATTAGAAAAAGATTCAACAAGAGGAAACTTTTTGGTTGGAATGGAGTAATTTGAAACTCAAAAAGTCTTGAAACACAAACACAAATCAAAATACAGTTACAGATTGACTTGATTTGAAAAATACAGTCAATGAAATTACATAGCTTAGGCTTTTTAAGAGAGAGAGAGAGAGAGAACCTGCTTGCAGAGCCAACTACGACAATCTTCTTCTTCTTCTTCTCCCTTTGAATCCCTTTGAATCCCCTGTCATGAATTAGCGAGTTTTGATTGTTGATTGTCGCCGCCGATGGACCACCGAGTTTCTTGCAGAGCTACCAGAGACTCCCATTTTTTGATTTTCTTCCCCGATCAAAACGAAAAAAGAAGATGAGAAGTCAAGAAACCAATTTTTTTTTAGAATAAAAATTGCTGACGTTGGTGGGCACGTCATCAATAATGGGATGACATGTCATGCCGTGCCAAGTTACATCAACAAATAATGGTGACATGTATGGGTACATCATCGAAAAAGGTTGACGAGATCTGTTGCAGTTGTTTGCCTGCACAAACATGTAAGCCAATTTGATGACATTCCTGATCATATTAGTGAGATTGCTTACATGACTGAACAGGTCAGCCACTCCATGCTAACATGTCTTGACACATCAACATTTGACGTGACGTGCCATACAGTCAGCTAACAAACTTGATGGTTCACAGTGGTTACATATATGTTATGCACGGACAGTTCACTATGAATTCCGATATATATAGTTTTAGTATTCTGGTTCTTGAGATTATAATCGGCAAGAAAAAAAGTAATTTCTACCAAATAGATGGTGCTGCAGATCTCTTGAGCTATGTACCGTTTACTACTTTGTTAATAACATGCATGCATAGAGGAACATTGGAGAGATTGTAGCCTTTTAATTATAACTTGATGAATTATTGCAGGCTTGGAAACATCGGAGAGATGGAACACCAATGCAATTGTTGGATTCAAATTTGACGGATTCTAACTCAAGAAATGAAGTCATGAGATGCATCCATGTGGGTTTGCTATGCGTCCAGGAAGATCAAGCCGCGAGACCAACAATAGCAACTGTAGTTCTCATGCTTAATAGTTACTCTGTTACTCTTCCATTACCTCAACAACCTACTTTTTTCTTCGGTAGTAGAACAGAGTTTAGCATGTAAACCACAAAAGAGACGGACTCTGACCAGTCTACAAGCAAGTCCATGCTATGTCTATTGATGATGCTTCAATCACTGAAGTACATCCTCGGCAATCTGTAACGGGGCGTATAAGATTATTTGGATTATTATCTCAAAGTTTTGTTATCATAAATCTTAATTCTAGAATGTATTTAAAGTAGTGTTTTCACGAATATATACAATGTCCATTACAAGAAAATTGGGCTATAAGGACGAAATTTTTTGGGACGAATTTTATAGAATGTCTATTGGGACACAATAATATATTAGTCCTTAAAAACTACAAACATGAATAGAAAGTATATTGGGACAAAACAAATTATTCATCCCTAAATAGAACGTCTATTGAAACAAAACAAATTATTCGTCCCTAAAAAGGACAAACTTGAAGAGACTTTTAGGGATGAAAAAAATTATTTGTCCCTAAAAAGTGCAAAAGTGATGAAACTTTTAGTGACGAATTTTTTTTGTCTCAATAAATTATTCGTTCCTAAAATGATTGAGATTTTTTTTTTTTTTTGAAAAGAAAATAAAAGAAAAAAAGTTTGAGATTTGAGGACTTACGAAAAAAATAATATTATTTTTTTTATAAATTTTATAATAAGAATCTAAAATGTAAAACCACATTTTTAAAAAGTTGTTGTACATTTCTTCTTCCCTTTTGTAATAGGGATTCAAATCTTACATTTTTCTATTACTGTAAATTGAAAAATGTAAAGAAAGTCTCTCTATTCCGAGTACGATTAACGATTGACCATTTGATCTGATAATATATGATTTAAATAAAATAGTTTAATTAAATGCTATAATAAACTTTTTTTTTTAATATCAATTTGTTTATCATATAAAAATAAAATGTAAATTACTAGAATTAATCTACAAATAAAATTTTGATAGAAAAATAATCCATAAAAATTTAATAGCATGTAGAGGTTATATATAAAAATGATGCCTAAATTGACAAATCCAAAATAGCAGCAAAGTAGATAAGATTTTGCATTCTCACAAGTGTCAGTCTCAACACACCGACAGAATAAAAGATTAATTGTGATTGGGGTGTGATGAGATGGAGCTGATGGATGGATGGATGGATGGGGCGGGTAGGTGTGGGAATGGCATGGCCGAACGGGGTGTCAAAGGGGATGAAAATACAAATTTCGTCCTTACATGTTGTGTATGGGTACGAAACATTCCAGTCTCTATATATTATCAATTGGGACTAATAAAATTTCGTCCCTATATTATTTCGTCCATATAGATAGTCTTTGGAGACTAATTTCAATTTTTGTCACAAACAACATATTGCGACCCATCTAAGGCTAAGTAATTTTAGACGAATTTATTTTTCATCCAAATAAGTATATAGTGACAAATTTTGGGCTATTGGGATGGAAAAAAAATCGTCTCAATAATCCTTTTTTCTTATTATGGTCCTAAAGACAAAATATTTGACTCAGACATTATAGTATTATACAGTTTTTGATATTAATTTTTTTTGACAAACAGTGTTTGATAAGTATAATTCTGCACATCATGAAAAACATTTATGTGACCAAAATTATATTCAAATCTATTACAGGGATAATGTATGTTATCACAATTAGTATTGCACAGATAACAATTTAACATCACTCATTCACTCCACCTTTCTGTCTATATCAAAGTTGTTTTTTCCTCAATTTCCTCGATACTTGACCCCTCCAAGACAGAAAAATCAATGACGATTTATTTTCTTAGGATGGAAAAGTCAAGCCTCATGGGGCCACAGCAAATGTTTATTGGTATTTTTCCCAAGAGAAGTGGAAATTGCAGAAAATGGCTAAAATCAAGACGCCTTTTTAACATATGCCCACTTTCTTTAAAAATGGCATTTATAACAAAATACGGTTTTTTTTTTTAAAATAAAATAAATATAACGAAAACAGGTCTTAAATGCCCTTGAACTGTTAAACCTATACAATTTCTCTCATGTTCCTAAAAAAGCACATGATCCATTCGTGACTCACATACATGTTTCATGATCCATTCGTGCATTTCGTGATATAAAAAAAACGCGTGATTGTGTTTTAATGAATGATGTTTTGGTAAGATTTTATGTTTTATTGGTCATGAATGATATTTTAAAAAATTTCTGACTATATCTTACCTTTAAAAACTATATTTGGTTAAATTTGAAAATCCTCCAGCTTTTTAGAATACAAATGATTTAGGCTATGTTTGAGATTTTTTTCTAAGATTGTTTTACTTTAGAAAAAAATCTATTTATAGCTTAATTTAAGAAATAATCAACTTTTAAAAAAAGTTGGTTAGTGTTTAGTATCTAAATTTAAAAAGTGCTTAATTTTTGGAAGGATGGAAAATGTATTGAACAAAATTACTAAAATAGACATCATTAATCTCACCAGGTCCCTGCAGTAGTTGTATTTTAAATATATATATATATATAAAGCATATAATAACAAATAAACAAAGTTAAACAAAATAAAAATGACTGAGTCAACTCAACTTCTTCTCAAACAACTAGGCCTAAGTCAACTTGCTCAAACAGATCTAAAACTTAGCAACATATGAGAACCAGCCTCTGCCGGTGGCGTTAGAGGAAGAGACTGGTTTTCCTCTGGCAGTGGAGGAGGCGACGTATAGTCTCCTCTCGTTCTCTAGTCATATATCCTGTTCTAGCGACAAACAGCCTCTCCGGCGCTGGTTTTCGATTGCAGCAACGGAACAGCGTCCCCCCTCTCTCGCGATCGCTGGAGCACAACAAGCTTTTTCGGTGACGATGGTGGCCGGTTCTACTCCAGCGAGCCTCCTTAATCCTCGCAATCAAGAATGCGACGGATCTTACAACCCATCACGACGGAATCTCACCATTTTTATTGCGAGTTCTGTCATTAACAGAGGAAACCGGCAATGTCGACATCGTTGGAGAAGTTTGGTTAACCTCCTACCACTTTTGCCGGCGACAATAGTGGCCACTCTCCCGGCGACGATGGTGGCCACTGTCCTTCAAGTTTTTTTTTTTTAATGTTTTTTTTTAATTAAAAATGATATTCTCTTTTATTTTAATTTTTAATTTTTCTGAATTTAAGTTCTAAAAAAAAGTCATTTCAAAAGATAATTATTGACGAATTATAGTTTTTGAAAAATACAATTGCTTAATGTGATGGCATATCGTCATTTTATTTAAATAGTGGGGGTATTATGGACATTGCATAAGCAATAAACTAGCTTCTCCAATAATCAGCTTTCAAACCCTACCAGCTTCTCAAAAGCTGATTATTGGATGAGCAAATTATAAAATAAGTAGCTTTTGAAAAGTTTACCAAACACATATTTGCTCAAAACTTGAGAAATAAATGATTATTTCTCAAGCAAAAACAATCTCAAACATAGCCTTAGGGAACAATATACAATGAATGGGTTCGATTTGAATATGCATTAGGGTCTTGTACCGTAAAACTTGAATTTTTATTTTATTTTTTTTTATTTTTTTTTATGATAGAATGATTAAATATTATTGTTGAACTCTTTCGAGTTTTGACCGTTTGATCAACCCTTCAAGACTATCAACATTATAATTAAGGTTATTGGAGGATACTATCCTGTAATTTTGGCAAAGTACCATCTGATTGTATATACTAATATAGTGTACATCAAATATCAACGAGTCTCTTCTGCCTCTTCACCAGTCGTGTCCACATCCTGCCTATTATCTCTAAATAAAAACTAATAATTAAATAAGAATTCTGAGGACCGAACAAATAATTAAATAATGATAATTCTTCAAGCTATTCTGCAACAAAAGCTGTAACAAAAATGTCTTCTTTGAAGTTTTCTATGATATTTGTGTTTCTGCTCTCTCTTTCAAGCTCTCTGTTCACTGTCTCCACTGCTCAATCAGCCAATCCTTCGCCAAATTACCTTCATCATGTTTGCTCAAACCGTACCTTCACAGGAAACAGCACCTACCAATCCAACCTCAATCTTGTCCTCTCTTCTCTTGCCTCCAAAGCCAACGGCAGCGATGGATTCTCCAATGCCACCGAAGGGCAAAATCCCAACAGGGTCTACGGCCTCTTTCAATGCCGCAGCGACCTCAACACTTCCACCTGCCAAAACTGCGTCGTCAAGGCTTCCACAGAAGTAACTCAACGTTGTCCTACACAAAAAGGAAATACAATATGGTACGACGAGTGCCTTTTACACTATTCGGATTCTAATATCTTCTCTACAGTAACAACAAATCCGAGTTACAGCTTGATGAATTCACAAATCCCAACAGATGCAACACGGTTTGATGAACTGGTAAAGGATCTGATGAATGAAGCAACAACTCTGGCCGCAAATAATACAAAAAGATACGCCACCAGAGAAAGAAATTTCACAACCTCAGAAACAATCTACACTTTTGTACAGTGCACGCAGGACCTGTCAAGTGATGATTGTTCTCGATGTCTTCGACAAAATACTGCAAATTTGCCCAATGAAACGATCGGAGGAAGAACATATTATCCAAGTTGTTATTGCATGTTCGAATTGTACAATTTTTACACCCATAACGTATCACTGCCACCAGCACCTACTACGCTGTCTCCTCCATCCCCTGTAACAAGGCCGACAGGTAATGAGATTCAAAATTACATACCATTTAATTTATCGGACCCAATGAAACATAGTGCTGTTCTTAATTGCAGGGAAGAGACGAATCTCTACATCGGTTATTATTGCCATTGTTGCTCCAATTATTGTCTCTGCGGTGCTTTTCGTGGCGGGCTACTGCTTGCTGACTAGGAGAGCAAGAAAGAAGTACAATTCTTTACCAGGCAAAATGGGTAAATTTTAAAACTAATTTGTTATCAAGTCTGAACAATCTTTTGTGTCTCAATGTGTTTTTCAAGACATTAATTTAACATTTGGTTGTGTAGACATTTCAACTATAGAGTCATTGCAATTTGATTTTGGGACAATCCAAGCAGCCACGAACGGTTTCTCAACTGATAACAAGTTGGGTGAAGGTGGATTCGGTGAGGTTTACAAGGTATTAACAATTCAAAAAAGCTACCTATGCAAGAATTCAGAATTTTTTTGAAAACAAATGTTTCTAACTATTTGTTCATATTATATGATCAGGGTGTACTTTCTAATGGACAAGAAATAGCTGTGAAGAGGCTATCAAGAAGCTCCGGACAAGGTGTAGAAGAATTTAAGAATGAAGTTGTATTGGTTGCGAAGCTTCAACACCGAAATCTGGTTAGGCTACTGGGATTTTGCTTGGACAGAGAAGAAAAGATACTTGTGTACGAATTTGTGCCCAACAAAAGCCTTGACTACTTCTTATTTGGTATGGCTAATCTAAATTCCTGTGAGCATTTGAATGAAGTTCCTGTATTACAATTGAAATTTTGATTTTGTTATGTACCTAGATCCAGAAAAGCGAGGACAATTGGACTGGTCAAGAAGATACAAGATAATTGTGGGAATAGCTCGGGGAATTCTTTATCTTCATGAGGACTCCCGGCTCAAAATTATTCACCGTGATCTCAAAACTAGCAATATATTGATAGATGGGGATATGAACTCGAAAATTGCCGATTTCGGCATGGCAAGGATCTTTGGTGTTGATCAAACACAAGGAATTACAAATAGAATAGTGGGGACATAGTAAGTTCTTATTAATGTTACTCAGTTTTTCATATTTTTTATTTATAAATTCATTTTTGCATCCTAGCTGTCGAATCATTTGTAAGACCAGAAAATTGCATTCCGTGTCTAAGCTTTCTTCACTGATGCATGTTTCTTTGTCCAGTACTAATTTAAAATTTTCTTTATTGTTCCTTAGCGGATACATGTCTCCAGAATATGCTATGCATGGACAGTTCTCAATGAAATCTGATGTGTTTAGTTTTGGTGTCCTCGTTCTTGAGATTATAACCGGAAAAAAGACCACTAATTTCTATCAAACAGATGGCGCCGAGGATCTACTGAACTATGTAAGGAAAAATAAGAAACTTTATATACTTTTCCTACTTTAATTTATTAGCTAATATTGTCACATACATGGAAACAAAAATAAAGTAGTTTAATTGAATCGCAAGTTTTCGATTATAACTTGCTGAGATTTTGCAGGCTTGGAAACATTGGAGAGATGGAACACCAACACAATTGTTGGATTCAACTTTGACAGATTCTTACTCAAGAAATGAAGTCATAAGATGTATCCATATAGGTTTACTATGCGTCCAGGAAGATCCAGCTGCGAGACCAACAATGGCAACTGTAATTCTCATGCTTCATAGTTACTCTGTTACTCTTGCATTACCTCAACAACCTGCATCTTTCTACGGTACTAGAATAGATCCCGGCAAGCAATTTACAGTAGGGATGGACTCTGATCAGTCTAAAAATAAGTCTGTGTCATGGTCTGTCGATGATTCTTTAATCACTGAAGTATACCCTCGCTAAACATTAATGAGGTGTTCTTCAAGTAAAATTACAGAACATGGAAGTAAGATTATTTGAATTATTATCTCAAAGTTTTATTCCCATTGTTCTCGTCTGTTTTTGTGAAATAATATAAAGTTTCGTATCTCAACATTTATAATCTTCCAAATCATTTAGACTAGACAACCCAAATGATGTGCCGATAATTTAAAATTTACATATTAAATTCAACCAATTCAATCAAATGTGATTTGACTAATTTGCCTCAACCATGTTTTGGGTATTGCGCTTTCGACCCGGCCCGATCCGTAACCATCCCTAAACGTCACTTTGCTACTTCTGTCCCCTTCTGATTAATTGTCTTTTTGTTTTGTCTCATTCAAGTTTTTGACTCAGATACTTACGTGTCTTTTTTGACTTGTGTAAACGTGTCTCATCTGCCATCTAAAGTAAGAAAATGCTAGAGTCACTCGCTAGCGTACACTCACTTTCCGTAAGGATGAAATATATCCTTTGATTTTAATCAACTTTATTACAAAACTGCCTTTAATAAATACCTAATCTTTTTATTTTAATTTCAAAAATGCCACTAAAGTTGACACATCAACTTGAGAAGTGACGACTGATTCACTCACTGTTCCAAGCGAGTGCACCTAGTAGTCCTCTTTAAAGTATATGCGTGTCCATAATAATAATATTATTATTATTATTAATTATTAAGTGACAATGTTTGTACACTTCGAAAATTATACGTACACCTAAATTTGATTCTATCGACAATCCACTAAATATTTATACACATTCAATTTTAAAAATTTTAATTATATGGCAATTTTTATCCTAATTAAAAATTAAAATTACTAAAAAGGATAAATAAATTCTGAATACACTACAACTTAATTTCAGTTTATAAATTATTTGCACTATTATGTTTTTCAGGTTTGAATCTCTTTTTCTCTCTCTGTTATTATCCGCCCAATACTCTCTATCCGATTTTCATCCTGTAGAAATTTTCTTTAATTTATGATATATGCACGTATACCCCTTGTATTGCTCTGTCTTCCATATAAGCCCAAAGAACAATTTAAAAGTTTGGAATGATGAGATATGAATTGTCCGTTTAACTCAAGATTCAGTAGATACAGATGCTCGATCAAGCAAGCACCGAATAATCTCTACTCAATCTTTCATTGTGCTAAGCCAAAATTTTGGCAGCTTTTTTTGTAATTTAATTGTAAAACACCAACATATTACATTCGGGACTTTTTAAAGTTTTCTAAAAAGAAAAAAAATTAAAAACTTGTTAATTTCAATATTCAATGAAAAAAGATAATTTTGTAAGAAAATGATTTGATAATTCTTACTCAAGAAATGAAGTCATGAGATGCATCCATGTGGGTTTGTTATGCGTCCAGGAAGATCAAGCAGAGAGACCAACAATGGTGACGGTAGTTCTCATGCTTAATAGTTACTCTGTTACTCTTCCATTACCTCAACAACCTGCACTTTTCTTCGGTAGTAGAACCGACCCAGCATGGAAATTACAAAAGAGACCGACTCTGATAAGTCTACAAGCAAGTCCGTGCTATGTTATGTTGATGATGCTTCAATCACTGAAGTACATCCCCAGCAAACAATAACAACGTGTTCTTCAAGTATCTGTTAATAAATGATACGACTTGGATATAAGATTATTTGTATTATTATCTCAAAGTTTTGTTCGAATTTTTATCATAAATCATAATTCTAGAATGTGTTTAAAACAGTGTTTTTACAATACAAGGTCCTATAGACAAAATAATTGACTTGGACAATATACAGTGTTTGATAAGTATAGTTCTGCACTATAAACAGTTTGAATTTTTGTAGAAAAATAACGTTCAACAAGAGATTTAAACCGTTCAAACACAATAGTAACATCAGATTTATTTTTTATCGGATAAATCCATGTGTACTTTGTTAATTAATCCACAAAGATAATGTAATAACGGAATTTATCAAAAGAAATGAGAGGAGCTGCTCCCCAAACATCCATAAAAAGTATCTCCAAAGGTCTGGAACATTTTAATGAAGAAGCGCCAAACGGAAGTTTGTGACTTTTATTACATAAACATGCATTGCAGGAAATAGAAAATGAGCTAGATTTAGATGATGGTAGTTTATGAGAAGCAATAATTTGATGAAGGATTTTGGATGACGGGTGACCAAGATGACTGTGCCAGGAACTAATGGTTGGAGGGTTTGACATGGTTGCGATGTGGGCTAAGTGTTTTGGGGAAGAAGTTGATCCGATCACTGAAGTTGGCCACTCATACACATTTCCTCTACTCCGGCCCCGTAGTTAGATCCTTCACAAGAAAAGAATCAGGGAAAAATTCAATATAAGTGTTATTGTGAGAGCAAAATTGAGAGACAGAGAGAAGATTTTTCTTGATGTTAGGTGCACACAAAACATTATTAAGTTTAAAGGTTGAGTTACAAGATTTAAGAGTAGTAAATCCTGTATGAGAGATAGGAACATTATTACCATCTCCAACCATGATATCATCATTTCCACCATACTCTGAGTGAATAGAAAGGTTCTATAAGTCCGAGGTGATGTGGTGAGATGCCCCAGAGTCAACTATACAGCCTGACTGATTGCCTGGAGTCTCATGAGTTGTGAAATTGGCTTGCAGCTAGATGGAAGGGGAGGGTCTTGATCTGCATACTTTGGCAACATGACCAGGCTTGTCACATAATTGACAAACAACTTGAGATTGATTTCCATTGAAAGTAGGCCGCCAATTCTGATTTGTTTGGATGGACGAGGGTCTTTGAGTGTATGAGTTGTTGGAATAGTTTGGATTCCCACGGTTGCCATAATGATTCTGTTGGTATTGTCTGCCATTGTTACCGTTGTATCTATTGTTATTTCCTCCATAGTTTGACTGTTTTTGAGAGGAATTGAAGTTGTTGTTTTTGCCTTTTTTGTTGTGGTGTTTCTGCGAATACTGAGCTGTGATGGAGGAATCTTCTTTTGTTGAATCTGAGTGCCTGAGACTGGTTTCATAGTCTAGAAGTTTCTCGACCAGTTCTTCGAAGGAGATGGGTGATTCTCTTGCACGTAAGGCTGCCTTAAGTTCTTTGTAGTCATTGGTGAGACCATTGAGTGTATGAACAACAATTTCTCCATCACTCAAATCATGCCCAATCATAGCTAGATCATCAATAATGGTTTTAACGGATTGCATAAAATCTAAAATGCTTTTCCCTTCTTGACTAACCTTGGTGAGGGAGTCGATGAGACCAACCATCCGAGTGTTGGATTTGTTGGCGTAGGTAGTTTCGAGTTTGTGCCAAGCCTCCTCAGAGGTTTTACACCGAGACACAAGCGGCCCTGCTGTTCCGGTGACAACCGTTTGAATAGCAAGGAGTAGCAATCGATCTTGACGAATCCAGGCTTTGTATTCAGGAGCTTTGTCTGATGGGCACAGATTGGTACCATCCATGAATCCCATGAGATCATATCTGTGGAAGAGGTTCTTCATTTGCGAGCTCCATATTGAGTAGTTTCCACCTTTAGATAATTTTTGAGGAATCAGTGTGGCTGTGTTGAATGAGACGATTTGAGAAGTGGATGATAATGGAGAAGGATTTGTACTGCTGGACATAACCGTGACTTCGGTTGGTGTAGTCATGGCTGAAGATAACAATATGAGAAATAGAAGAAAAAAAAATTAGGGGGTGTATTCAATTAGGATTGTTAGGGACATTTAAGGACATTTAAAGACATTATAAATCCTGGTGTATTCAATTATGAAATTTAAAGACTTTAAAAGAGTCTATATTAATCTAGTGGTATTCAATTAGGATTTTTATAGACTTTTAAAGAATCCTTCCAAATCTGGGTGTATTGAATTGAGACTTTAAAAATGTCTACAAGAATCAAGGTGTATTCAATTAGGACTAGATTTTAAAGGATTTTCTTAGGTCATAGATTATGGTGGATTTTGGTGGACTTGATAGTGGGAGATATAAATATCAAATGTCATAACATGTCCGGCCTTTTCCCCAAAGATTTTGGTGGACTTTGCTTTCTCTCTCTCTCTCTCTCTCTCTCACTCTCAAAACAGAAACGTGTTGCTTCTTCTCACTTCTTCTCTACTCAAATAATCATGATCGATGATATTCCCTTACTAATTTTTTGACTGCAATCTTACCCAACAACACCCAAAAAAAAAAAAAAAAAAAATAAATAAAAATAATAAACCAAAGCACATTCCACTACCACGATTAGCGCCTTTTTTTTTTTTTTTTTTTTTTTTTTTCTATGAGTTACACACACCGGCAAGTGGCAACACATACAAGCAAAAACATTGATTTTTTTTTTTAACTTTTTTTAATTTGTCTATGTTTTGCCTTTTATACAGGTTCTATGCAACCTTTATTTTTATTTTTATTTTTTATCTTCTTTTATTATTTTAATATACCACTTTAAAATAAAATTAGCTCAAACCCCAACTCATCTTGATGTAATTTTTGTATTTAATTTGAAATCTTATATAATTAAATCATAGTTTATTTGATCAGTGGCAAACCAAAACATAAAACGAGGGAGATGTCATAATTATTATTAATATTGTTTTTATATGTAATCACAAACACACACAAAAAAATGATTTTCTTATTATTCCGGCCATGAGCTAGTTTTTTTTTTTTTTTCTCTCTCTCTCTCTCTCTCTCTCTCTCTCTCTCTCTCTCTCTCTCTCTCTCTCTCTCTCTCTCTCTCTCCTCTTCTCTTCTCTTTCTTTCTTTCTTTCTTTTGTTGGCGGTTTGCTTAGAAAGTGAAGGCAAGCCATGGTGGATATGTGTCCTACAAAAAAATTAAATAAAATTCAACATTAAGAGTTAGAATTATTATTATTTTTTTGAAAACAATAAATTCAATAACAAATTTTTAAATAATAATAAAGTTGATTGGACTTACCAGATGGGTATATATACAGCTTTTAAGGGGTGCAAATATCGTCACCCTTCTCCATTTATAATAGAAGTAAGAGATAACAAATCCATGAAAGTCCATGGATGTCTATACAAATCCATAACAGTATGAGATAAATGTCTAAACAAATCCATAAAAGTCTGAGATAGATGTCTAAACAAATCAATGAAAATCCATATGGATTTATAAAAGTCCGTAAAAATCCGTAAAAATCCATGAAAATCCGTCACTTAAAAAATGTCTTTAAATGTCCTTAAGAATCCTAATTGAATACACCCTCCTTAGAAGAGAAAAGAATGAGTCTAGGGCTCTGATATCATAAAGAGACAATGCAAATTAATGAAATTGTATTGCATTTTGATTCAGAATAGAACAAAGCTTTATACAGAAACTACATATTATTGAAAAGGAAACTAATCCTAGAGATCGACTACAATAAACATAAACTTGAATGGAAAATATTACACAATAATTACAGAGTAAATCAGAGATTGTTTCCATAAGTTTGCAACCAGGAATCATTGATATGAGAAGATGGAGGCTTGATAGATGGAGCAATGGAAGGTGTTGACTTGTCATAGTGATTGACGAGAAGATGGAGGCTTGATAGATGGAGCAATGGAAGGTGTTGATGGAGCAATGGAAGGTGTTGACTTATCATGCACATCATGAATAACATTTATGTGACCAAAATTATATTCAAATCTATGGCTTTTAAAATAATTGACTTGGACAATATACAGTGTTTGATAAGTAAAATTGACTTGGACAATATACAGTGTTTGATAATCTATATATGTTATCAAGACTTTTCCTGGCTTTTAAAAAGTCAGAAAAACACATCGTTAAGTCTATCAAAGAAGTTTTTTATTCAATTTCAACGATAGAACGAAACTAGGATCCAAGACAGAAAACTCAAAGACGATTTAATTTAGGATAATTATCATTCTCTCCCCTATAGTTTTCTGTATTCTCTATTCCCCCTTTAGTTTTAAAATTCTCCAATTTCCCCCTTCCCATATCTATTTTTATAAGATAAAATTGGTTGTATCTGTGTATGGAATTGGGGAATTTAGAGAATTTTAAAATTAAAGGGGGAAAATGGAGAATATGGCAAACTACAGGGGAGAGAATAATAATTTCCCTTTAATTTATTAGGAACGAAAAGTTAAGTCTCTTGGGGCCACAGAAAGTGTTTATTTGGTATTTTTTTTCTCCACCAGAAGAGGAATTTACAGAAAATGACTAAAAATTTGCATTTATAATGAATACAGTCTTAAAAAATTAAATATAGCTAAAATAGGTCTTAAATGCCTTTGAATTCTTAAACTTACGCAATTTCTCTCATGTTCCTAAAAAAATCGCGTGATCCATTCTTGACTCACATTTCATGTCCTGTGGTTTATTCGTGACTCATGCATTTTCAATTATCCATTCGTGACATAAAAAAGGCATGATTGTGTTTTAATGAAAGGTATTTTAGTAAGATTGTGTTTTTATTGGTCATAAACTTGTTAAAAACAAAAATTTTAAAATTACTTGCTATATCTGATTATTGTAAACTATATTTGGTTAAATTTGAAAATCCCTACTTTTTAGAATACAAATGATTTCGTGAATAATTGAACAGGTTACTAGGAGGTGTTTGAGACAAAAGACAATGAATGGGTTTGATTTGATTATGAATTGGGGTGTTTTACTTTAAAACTTAAAGAGTTCTTTATGTTTATTATTATTATTATTATTATTATTATTATTTATTAGAAGGGACAAGATCCTCTACTGAGCTTTTTCTCTGTTGAGCTGTGTTGAACTTTGAATGATCAATTGACAAATGTCCCTTTTAAAATTTAATGGCCAAGATTTATTCTTATCTTTTCATTTCCAGTATTAAATGCCCAACGACACTCTTTTATAACAAAAATTCTTATAATCCCAAGCATCACCTCAAACTTTACACCTTTCCCAGCTATATCATCTAAGGGGTCGTTTGTTTTTTCCACTTAAAACTTAATGGGTCTGAATCATAATTATTAAGTTGTTTTGTTTGTTTTTTTAAGTGGTCAAACAACTTAAAAACACCAAAAAACAACTTAAAATAAAAAGTAAAAAATCCTGACTTTTCACTTAATTGTAAATCACTGAATTGCATTAAATGTAATCCAAAATCTTTTCTTCCGATACTATCCTCCATATATAACATATCTCCAATTTCATCATAATTATATATTGTATAGAAATCTTTATTTTAATATATTGCTTATTTTAAATAGCTTTAAAAATAAAAAAGAACCTTAATCACTTCTCATATTAGTGTTTAATATCAATACTTTATTATGATATTAGGGTGATGTATTTATATATATATTTTTTAGAGTGTTTTATATGAGTTTTCCTGCTGCTCCTTTAATTCTTAGTAAAAATAAAGTTTGTTTGTAATCGAAGAAGAAAATCATGGTCATATGTGTTCATATATAATTGTTATTTTTTGATTGTTTTTATTTTATATTATATGTATAATTGTTTAACATGGGTATAGATGTAAAATTACTTCTTTTCAGACAATTTTATTTTTAAAAAACAAACATGTTGACAGTATATTGACGACACGTCGTTGCAATGTCGGTCAAAAGATGAACATTTAAGTTCGACCTCGCTAGCGCGCGAGTCACAGGGACTAGCACAGCGGCAAGTGAGGGTATCGTTCCGCAGGGAGGTGGGATCCGCCGACCGTCACCGGTTCTAGCTATTATTACAACACTCCGAGAGAACTCGTGTGTTGCGGGTGTGGAAAAGTAAGTAATAATATAAATAAATAAACTAACTACCATAATATGTACATGGATAGGATGGAATGAAGAGATGGCATGAAATGTGGTTACACTAGAGAAATGATTCAACCGTAACAATCCTCCTAATTAAGCTCTAGACTCACTTAGTCCCTCAATATGCAAGTATATCATAGGCTCGTATCCCCTTAATTGATCTCTAATCTCTCTCGAGTCTTAGAAATCACATCCACACAATGCATGGATTCATTAAGTACTTTGGGACACACATACGAGCAATGTATGCCAGCCTAGTGATCTCTCAACTGTCTGGTCATATACAGTGGTTATTTCGTTGGGCATGTAATGCGCAACCGCGTGGGCCATACTACAGCCAATAATTCATTCACAATGGCTAACCAAATACGGGATGGCAACCAAGTGAAAGCATTAAGAATACGAGATACCCATACAACACGTATGTTATATGCTCGTGTCCCCTTAATTAATCTCTAATCTCTCTCGATGTTTTAGAGATTACATCCATGCATAAATGCTTGGATTCATTAAGGACTGTGGGACACACACACGAGCTCTACACGCCAGCCTAGTGATCTCTCAACTTACTGGTCAAATGTAGAGGATATCACGCTGGACATGTTAATGTGAACCACGCAATATATAACACACAGCCTAAATATCATCCACAAGGTGGCCAACCGAGTGAAAGCATTAAGCAATGAAATACCCCTATAATTACACGAGCAATAAGAGGAATTCAATTTGTCTTTACTCTAGATACGGATTTGGTTTTATCAATCTCCCTAGGATGGCTAAAAATGGAAACAAGCTTACCAAACAACTACATGCAACAAGTTGATTGTTATTCATTAAGACCATTCAATTTAAGCTAGGGGTTCATTCTTTTGATTTGGGAATTATCCCTAAATCAATCCATCACCCAACCCAAACCATGGGTGAGCAATTGTGCCTTTGAAAACAAAGACCCATTAAGTACAAGAATATTGAACCAAAGTCTAATTTAGCAAGTACATGCATCAATCAAACTTCTCCCACTCTTTAGAGCTAATACTCAACACTCAAATAATTCTAAACATGGTATTTTGGATCATCCATCAATTAATCAACAATTATGGGATGCTAAATTACTCTACTCCTAAATTAAATTACACTACTCCTAATCCCATTCATGGACACATTAATTTAGACCCATCACACACATGAATATCACAACAAGAGATTTAATCATGAATAAGCAAAGAGTAGAACAAAACTCAAAGAAAATTAAGAACAATCATACATATATTGCAATAAGTGTAGGTTTACAAAATTCCCAAATTGATGATTACATCCAAGAAAACAAGAAATACAAAAAGAAATGAGTGTAAAGGAGACAACCCTTGAAGACAACTCCTCCAAGCTCTCCTTGATTTCCTAGCTCGTTTTTGGTCCAAAGACCACTCCATTCTTCTTGTAATCTACTCCTAGATGGGTGGATGTAGTGTAAAAAGGGTGGTGGAGGTGTATGGTGAGCTCCCATGGAGGAAAAACCTCCATGGGAGCTTGGATCTCTCCTTATTTGGTGGAGAAGATGGAAGAAGATGGAAGAGAGAGAGAGTGGGGCGGAAGAGAGAGAGAGGGGAGATTGGGCATCCTGGAAAACTGAGAGAAAACAGGGTATATATAGTGGGGAGGGGTCTTAGGGCATAAATTGGGTGAAAGGACGAGAATGCCCTTGCAAAAGTGGCTGAAAATTGGGCCTCTCGCGGATGGGTTTCCAGCAGCGCGCACCGTTACGGAAACGGGCATAACTTCCTCCAAAAATATCGGAATCATGATCTTGAAGAACCGTTGGAAAGAAGACTTCTGGATATTTCCAACCATATGTAGACCGAAACCCAATTCGTTCTGAGGAGAGAGATATGACCCCCGAAAGTTGACCCTTCTGCAGGAAGCTTTCGCCAAACCCAAACTTTGCAATTATGTGCCCTATTCTGCGCCCTAGGCCGCAGAATTAAGAAAATGTGATCCTCTGCCAAGAATTTGCGCCCTTTTCTGCGGCCCCTAAACGCAGAACAAGGGTGCATAATCATACTTTTGAAAATTACACTTTTGCCCCAAACTTTCTACATTTTTTGCAAAAACGCC
This sequence comes from Acer campestre, assembly GCA_954870605.1. Lineage (NCBI taxonomy): Eukaryota > Viridiplantae > Streptophyta > Magnoliopsida > Sapindales > Sapindaceae > Acer > Acer campestre. The sequence goes on from OX940809.1 coordinate 3,967,547, forward strand.
CCTCACCTGGAAGAAATCCTGAAACACTTATTTAAGCCGTTAAATACCCGGTTTTACCCGGGAAACAAGCATAAAAGATAAAAGTAAGGGGTTACACAATGTGTAAAAATAAGAGTTATCATATATTCAGATGTGAGAAAAAAACAAACAAACATGTCATTTAGATTCAGGTTTCAGTCACTATTCAGTCTTCAGTAAAATTCAGGACTATTCAGTCTTCAGACAAAAAAACAAACGACCCCTAACTCTCCGTCACTTCTTCCCATTTGCTGCCAATCTCACATGGCCTCCACTGCCTCAAGAGCCTTATATTCATTACAAAGAAGGCAACGGTCTTCAGGTAATCGTCGTTGAATCCAAAGCCGATTTTAATCATCTTGTAGTCAATCATGCACGTGATTTCAAATCACTTAAATCCCTTTTCCCACAACTGCCAATTATGAGTACTCTGTTATTGAATTCCAGTACACAAGTGGTGCCTATCATGGCCATTCAATTCACTGTATTTCCAAACTCAGGCATTTCTATTGGCTTAACACTCAATCACTTGGCTGCTGATGCGACGAGCTTCTACCATTTCATTAAATGTTGGACATTGATTCATAGATCACAAACAGAGGATCTGACCTCTGTTTCTTTACCTTATTGTAAAAAAGATGTGATCCAAGATCCATACGGAATCAAATCTATTTATTTGAAAGATATTCGAAGTTGGGGTGATTTAGGACCCGTTGGGGAGGTAGTTTGTTTGGGTTATTCGAGATTAAAAGTTAGAAGAGAAGAAATATAGATTTTTTTCATCCATTGGTGGAATGGGAAGAAGATGAAGATTATACATTTTAAAAAAAAATGAAGACCTGTAAATTCCAGTTTTGAGAATTTAGCTATGTTTTTTTTAGGGTTTTGTGTATGAACTTATAAAACCGTGTAGTATTGGTTTTAGTTTGAGGGACAAATAATAAAAATAAATCTTGGCCATCCAATTTTAAAAAGGACACTTGTCAACTGATCCTTTAAAGCTCAGCACAGCTCAACAGAGAAGAAGATCAGCAGAGGATCCTTGTAATGTCTAAATATTATTATCAGCTAGACTTTTTCACGTTTTGACCGTTTGTTCAATCCTTATATATTACGTTTCAAGATTCTAATTGAGGATAGTCAAGAGTACCATTCTATAATTTTGTTAAAAGTACAATCTGATTGTATATTAATCAAATATCAGAGTATTTTTCCCAATAAATACTTTTCTTTGTTGACTTAGAAAAAACGAGTATCCTCTGCCTCTTCACCAGTCGTGTCCAAGTCCTATTTATTAACTAATAATAATTTTGTGATGAACTCCAAAAAGCAAAAAATTTCAAGATTATCAAAATGTCTTCATTGAAGTTGTTCATGATCTTTGTGTTTTTGCTTTCTCTTTCAAGCTCTCTGTTTACTTTCACCAGCGCAACCGATCCAAACTACCTTTATCATTCCTGCTCAGACAAAAACTTCACCAGAAACAGCACTTTCCAATCAAACGTCAATCTTGTCCTCTCTTCTCTTGCCTCCAATTCCAACGGCAGCGATGGATTCTCCAACTCCACCGCAGGGCAAGACCCCAACAGGGTCTATGGCCTCTTTCAATGTCGCAGCGACCTCCCCACCTCCACATGCCAAGACTGCGTCGTTTTCGCTTCCACAGACGTAGTTCAACGTTGTCCTATTCAAAAAGGAGCTATAATATGGTACGATGAGTGCCTTGTACACTACTCAGATACTTATATCTTCTCTACAATAGAAGCAAATCCGAGTATCATATTGTCGAATATAGCTACCGCAACAGATCCCACACGGTTTAACGAGCTGGTGTTGGGTCTGATGAACGAAGCTAGAACTCTGGTAGTGAATAATCCCAAAAGGTTCGCCACCGGAAAGGGAGATTCCACAACCTCACAAACAATCTACACTCTTGTACAGTGCACGAGGGACCTGTCAAGCGATGATTGTTCTCGATGTCTTGTTCAAAATACTGCAAACTTGCCGAAAGGAGTGATTGGAGGAAGAACATTATATCCAAGTTGTTATTGCATGTTCGAATTGTACCCTTTTTACAACGATAACTCGACTGCATCGCCACCACCAACACCTACTGTGCCGTCTCCTCCATCCCCTGTAACAAGGCCGACAGGTAATGAAGGTTAAAGAAATTACATGACATAATCGGTTTCTGTTCTTAATTGCAGACCCATGTGAAAATACAAAGGTGTTTGATGAAATGACTAAGAGAGATTAGAGAGACAGATCTGTAAAGAAGACTCCATTGATGGAGATCTTTGTATATTGAACTTTTTAATATCAGAGAAAACTTAATTGCAACATTACAGAGTCTTCGTTTATATACTACAACTCTCAACACATGCAAAATGCATTTCCACATAATTCAGTTAGTTACTTAACAGTAACGTAACTAATTCTTAACAGCCAACTGACTTCCTTAAGCTAACCAAACTATAACTAACTTTTCCATCCAACACTGTTAACTTGTTTGTTGACCAGCACTTGCTTAGCTGACATCAAACGGTGATATTGACGGTGATATTGTGATGCTCTGTTTCTATAGGCAGATTAACATTGCCTACCACATTGACTGGTTGATTGGTTGAGTCACCAATATATACCTGTCTATCATTCCCCCGCAAACGAAACTGTGGAGAAACCACAAGCTTGAGTTTGGAGCATAAGAAACGAAACCTGGCAGTGGTAAAACTCTTGGTGAAGATATCAGCAAGTTGATGCTCAGTAGGGATGTAGCGAGTATCAATTTCACCAGACTCAATCTTCTCACGAATGAAATGCGTATCAATATCGATATGCTTGGTTCGTTGATGGAAAATAGGATTTTGAGAAAGTGAATTCGCACCAATATTGTCACACCAGAGAATAGAACTCCTGTCAACTGGAATATACAGTTCAGAGAGCAGAGAGCGAAGCCACAAGACCTCTGTAGTGACCTGCGCCATTGACCGGTACTCAGCCTCCGTGCTAGACCGAGCAACAACTCTTTGCTTCCGTGAGCTCCAGGAAACCAGGTTACCTCCCAACAGAACACAGCTACCACTCGTTAACCGACGATCATCAACACAACTCGCCCAATCTGCATCAGCAAACGTCTCCAAGGACAGCTTCGAAGCAGGCTTAAAATGAATTCCAAGAGAAGAAGTCCCCTTTAAGTAACGAAGCACTCTCTTGCAAGCTTGCCAATGGGTCATCGTAGGAGCAACAAGAAATTGACTGAGCTTGTTGATGATGAAGGAGATGTCCGGTCTGGTGTTGGTGAGGTATTGAAGAGCACCAATTGTGCTTCGATAAAGTGTGGGATCACTGAAAGGAACATTGGAGATTTTACTTCAGGCTTGCAAGAAAGGATCAGATTCTATTGGAGATTTTGTACTCAAAATCAAAAACATTGGAGATGCCTTTATGGCTGCTGGTGAAGATGTTAAGGATCGTGACCTTGTTATTGCTTTAACAAATGGCGTAGGTCATGATTTCGATGCTATTGTGGTTGTTATCTCTACACAACAGAGATTTATTTCTCTTGAAGATGCTCAATATCTTCTGATGATGCATGAACAGAGGCTAGAACACCTGGATTCCTCTACTCCTGTTGGCATAAGTCAAGCTTCTGCTAACTATGTCACAAACAATTTTCAAGAAAGGAAAGGTCAAGGACAACGAGATGGTGGATCATACAATAACAGAGGAGGTTTCCGTGGAAGAGGAAGAAATGGGAGGTCTGGTGGTAGAGGACGGCTTCACTGCCAGGTTTGCAATAAGCCTGGCCATAGTGCCTTGAAGTGTTATCACAGGTTTGATCAAGGTTATCAAGGTCCTCCATAATATCAGCAGCAGTATAACCAGCAAAATCATCAGCAGAATCAACAGCATAATCAAGCATTCTTTAACCAACAGCAAGGATTCAATAGTCAACAAGGATTCAATGGTCAAATGTTACTTGGTTCCACTCAACAAATTAACACAAGTGCTACCTTGACCGAGCCACAAGCTAATTTTCATCAGACTTCTGCATATTTAGCTACACCTGAGAGTGTCAACGATCCAGCTTGGTATGTGGATAGTGGGGCAACTAATCACATCACCTCGGATCTCAACAATCTCTCTTTGAGATCAAGCTATCGAGGTACGGATAAACTTGTAGTAGGAAATGGTGATCAACTTAGAATTGCTAACATAGGTGATACTTTGATCAAATCACATACTCATCCTATACAGAAATTACAGCTCAAAAATATTTTGCATGTTCCCCAAATAACTAAGAATTTACTTAGCATCTCTAAGTTCACACATGACAATAATGCCATTGCTGAATTTTATCATGATCAATGTGTGATTATGGATCTCCATACGAAGAGAGTTTTACTTCAAGGGGCTCTTAAAGATGGTCTATACTGCTTGGAATTGGCTGGTGTCTCTACTTTGCAGAATTTTGGTGTACACGGCTGTGGCAAAGGTTCTGCACCATCATCATCAGCTGCTTCAACTTACTTTTCTGCACAAAAAGAAACTAGCCTTGGACAAGTGTTAGGATCCAAGTCACAACAAGCCTCTTTGGCTGCTGTGAATGCCAATGTTTGGCATGCTAAAATGGGGCATCCTGCTCCACTAATACTTCAGAAAATGCTGAATAAAATTCATTTTTCTAATAAATTTCATGCTCCACATTTTTGTGACTCATGTAAGCTTGGAAAGCTTCATCGTTTACCTTTTACAAGAGTAGATATCACTGCTTCAGCTCCTCTTGAGCTTATTTACTCTGACATATGGGGTCCAGCTCCTATGCTCTCTACGGAAGGTTTTAGGTACTACATTTCGTTTATTGATGCTAACACTCGTTTTACATGGCTGTATCCACTGAAGCTGAAATCTGAGGCACTTGATGTGTTTAAAAGGTTTCAGAAAAGTGTTGAGCTGCAGTTTAACAGGAAAATTAAGAAGTTTCATAGTGACATGGGTGGAGAGTTTCTTATTTTTGCCTCCTATTTGGCTCAGCAAGGAATTCAGGTTAGGCTATCTTGTCCCCACACTCATCAACAGAATGGGGTTGCTGAGAGAAAACACAGACATGTTGTAGAAACTGGCTTAACACTCTTGGCTCATGCTAAAATGCCATTAACATTCTGGTTTGAGGCCTTTAGCACTGCTGTCTTTCTTATTAATAACATGCCAATACCCTTTTTTCATTTTGTGTCTCCCTTTGAGAGGTTATACCATAAAAGGCCGAATTACAATTTCCTTAAGACCTTTGGATGTGCTTGCTTCCCATATCTCAGAGACTACTCAAAAACAAAGTTCAATTTTCATACATCCAAGTGCCTTTTTATTGGTTATAGTCAATTACACAGAGGGTATAAGTGCTTGCATCCTTCGGGAAGGGTCTACTTGTCTAGGCATGTTGAATTCAATGAGCTAGAGTTTCCATTTGTGTCTCTTTTTGCAGCTCCAGTTCCTACTCATGTGACTTCAACAGCTCACGGTTTGCCTTTATCTGGTATGCAAGATGCACTGTCATATGTGCAGGCTTTTGGTTCCAGAAATGGTGTTTCTTCTGCTGCACTCAGGCGTTCTCAGCAACCAAGGCATACTTCATGCTCAAACAATGATAGACCACCTTCACATGTTGGTCCATTTCCTCACGCAAGTCCACCTGCACATACAGGTTTTTCTCCTCAAGAACCGAGGCCTTCTTGGACCTCACAATTTGCAGATTCCTCATATGGTCATTTTGACTCCTCGGTTCCAGCTCAAACTGATGCTACTTCTTCCATACATCCTATGACCACAAGATCAAAGAATGGTATCTTCAAACCTCGGGTTTTCTCTTCTCTATCCACTGGTCTCTTGCCTGAGACTGATCCTACTTCAGCTAAGAAAGCAATTCAGGATCCCAAGTGGTTGAAAGCAATGCAAGAGGAGTTTAATGCATTGCAATCCAACCAAACGTGGTCTCTAGTTCCCTCTACAGCTGACATGAATATAGTGGGGTGTAAATGGGTTTTTCGGACGAAGTATAATCAAGATGGTAGTTTGCTCAAGCATAAAGCTCGTTTGGTGGCAAAGGGATTCCATCAAACTCCCGGTTTGGATTTTTCAGACACTTTTAGTCCGGTGGTTAAAGCTTCCACAATCCGAGTCATTTTTTCCTTGGCTGTATCCTATGGTTGGCAAATTGAGCAAGTCGACATTAACAACGCTTTTTTGAATGGGGATTTGACTGAACTTGTCTACATGTCCCAACCGGAGGGTTTCATTGATTCTTCCAAGCCATCCCATGTTTGTAAGCTGCATAAGTCCCTATATGGACTCAAGCAAGCACCAAGAAGCTGGTTTCACAAGCTTCGCACAGCTCTGTTATCTTGGGGTTTCACCAATTCCGTTTCTGACACATCTTTGTTCACAAGCTTCATTGGTTCTGATTCTCTATTCTTGCTGGTTTATGTTGATGATATTTTCATCACAGGCACCAATCCGTAGCTTATACAAAAAAATCATTGTGACTCTTCATAACACTTTTGCATTGAAGACTCTTGGTCCCGTAAGCTATTTTCTTGGCTTCGAAGCATTTCGTGACAGCTCTGGTCTCTACTTATCTCAAGCAAAATACATCTCTGATTTGCTGCAGAAGACTAATATGGCAGACTCTCATACTTGTGATAATCCCATTGCAGCTGGAACGAAATTATCCCTGACAGATGGGGTTCCTTTCAGTGATCCCACACTTTATCGAAGCACAATTGGTGCTCTTCAATACCTCACCAACACCAGACCAGACATCTCCTTCATCATCAACAAGCTTAGTCAATTTCTTGTTGCTCCTACGATGACCCATTGGCAAGCTTGCAAGAGAGTGCTTCGTTACTTAAAGGGGACTTCTTCTCTTGGAATTCATTTTAAGCCTGCTTCGAAGCTGTCCTTGGAGGCGTTTGCTGATGCAGATTGGGCGAGTTGTGTTGATGATCGTCGGTCGACGAGTGGTAGCTGTGTTCTGTTGGGAGGTAACCTGGTTTCCTGGAGCTCACGGAAGCAAAGAGTTGTTGCTCGGTCTAGCACGGAGGCTAAGTACCGGTCAATGGCGCAGGTCACTACAGAGGTCTTGTGGCTTCGCTCTCTGCTCTCTGAACTGCATATTCCAGTTGACAGGAGTTCTATTCTCTGGTGTGACAATATTGGTGCGAATTCACTTTCTCAAAATCCTATTTTCCATCAACGAACCAAGCATATCGATATTGATACGCATTTCATTCGTGAGAAGGTTGAGTCTGGTGAAATTGATACTCGCTACATCCCTACTGAGCATCAACTTGCTGATATCTTCACCAAGAGTTTTACCACTGCCAGGTTTCATTTCTTATGCTCCAAACTCAAGCTTGTGGTTTCTCCACAGTTTCGTTTGCGGGGGAATGATAGACAGGTATATATTGGTGACTCAACCAATCAACCAGTCAATGTGGTAGGCAATGTTAATCTGCCTATAGAAACAGAGCATCACAATATCACCGTCAATATCACCGTTTGATGTCAGCTAAGCAAGTGCTGGTCAACAAACAAGTCAACAGTGTTGGATGGAAAAGTTAGTTATAGTTTGGTTAGCTTAAGGAAGTCAGTTGGCTGTTAAGAATTAGTTACGTTACTGTTAAGTAACTAACTGAATTCTGTGGAAATGCATTTTGCATGTGTTGAGAGTTGTAGTATATAAACGAAGACTCTGTAATGTTGCAATTAAGTTTTCTCTGATATTAAAAAGTTCAATATACAAAGATCTCCATCAATGGAGTCTTCTTTACAGATCTGTCTCTCTAATCTCTCTTAGTCATTTCATCAAACACCTTTGTATTTTCACAGACCCAATGAAACATACTGTTGTTCTCAATTGCAGGGAAGAGACGAATCTCTTCATCGGTTATCATCCCTATCGTTGTTCCAATTACTATCGCTGCAGTGCTTTTCGTGGCTGGCTACTGCTTCCTCACTAGGAGCGCAAAGAAAAAGTACAATTATGTACCGGACAAAACCGGTAAATTATAAAACTAATTTGTTATCAAGTCTGAACAATCTTTTATGTCTCAAATTTTCATTTCTGACGATATGATAAACCAAGACATGAAATTTACTATTACACTTATATTGTTGTTTCAATAATTTTCAAGACAATAATTTAACGTTTGGTTGTGTAGCTGGAAATGATATTACAACTGTAGAGTCGTTGCAATTTGATTTTGGGACAATCCAAGCAGCCACAAACGGATTCTCGACCAATAACAAGTTGGGTGAAGGAGGATTCGGTGAGGTTTACAAGGTATATGTTTAATTAGCATAGTCTTCTTTAACAATTCGAATAGTTACCGATGTAAGAATTCAGAAAGTTTTGTAAAACAATTGTTTCTAATGATTCGTTCATATTATAAAATCAGGGTGTACTTTCTAATGGACAGGAAATAGCTGTGAAGAGACTGTCAAGAAGCTCCAGGCAAGGTGCAGAGGAATTTAAAAATGAAGTCGTATTGGTTGCGAAGCTTCAACACAGAAATCTGGTTAGGCTACTGGGATTTTGCTTGGACAGAGAAGAAAAGATACTTGTCTATGAATTCGTGCCGAACAAAAGTCTTGACTACTTCTTATTTGGTATGGCTAGGCTATTCTATATATATTCCTGTGAGCATTTGAATTACATTCCTCTATCTCAATTGAAATTTTGATCTTGTTATGTACATAGATCCTGAAAAACAAGGACAATTGGATTGGTCAAGAAGATACAAGATAATTGGAGGAATTGCTCGGGGAATTCTTTATCTTCATGAGGACTCTCGGCGCAAAATTATTCACCGTGATCTCAAAACTAGCAATGTACTGTTAGATGGGGATATGAACTCGAAAATTGCCGATTTCGGCACGGCAAGGATCTTTGGAGTTGATCAAACACAAGGAACTACAAACAGAATAGTGGGAACATAGTAAGTTTTGATCAATGTTACTCGGTTTTTCATAATTTGTATTTATAAATTCATTTTTGCATCCTACCTGTTGAATCATTGGTAAGACCAGAAAATTGTGTTCTGTCTCTAACCTTTCTTCACTGATGCATGTTTCTGGTTTTGTACTAATTAATTTTTTTTTTTTATTGTTCCTTAGCGGATACATGTCCCCTGAATATGCTATGCATGGACAATTCTCAGTGAAATCCGATGTGTTTAGTTTTGGTGTCCTCGTTCTTTAGATTATAACCGGAAAAAAGACCACTAATTTCTATCAAACAGATGGCGCCGAGGATCTACTGAACTATGTAAGCAAAAATAAGAAACTTTATATACTTTTCCTACTTTAATTTATTAGCTAATATTGTCACATGCATGGAAACAAAAATAAAGTAGTTTAATTGAATCGCAAGTTTTCGATTATAACTTGCTGAGATTTTGCAGGCTTGGAAACATTGGAGAGACGGAACACCAACGCAATTGTTGGATTCAACTTTGATAGATTCTTACTCAAGAAATGAAGTCATAAGATGTATCCATATAGGTTTACTATGCGTCCAGGAAGATCCGGCCACGAGACCAACAATGGCAACTGCAGTTCTCATGCTTAATAGTTACTCTTTTACTCTTGCATTACCTCAACAACCTGCATTTTTCTACGGTACTAGAACAGACCTCAGCAAGCAATTTACAATAGGGATGAACTCTGATCAGTCTAAAAGAAAATTTGTGCCATGGTCTGTCGATGATTCTTCGATCACTGAAGTATACCCTCGCTAAACATTTAGGAGATATAAGATTATTTGGATTATTATCTCAATGTTTTATTACCATTGTTATCGTCTGTTTTCATGAAATAATACCAAGTTTTGTATCTCAGCATTTAGAATCTTCCAAATCATTTATGTTAGACCACCCAAATGATGTATCTACAATTTTAAATTTAATTGAATGTTAAAGTTTACGTCTTAAAATTCAATCAATTCAATCACAATCAAATATGATTTGATTAATTTGTCTTTCTGGGTATTGTGCTTTTCAACCCGGCCCGATCCGTAACCATCCCTAAGGCCTAAACGTCAACTAAGAGCATCTCCAATGTAAAAGTGGCTTGCATACCAATAATTGTTGACATGGCAACAATGTCAAGAGGCTTGCTTCCTATGTGGCATAAAAATAGACTTGATAGACAATCAATTTAAAATTTGGTCTCCAATGCTTCCGTCTAAAATACAATTTTTTTAATGACGTATCTATCTTTTTTTTTCTTTTTTTCTTTTTTATTTTATTTCCTTACCAAAAATATATTAAAAATTAATGTCGGTTTTAAATGTTTGTTGAGTCAACCTAAAGAATAGTTGTGCAACAGACCGTCTGAAAGTGAACGGTCATGTTGATAATGTCTGATATATTTTTTGCCACGTCAGCTTGAGGATGAATATGCACGGTTGCATTGGAGACACAATTATTAACATAACGTCTGTTTATCCTACGTGACATCTCTTTTTTTCACAAGCCACGCTTGCATTGGAGATGCTCTAACTACTTCTGTCCCCATACGATTAATTGTCTTTTTGTTTTCTCTCATTCAACTTTTCACAAAGTTGACTCAGATATTTATGTGTCTTTTTTGACTTGTGTAAGCGTGTCTCATCTGCCAACTAAAGTATTTAGTTGTTCACATCATTATATGATTAAGAGAATAGAGGCCCGGTGTTTGATATTTTTTTGATTAATTCAATGGGCGTATTTTTACCATTTTTATGTCACATCTCTCATATCCATTCTATTTTTATAAATACTGTTGTATATAATTTATCTTTTCATTGTAATATTTATATTCAATGTGCACACACACCTCAATTAGTATTTTCCAAATAACTCTACCTCCTTGCCTTCCTTGGCAACACGTTGGGAGCATACCAGTGGCTTTGGATAGGCAGTCGTTGCATTCCTTCTCATAGAAGTATAGAACCATCTTTGTAGCTCAAATTCCATGACAAAGTATCAGAATTTCTGATAAAGTTTTCTTTAATCACAGACTCGAGAAGAATTTGATCTTTAATTTCTTTCTCATCACAGTCCCACACTTAGCTTGAACATTCTTATAAATATTGTCTTCTACAAATTCAAGGCTTGGAGGAATGTCCTTTCAGACAGTAGCTGTGCAGATGACTACACGGATTGCTACAATGTCAAGAATTCTATATGTAATGAAGCAAAAAGATGGTTATTTTATACACTCACCTCCTCTCTCACCTCCTTTTTCATTATCAAGTCCTAGCAGTGTGGTCAACCATGAAAATGAATCCACCCAAGCCTCATCAATTGGCATAAACAGTCCACTTCTTCTTTTGTTATTGATAATTTGATATCTGTAGCTGTTGTCTTCATTGCAGGTCTTCTCCATTTGCTTGTTAGATACTTCGTAAAGTGACTATTTTCATCTTTATTACCAGTTCGTCATCAACCCCAAAGAAATCCAGAAACCTCTCGGTCACATTCTCATCATGCTCGTCAAAGACATCTTCAACAGCTTTTCAGGCAACACAATTCGGGTCTAGATCAAGCTCAGATGGATGCTCTGCCTGTATTCTACTACAAAGACGTCATAGGCTTTTAGTTAGTAACAGCGTAAATTGCATAATAAACTTTGCTGGGAAACAGTGAGGGTGACAAGGTGTAGAAGAACACAAGAAAGGAAGAAAAGCAGTCTTGAAGAAGCTAATTTCATTGTTTCATTGAAGAATTTTGAGAAAGAAAGTACAATAGCTAGGAATAAGCCATGACTATTGTAGCAGAGTTGAGAGGATTCAAAATAAGTTTCCTCAGAAGATTAATTACTTTTGAAAGAAGTTATTTCATGAACTTGTTGAAGACTGCATGCACAAGTAACATGAAACTGATAAATATTTTTGATTGAAAACCAGTTTTCACAGCTAGTAACTCTTTATATAACATGTGTTATGCCAAGAACTTCTTATCCGACAAAGGTGACTTACTTTTCTTTTGGCTTCTAAGTCCTTAAGATAGCCAGGGGTAGGCCCATCTCCATGGCTATGCGAACAAATCCTCTTCAGTCTGCAAACCAAGAGAAACGGCCAATCCTAAATGTAAAGAAAGTTGCAAACATTTTTAAAACATAAACCCGTGTTGGCTTCATTCTTTGTAGGAATATTTATATCCTATCTTTCCATAAGATAAAAAGTTTCCAACAGCAAAAATACCAATACGATACTGTAGCATACTGTAAGAAAGCTGATTAACAGTAATAAGGAAAGGTGTTTGCTAAAACATGCAAGGTGTTTGACAAAATGTCACAGAGAGAGACAGAGGAAGAGGCAGCCATTGAAGAATCTTTTCAAGCTTCTTGTATTGAAAATGAATTGTCAAAACTTACAAATGGAGACGCAGACCATGTACATTTATATATAAAGATTCTTCACACAAAAAACATTTCTAACTAATTCTGTTAGACCAGAATAATAATTAACAAACTCTGCTAACTAACTTGCCATGTCATCTTCTAACTAACTTTGTATCCGACTTGACCTTTGTTGAGCTTGACACCATCATCGGTACATCTCTGTTCTGGCTCATCAATGCTTGCATATAGAGCAAGACCAGATTGATATGGTGAACCTCTGCTCACTTGATCATAGCTCCCAACTTTGTCAACTGAATTGCTTTCCAATTCATTGACTAAACTGCTGCTGCTAATGTGAGCTAACTGAGCAGAGGAAGATAAACAAGGCTCATCTCTAACACATACTACTCTTATAAAAAAAATGTAGTAAACTACAATATGCAAGATTTGTTCACATAAATTGCCCTAGTGGATTGCTAATGTGAAGTACTACAGGATGTTAAATTCTTATCCTAAGTCTACACATAACAATGTATGACAATACAATATATAAAAAAAAAAATGTAAAGAGATAAAAGAGTGAAACCTCTGAACCACGCTCGATGTGAAATGTTTCTATCTTGCACTCCACCAGGCACTATGATGTAACTATAATCAGCAGCCAAGAGAGACGTGAAATTTTTCTTTGATGCTGGTGCAACACCCAGCCATGACCATATATGCCTCAGAAAAGGCGAGTAAAATATCTAGTCATTTAAACAAATATTGAGAGAGATAGAAGTTAGAGAGAAGCTCTATAAATAGAGAGGTATGACAAATTGACAACACGGGAAAAAAAAAGACTTGCAGCACTACTGGCAAGGACCTTCATTTTTGGGAGAGGCATGAAATCTGTAAGGTCAGCTAGTGCAACAACCCCGATTGGCAAAACTGAATGTGGCTCGTAACCGAAAACTGCAGAAAGCACAAAAAAAGACCATCCATTAGCTATTAAAAACAAGGAGAGACAAGGTAACAAAAAGTAATAAGGTTAATAACAAACATTGAAGCTCCAAACAGGACTGCAGCATAAACAAATAGCTAGTTTAAACTAGGCAGCAGGCAAGGTAAAGTAACTCAACTAATCAGTTACATTTAAAGTTGCTCAAGATTACACCTTTAACGTTGCTAAAGGAATTCAGTCATTGCTGATGATTATCCCATAAGATGTTTCAATGCCATACCAACCTGAATTTATATGTTGAATGTGTTTAATAACCATTCAACATAATGTTTCATTAATATAGTTATAGGTTTTTGTAGTACTAGTTTTCAATTATATTTGGTGATTTAGGTTTGCTTCAGAAGAACTATTAGTAGTATAGTTACCTTTTTGATAACGGTCAGAGAACTGCAATTTTAGCTGAGCAACAAAATGAATGAAAACCGAAGAAAGAAAGAAAAGCTGCTTGGAAGAAGCAATGGTTTTGAGTTGATGACTCTGTCTTCCTCAAATGTGCACACCGCAGAGGATTTTAATATATGTTAATATCAAATCATTAATAAGAAAAAAAAATTCACAAAAGATTAAAATAAGAAACTAATTAATAATTATTAGTGAGTATTCTTACAAACTATTTAGTCTTCATGGTAATTTCACTCGAGGGTATTATTGGATTTTAAAAAATATACCAATTTGGGGAGAGATGTTATTAACAATCCAGTAACTATCTTTTTGAGTGGTGCTATTGGCACACCCCCTACTGATATATTTATGTACCAATTGTTTAAATTTTGATTTAATTAAATAAAGTTAAATGTTTTTGTTAATTTATTTTATTTATTTCCAAAACTACCCTTTTACTTATTTTTCAAACTTAATAAACCTCATCTCTAATATCTCCATTTATCTCAGATCTCTTTATCTAGTCTCGTCTTTCTCTCACCTTCCATGAATGATTTTTTTTTTCTTCTTATTTCTTTTTTACTGTTTTTTTTTTTTTAAACATCTCACAAGACAAAGAACAAGCAAATAAAGAACAGAGGAACCCAAGACAAAACACACAGAGAGAAAAAAACGAAACAGCCCACAAACAGAATGAAACAAGAAGCAAAGAGCAAATCTTTGTTTTGGTTATCGTCATTTCACTCTCATATTCTAAAAGATTAATAAAATTAAATAATAATCAATATATCATCAGTCTAATGCACCCCAAGTGTTTGATTTGTTGTTTAAATAGGATCCGTACAAGTATTTTTAGGGTTTAAGAGTTATGAAATTATATATATATATATTTCAAGAAAAGGTTTAAAAGAATTTTTTTTTTTTTTTAAATGAATGTGGGGTTTTCTTAGATTTACTTTATAGAAATTTTTTTTCCTTAAATTTTATGTCTCTTTTAGTAATTTTGATAAAGGAAAAAAAATTATACTAAATAATTTAAAAAGTGGGGTATAAATAGATCTAGGGGGTGTGCCAATAGCACCGCTCTATCTTTTTACACTTCATTTAATTTTTATTTATTTTTTTGTTAATGACAATTTTAATCTTAATTAAATTTACTAAAAAAGACAAAAAAATTAAAAATTAAAAATTAAAGACACTACAAACCAATTTTTAGAATCCAACCTTATTTTCCTTCCTCTTTAATGTTTTACAATAAACTGTTTTATATTTTTCTCAAACACCTTCAAACTTCCCATTATCTTGCCGTCAAATGCAAATGTAGTTTCAACCGGATTTTCAACTTTTGGATTCTAAAAGTAGCTTCTAAATATATTGAATATATATGTTTTTAGTTTTTACACAACATGGAAACTAAAATTATAAACATGTGGATTTAAATTTTGGCGCAAAATTTTAAACAGTAATTTTAGCCTAAATGCAGCCAGACACTTTAAAAAAAATGCAGCTACAGTAAATATAAAACATTAAGAATTCATCACTGCTTCAACTATTTTTTTTAATACATATCAAGAATTATAACATAGCAATTCACGTGAATGCACATTAAAGTAAGAATTAAAACATTAACAATATTTTAGTATACATGAAGTTTTTTTAGTACACATCAACATCAGTTTCGGTGCCTTTGATTGTGATGCATTAAGAATTCATCAAAAGTAATAATAAGTAATATAAAAATAAAATCTATGGAAATTTAATTAAATTATTATTATTTTTTAAATAAAGTGTTTTTAATAGGAGTGTCAAAAGATAAACCAGATAATTTTGGAACAAATGAAATATATTTAGAATTTTTTTATAATTTAAATCTTTAGAAAAGAAGTGTCAAAAGATAAAATTGGATTATAAAGATAAAATCTCTAATTTGGGATGTACAATTATACATGCAGTTTTGAATGAATGTAAATATTACGGCTCTAAAGTTATTTGACCGGATTAAATGATCTGACGTATAACTTAATACGGCCCACATAGAAGTATAGAACTATTTAATCCACCTTTTATCAAGGAATAATTGGACCGGACTTTAATTGGACCGGACTTGAGTGGCGCCTTTTTTTTTTTTTTTTTTTTTTTTTTATATGATTGCGTTGAACCGAATGGAAAGCAAAAGGCCAAAAAGTTATCAGTTGGAGGCCCTATGACAATTTAATTTAATTTATATATAATATCAAATGAAATGTGAAAAAAAAAATAAAAAAAAATAAAAGAAGTCTGGTGCTGTTAAGGGAGGAAAGCAAAAGGCCCAAAATGTTTCATTTCATCATGGTTCTGTGTATGAATTTTTCCATGACGCCAAATCTCAAAGTTCAGAATCAAAGACCCATTTGAAGAAATTTTACAGAAATATGTTATGTCACAAGAAAATTTGGACATCACAGACATGTTGGCATGTGCAAACCGTTGGTTCTAGACTAAAACCAAAAGTCATGTGTTGTTAGAGCATCTCCAAGGAGGCTCTATAAATTTTAGCTATTTTAGCTATAAAGCTATTTTAGTTAGCAATTTTTCATGAGGTCACTCCAACCATCCTCTCTATTATAACTAGTCATTAATATTTTAATATTTTTTTTTGAATTTAAAATATAAATAAATTTATTTTGTTTTAAATTGTAAGAAAGAAAACAATCAACTTAAAAATATTAAAAAAAAAATAAGAGAGAGAGAGAAGATAGAGAGCTTGAAATGGTTCCATACATTTGGAGAGTCCCTTGGTAGTTGGTGGTTCTCTAAAATAGGGAGTCATTTAGATAACCTCTTGGAGTGCTCTAAAACCATCTCCACTCGCTATTTTAGCTAAGGAGTGGGTTTAGAGAGCCCCCTTGAAGATGTTCTTAATTATTAGAGCATCTCAAAGAATCTCTCCTATAGACCCCATTAGCTTAATTAAGGGAGGAACTAAATTTTTGCAGCTCCAAGAGGTCCCTTATAGACCCACTTAAATCTGTTCATGTGAAGTGCACTCCCTTAATTAAAGGGTTTCTTTAGCCACCCTAAATGAGCTTCACGTATTTAAGTTTATTTTATTTTTTGAAAAACAACATATATTTAAGATTTGAATCCCAACAGCTATTTTATTGTCCAATAGGTAATTTTTTTTTATTTTTTTTTTCACTAAAGTAAAATATAAGATAATAATAAAAAATTATTAAAGTAGCCTTTTAAGGGAGTATTCTTGAAACACATATATACCCCCTTAATGGCCCATTACGGGATGGTTATAGGTCCCCCCATCCCCATTTCCTCGTTTTTCCCCATTTTTCCCCGTTTCTCCATTCTCCTGTCTTCCCCGTTTCCTCATATCCCCTGTTTACGTAAAAATTACATACTTAGTAAAATAGAAAGAATAAAAATATTAAGAAAAAATATATATATACTCAATAAAATAGAAAGAATAAAAATATTAAGAATACATATACATATATATATATATTATAAGGTTTGGGGGGAATGGGGATGAGGGTACCTATCCCCATCCCCATCCCCATCCTCATTTCCATAAATTTATGGGGAAAATGAGGAAATGGGGAAACAGACCCCTCCTCCTCCTCCTCCTCCTCCTCCTCCTCCTAATTTCCCCATTTTCCCCCCAAAAAAATTCCCCCAAATGAGGATGGAGGAGTAAGGATTTAGGTCCCCGGGGATAAATGGTCATCCCTACATCCACCATTAAATAAAAAGGAGTACTCCAAGGGAGTCTCTTGAAGATGCTCTTAAACCCAAAAACTTAAATGCAGACAATGATATAAATCTGACATGCTAGACTAAAAGCAAGTCACGTGTTGTTGTTAGTAATTTCCATTGGAACCCCTTTACGTGCTGGATTGACAGACTTGGCATGCGGATCAAACTCAAATACATATCAGATTGTCTTGTAATTGGGAAAACTCGAAATATATGTCTCGTAATTATTCCCATAAATTTTGCTTATTAACCGGCTTATAAAGTGTCCATTTTGCAACTTTATGACCCTAAATTTTATTCATAGATAGATTGAAGTATTTGTAGTATTTCCATTCAAAATTTTCTTTTAAAATCACATTATGCATTGAAATATGAGTCCAGAAAGATCTAGCCACGAGAGTCGAGACCGACAATGGCAACTTGAATTCTCATGCTTAATAGTTACTCTGTCACTCTTGCATTACCTCAACAACCTGCACTTTTCTATGATACTAGAACAGACCTCGATAAGCAATTTACGACATGGATGGACTCTGATCAGTCTAAAAGAAAATCTGTGCCATGGTCTGTCGATGATTCTTCAATCATTTATTAATAAATTATAGAACTTAGATATAAGATTATTTAGATTATTATCTCAATGTTTTATTCCCATTATTTTCGTGAAATAATACAAAGTTTTACATCTCAGCATTTAGAATCTTCCAAATCATTAGTTATTTTCACCTTCTCTATCCTTTACTTTCTCTCCTCTCTCACATTCCATAGCTTTATTTTCTCTAATCACTTTCTTCTCATCTCATTTTTAATTTGGGTTGATTTGGTTTTCACTTTGTAGTTTATATAGATAGACTAAATAAAATTTCAAAAACAAAAAATGATCCTGAAATCAAAGAAATTTGTGATAAAAGAAATTTGTTTTTTTGTGCGATCATTAGAGTCTCATTATAAACTTACAATTACCTTAAATATTTAATATACTTATGATGTATTTCCTTCTTTTCTTTCGAATGAAGTTAGTTATTTTTCAAAAAAAATAAAAAAAAATGATAGAATTTACCTTACAATTTGCTTACATAATTGGATGCACAATGGTCAGATAACCCAAATAATTTTAGGTTTTGGTGCAATTGAGGTTGTCAATCTCCATGGAATGGAAGATAAAATTGTATATTATCCTAATATGGTTTTTTTTTTTTTTTTTTTTTTTTTTTTTTTTTTTTTTTTTTTTCCTTTTGAAATTATATTTATACATGATATGTGATGTGTTAAAGGGGAAAAAAATAGAGAAAGTCAGAAAGATGGGAGAGAATTATACTCCGGTGGCCGGTGGGAAGAAGATGAAATATAAATTAAATGCATTAATTTTTTTTTAAATTTTTTTTTTTTTTTGAAAACAACATTAATTGATTACTTGATGAGAGATGAGAGAAATGAGAAATAAATTCATTTAAAAAGAGTTCACAAGTGGATTAATCTATACCGTTCAAACATTGCTAATCTAAGGGACACAAAGTTGTGTCAAATCTTATGTAAAAATATGGGGTCATGGATCCTGCCCCTTAGCTATTTTAGTAAAAAAAAATCTATTTTAGTTAACAACTTTTCATGAGGTCACTCCAACCATCTTCGCTGTTATAGCTAGTCATTAATATTTTAATATTTTTTTGAATTTAAAATATAAATAAATTTGTTTTGTTTTAATTTGTAAGAAAGAGAACAATCAACTTAAAAATATTAAAAAATAATAATAATAAGAGAGAGAAGATAGAGAGCTTGGAATGACTCCCTACATTTGAAGAGTCTCTTAGTGGTTCTCTAAAATATGAGCTATTTATAGAGCCCATTGGAGTGATCTAAAACCATCCCTACTAGCTATTTTAGCTAAGGAGTGTGTTTAGAAAGTCCTCTTAGAGATGCTTTTAGTTATTAGAGCATCTCTAAGAGTCTCTCCTATAGACCCCCTTAGCTTAATTAAGGGAGGAGCTAAATTTGTGCAACTCCAAGAGGTCCCTTAAAGGCCCACTTAAATCAGTTCATGTGGAGTGCACTCCTTTAATTAAAGGGTTTCTTCAGCCACCCTAAATAGGCTCCACATATTTAAGTTTATTTTATTTTTTGAAAAAACAACATATATTTAAGATTTGAATCCCACATTCCCACGAGCTCTTTTATTGTCCAATAGGTAAATTTTTTTTAAAAAAAAAATTACCAACAACTTTTTTTTTCCACTAAAATAAAACATAAAATAATAATAAAAAATTATTAAAATAATCATTTAAGGGAGTATTCTTAAAACATATATATACCCCTTAATGGCCTATCATAACAACAACCATCCAGGGATGACTATTGGGAAAATGAGGATGAATTATTATCTCAATGTTTTATTCCCATTGTTTTCATGAAATAATACAAAGTTTGGTATCTCAGCATTTAGAATCTTCGAAATCATTATCTTGACAACCCAAATGATATTGCCGAAAATTCTAAATTTAATTGAATATTAAAATTTACGTCGTAAAATTCAATCAATTCAATCGAATGTGATTGGATTAAAATTTGTCTAGCTCAACCGTGTTTTCAATCGACCTGGCCCCCACCCGTAACCATCCCTAATCTTCCCTATCTGATTATTTGTCTTTTTGTTCTCTCATTCACAAAGTTGACTCAGATATTCTTTTTTACTTGTATCTGCCATATAAAGTAGGAAAATGCTAGAGTCACTCGTGAGTGTACACTCGCTTTGGATAACAAATGTTCTTTTTGTTTTAACTTCAAAAATACCACTCAAGTTGTTCACTTGAGGAGTGGCGACCGGAGCGAGTGCACCTAGCAATCCTCTCTAAAGTATATACATGTACATATTATTATTATTGAATATTTGCACACTCCGAAAATTATATATACATCCAAATTTGAATGATACTATTGACAATCCATTAAATATCTTTCCACACTCAATTTTTAATTTTTAATTATACGGTAATTTTATCCTAATTAAAATTACTGAAAAGGATAAATAACTTCTAAATTCATTACAACTTAATGTCAGTCGATAAATGATTTGCACTATTATGTTTTTCAAGTTTGAATCTCTCTCTCTCTCTCTCTCTCTCTCTCTCTCTCTCTCTCTCTCTCTCTCTCTCTCTGTTACTGTCCGCCTAATACTCTCTATCTGATTTTCATCCTATAAAAATTTCCTTTAATTTATGTTATATGCACCTATTCCCCTTGTATTGCTCTGTCTTTCATATAAGCCTAAAGAACAATATAAAAGTTTGGAATGATGAGATATGAATTGTCCGTTTAACTTAGGATTCAGTAGATATAGATACTCGATCAAGCAAGCACCGAATAATCTCTACTCAGTCTTCCATTGAGTTAAGCCAAACATATTACATTAGGGACTTTTTAAAATTTTTGAAAAAAGAGTTATTTGAAGAAAAAAAATTAAAAACTTCTAATTTCAATATTCAATGAAAAAAAAGATAATTTTGTAATAAAATGATTTTTTTTTTAATAAAAAATTAGGTTTTTATGGTGGAGATTTTTCAATAAAGGAGTTTAAAGGGTAAAATGGATAATTTTGGAAAAAAGAAGGAGTTTCTCTAGAATTTTTTAAAATTTAAGTTTTTAGAATGTAGTCTATTTAGAAAAGAATTGCAAAAAAGATAAAATTAGATTGTAAGGAGAAAATATTTCCAAATTTTTAATATTTTAAAAAATCCCAACCTAGTCCTCAAGTGAAATTACTTAATAGGTTAAGAGTAATACTATATTGTCCAAATTTGATGTCTAAATCTGCTGTTCAAATGTTGTCACATCATTTATGCACTAGATTTGGACACCAATTTTGGATAATGTAGCATTACTGAAAGATTAAATCAATTCTTAAAATTTAAAGATTAAAGTTGACCACCAAATTTAACTTAAAAACTCTTTAAAAATAATTATTTATTAAAAACTATAAATATATAATCCATAAATAAAAGTCAAATGCTCCAATTTTATGGTTGGTCCTGCTCTAGATATACACCAAACAACTCGGTGTTTGTTTTTTCTATCAAGTTTTGAGTTACGGAGTTCAATTTCTTTTTATGTAATAATTATTCTTTACGTGATGTAAATGTGATGTGAGGGATCTACACCTAACTGGCCCAGTGGTTGAGGCGTTGGGGCGGCTCTATGGACCACTCATGTCTCTATCCAAATAGTTTTCTTCTCAATTTGGTCATATGGAAACGAAATATGATTTGATTGGAAGAAGAAATTAATAAAAGTCAATAGAATTGAAATAGACTATAGAGCACCTAGAGAAAATTGTATGTGGGATGGTCTCACCACGTAAATGGTGAGACCGTCCAATTGCTTTGCACAATATCATCGAGTTTCAAAATCTTTTTATCTTCCTAAGATAAATCCCAGTAGATGGCATAATGTAATAGGGCGGTCTCACCATTTACGTGGAAAGACTGTCCCACGTAAGATTTTCTTGAACAGCTATCAAGAGAAAGTTGCATTAAACAGAAGCAGAAAATATAAATTGGTCTACTTTTCTTTGATGACCTGTATAAACGAGTCTCATCCGATCAAAACTCAAGTATTTACATTGTCTGCATTCGTGTCCACGTTACATTTGATAAAAAAAAAAAAAAAAAACTCTACTCTGCAACAAAAGCTGATAATCAAAATGCTTTCTTTGAAGTTCTTCATGATCTTTGTGTTTCTACTCTCTCTTTCAAGCTCTCTGTTAACTTTCACCGGCGCAGCTGACCCGACATACCTTTATCATTATTGCTCAGACAAAAACTTCACTAGAAACAGTACTTACCAATCCAACCTGAATGATCTCCTCTCTTCTTTTCCTCCCAATGCCAGCCGCAGCAATGAATTCTACAAAGCCGCCGCAGGGCAAGACCCCGACATGGTCTATGGCCTCTTTCAATGCCGCGGGGACGTCACCACCACCACCTGCCAAGACTGTGTTGATTTTACTTCCACAGACGCCACTCGACGTTGTCCTGATCAAAAAGGAAATATAATATGGTACGATGAGTGCCTTCTACACTACTCAGATTCTCCTATCATGTATACAACAGGCAATAACGACAGTCCCTTGATGATGAACAAAACTGAAGTTACAGTAGAACCAAGCCGGTTTCACCAGCTCGTGTCGGAACTTATGAATGAAGCAGCAACTCAGGCCGCTAATGATCCCAAAAGGTTCGCGACCAGAAAGGGAAATTCCACAACCTCTCAACCACTGTACGGTCTTGTACAGTGCACGCAGGACCTGTCGACTCGTGATTGTTCTCAATGTCTTCAAGAATCTATTGCAAATATGCAGTCAGGAAGGATAGGAGGAAGGTCATTGATTTCAAACTGTTATTCCCGGTATGAATTGTACCTTTTCTACAATGAAAACATGTCGGCGTCCTTGCCGCCACCACCTCCATCCTCTCTAACAAGGCCGAAAGGTAAAATTCTACGCTTACAATAGTAACACAAACATCATTTAAGTACAATTTGATGGAAATTTGCAAATTTTATCTCTAAATTCAAATAAAACATACTGCTGTTCTTAATTTCAGGGAAAAGCAAAGTCTCCTCATCAATAATTATTGCCATCGTTGCTGCAATTACCGCCTCTGTAGTGCTTTCCGTTGCAGGCTACTGCTTCCTCACCAGAAGACCAATAAAGAAGTACAATACCCTACAAGAAGAAATTGGTAAATTTGAAACCTGTTGTGTTGTCATAATTAATCTTTTTCAAGACAGTCATGATTAGTTGTTTGGTTGTGTAGCTGGAATTGGCATTACAACTGTAGAGTCATTGCAATTTGATTTTGGGACAATCGAAGCAGCCACAAACAGATTCTCAACAGACAACAAGTTGGGTGCAGGTGGTTTTGGTGAGGTCTACAAGGTATAGTATTAATTAGTACAATCATCTTCTACAGTTCAAAAAAGTTACCGATGCAAGAATTCAGAAAGTTGTAGTTCTAATGATTCGTTAATATATATGATCAGGGTGTACTTCCTAATGGACAAGAAATAGCCATAAAGAGGCTATCTAGAAGGTCTGGGCAAGGCGTAGAAGAATTTAAGAATGAGGTTGAATTGGTTGCAAAGCTTCAACACAGAAATCTGGTTAGGCTGTTGGGATTTTGCTTGGAGGGACAAGAAAAGATACTTATCTACGAATTTGTGCCCAACAAAAGCCTTGATTACTTCTTATTTGGTATGTCTCATCTAAATATATTCCTGTGAACATTTGAATTTCATTCCTTAGTGTCAATTGAAATTTTGATTTCGGTATGTACATAGACCTTGAAAAGCAAGGACAATTGGATTCGTCTACAAGATACAAAATAATTAGAGGAATTGCTCGGGGAATTCTATATCTTCACGAGGACTCTCGGCTCAGAATTATTCATCGCGATCTTAAAGTTAGCAATGTATTGTTAGATGGGGATATGAATCCGAAAATTTCAGATTTTGGTATGGCAAGGATATTTGGAGTTGATCAAATTCAAGCAAATACGAACAGAATAATGGGGACATAGTAAGTTTTGATCACTGTTATTAGCTTTGTAATAACAGGATTTGATGAATATTTTTGCATTAAGCTACATTGTGTTTCTAAGCTTTGTTCTCTGAATCTGTTCATGCATCAACTGCTGTACTGAATAGTGAATATCCTCTATGCACTCATCATGAAGACCAGTTTGTTTAGACTACAATCCATTCTTTTAGTTTACTAACAAAGTTGCTTGGTTATAGCGGTTACATGTCTCCAGAGTACGCTATGCATGGACAATTCTCAGTGAAATCCGATGTATATAGTTTTGGTGTCCTAGTTCTTGAGATTATTAGTGGCAAGAAGAACAGCGGTTTTATTGAAACAGATGGTGCTAATGATCTGCTGAGCTATGTAAGCAAAAATCAGATAATTAAAATCCTCACATACAAGTAAAAGAAGAGGCGGAAAAAAAAAAGTTTGAATTGCAGCTTTTTTATTTATTTTATTTATTATAACTTGGTGAAATATTGCAGGCTTGGAAACATTGGAGAGATGAAACACCACAGCAGTTGTTGGATTCAAATTTGATAGATTCTCACTCAAGAAATCAAGTCAATAGATATATCCAAGTGGGATTATTATGTGTCCAGGACGATCCGGCCATGAGGCCAACAATGGCAACTGTAGTTCTCATGCTAAATAGTCACTATAGTACTCTTCCATTACCTCAGCAGCCTTCATTTTTCCTTGGTAGGAAAACGGAGTTGAACATGCAAAGTAAGAAATATACGAATTCTGATCAGTCTACAAGCATGTCCATGCCATTTTCTGTTGATGATGCTTCAATCACTGAAGTATACCCTCGCTAAAAGGTTACAAGGTGTTCTTAAAGTATTTTGTTCGTAAATTATAATTTGTCTAGATTTTTATCTTAAAGTTTTGCATGTTATTACAAGTCTTAATTACAAAAACAGAGTGTTTGGAGTATAAATAGCCTTTCATTTTCAACTTAAATTTTCAATGTGTTATATACTTATATTACTGCATCTGATACCGTCACATTTTTCCTTTTCAGTTGTCACTGGACTTCTTGATTGCTACAAACGGTGGTTGTCTCTAAACGGTGATTGCTACAACTTTATTTCTGTATATCCTCTAAATCTCATTAAATTCTTTTTCCATTTTACTATATTATTTCACAGAATTCCAACAAATTTGCACTGCTAGAGGTCAATTGTAAGTAGAATTAGTTTTTGTAATTTATTTACTCGACCCAATAATTCCAAGATTAATATAAACACATTAAATTTTTAACCCGATATGGTACTTATCTGAGGCAAGATATCTCATTTCTTCCAAATATAATGTTGTATTGATCTCAGCAACAATGTCTTACATTCCTCTCACTCACATTAGTACATATTTAATTTTTAACCAATTATCCAAATCTACAAAATAAAAAATGAGTCCACTGTATGAGTTGTGCTAGGATTGTCTTTATGGACTAAAGAGATCAAATTCAAACTACTACTAGTTTTTTGTAGGTTTTTTTTTGTTATATGTTAATATTAATTAAAATTAATATTTAGAAATAATAATGGATAATATTAAAATAAAATGGAATGTCTTTAAAAATTTAATTTTAAAAAATAGAATATTGTTTTTAGAATTGGAGTATCAAAATATATAAATGATAATTTTTGAGTGAAAGGAAGCGTCTTTAGAGTTTTTTTTTTTAAATTTAAATTTTTAAAATAAAATGTCGTTAGAAAAGAAGTGTTAAAAGAAAAATTTGGATCGGAAGAAGAAACTCTCATTGTAATATTAAAAAAGATAATAAAATGTCATTTATACCCTTAATGAATATCCATATAATAACTCTAATAATTATTTTCAAAAAAATAATAATAATAACTCTAATAATCACAGCCTGTTATTACATAAAGTAATTCAAAGATAGGATCACCTCTTTCACTTCTGTCTTCATCCAAGTAGTTTTCTTGTCAATTTCCTCATAAAAAAGCAATTGGGATGCTTGACCATTCATATTTTAGTGAAGACAAAGTCTGCTTTAATTTAATGGGATGGAAAAGTCATGTCTCTGGGCTACATCAATTGTTTATTTGGTAATTTTTTAAAACAAATTATTTAGCTCAGCCAAAAGTCTTATCTAGTCTTCCTAATATTCCTATCCAATTGTTGAACTTTCAATTATCACTGCATATGCTTTGAAATGTAATTTCTAGTATGGCAAGGTTAGGAAATAGCAAGGAAACTCCAAGTTTGACATACCATTTCATCTAGTAGAGTGATAAAAATTATCTGATGCGGGATCCTGTACATTTTTTCCAGAAAAAAAAAAAAAAAAATGCACAGAGAACCGACCAAATAATCAAATAATGAAATCCAAATTCTTCAATCTATTCTGCCACAAAAGCTGATAACAAAAATGTCTTCTTTGAAGTTTTCTATGATCTTTGTGTTGTTTCTGCTCTCTATTTCAAGCTCTGTTCACTTTAACCAGCGCAGCTAACCCAACATTCCTTTATCAAATTTGCTCAGAAAAAAACTTCACCAGAAACAGCACTTATCCATCCAACATCAATCTTCTTCTCTCATCTATTCCCTCCAAGGCCAACAGCAGCAATAGATTCTCCAATGCCACCGCAGGGCAAGACCCCGACAGGGTCTCCGGCCTCTTTCAATGCCGTGGTGACACCACCGCCACCTGCCAAAACTGCGTTGCTTTTGCTTCCAAAAATGCAACTCTACTTTGTCCTGATAAAAAAGGAGCTACAATAAGGTACGAAGAGTGCCTCTTACGTTACTCAGATTCTTATATCTTCTCTACAGCAGCTCGAAATCCTGGTATCAATTTCATGAATGATACTTACGTAGCAATAGATCCAAGCCGGTTTCATGAGGTCATGTTGGGTCTGATGAACGAAGCTGAATGATGCAGCGGAATATTCACCAAACAACAATCGATAAAAAGAAAGGATAAATGATTTGGATCCGTTGATTCGCGCACGAATACCGGTTACCGGAAACTAACCCTACTATTAATCTGTTGATCCGCACACAGATACCAGAATAATAGGCCTCAAATACCAACTGAGGTAGCAGAAAATTCAACACAAACAACAATCGATAAAAGAAAAGATAAATGATTCGGATCCGTTGATTCGCGCACGAATACCGGAAGCGAACCCTACTATTAATCTGTTGATCTGCGCACAGATACCAGAATAATAGGCTTCAAATTCGTTAATCCATTCAGGATACCGAAATTGGATAAAAGGAGATGCTCTCTCTCAAATTTTATTAATCATAAAAAACTGCATAACAAATTGGATTCAAACAACTTAAATAGGAAAAGCAATAAGTCGACTTCCATAAGGAATCAACTTCTAAATTAAATTAAACTAAAACTGAAAAGAAATCCTATCTAGGAAAAGAGAACAAATCCTAATCAAACAAAGATTATGAAAAAGAGAACAAATCCTAATCAGACTCAGACTCAATGTCATCTAATTCAAACTTCCAGCTCAAGTCTTTGCGCAACAAAATAGATGGCCGAATTTGGGCCTTTTGTGATCTGTTACAGAGGACGGAGTCTTCATAACATTTGTAGGGCTCATCTTGGGCTTTCCGGAAACATATTATAATAGACGATCCGACTCCATATAGCCTCTGTAGAGGTCCACGAATTTCAGCTCCCCCAGCTCGTCCAGCTCTCATCCAGCTCATGTCTTCGCGCAACAAGATAGATGGCCGAATTTGAGTCTTTTGTGATCTGTTATTGAGGACGGAGTCTTCATAACATCTGTAGGGATCGTCTTGGGCTTTCCGAAAACATATTATAATAGACGATCCGACCTCATATGCCCTCTGTAGAGGTCCACGAAGTTCAGCCCGGATTTGGTTGGTCCATGCGACCCAAATACGAATTCGCCACCCGCTCCATGTGTTCCATTGCCTTAGCTGCTGCTGCATCACTGAAACTCAGGCCGTGAATGATCCCAAAAAGTTCGCAACAAGAAAGGGAAATTCCACAACCTCTCAACCACTCTACGAGTCTACGTTCTTGTACAGTGCTCGGAGGACATGTCGAATAATGATTGTTCGGGATGTCTTCAAGAATCTATTGCCGGTTTGCAATCCGGAAGGTTAGGAGGAAGTTCATTGCTTCCAAGTTGTAATAGCCGATATGAATCTTACCTTTTCTACAACGAAAACATGACTTCGCAGCCACCTCCAGCACCAATGCCGGTAACAAGGCCAAAAGGTAATTAATGAAGGTACAACAAGAACTTACATAACATAACTGGGTTCTGCACTGATCACAAATTTCTAGAATACCAAATGAAACATACTACTACTGTTCTTAATTGCAGCGAAAAGACAAATTAAATCTCTTCATCCATAATCGTTGCCATCGTTGCTCCAATTACTGTCACTGCTGTGCTTTCCATTGCGAGCTACTGCTTCTTGACTAGGAGAGCAAGAAAGAAGTACAATACTATACCGGAAGAAATTGGTAATTAAATTTGAAAGCTATAGCTAATTTGTTGTCTAGTCTAAAACAATATTTTGTTTAGATTCTTTACACTTGAACGTCTCATATAAATATGGTTTCATAAGTCATCAAAAACCTCTCGTTCTCTTAGGCTGCTGTTGCCGGAAATGACATTACAGATGTAGAGGCATTGCAATTAGATTTTGGGACGATCCAAGCAACCACAAACGGATTCTCCACCAATAACAAGTTGGGCGAAGGTGGATTCGGTGAGGTTTACAAGGTATAAGTACAATTATCAGTCTTCTATATTGGTTAAAAAAAATTACTGATGCAAGAATTCAGAAAGTTTTTGAAAACAAATGTTTCTAGCGATTCGTTAATATATATGACTAGGGTGTACTTTCCAATGGACAAGAAATAGCAGTGAAGAGGCTATCAAGAAGCTCTGGACAAGGTGTAGAAGAATTTAAGAATGATATTGTATTGGTTGCAAAGCTTCAACACAGAAATCTGGTTAGGTTGTTGGGATTTTGCTTGGAGGGACAAGAAAAGATACTTGTCTACGAATTTGTGCCTAACAAAAGCCTTGACTACTTCTTATTTTGTATGTGGTTCATCTAAATATATTCCTGTGAGCATTTGAGAATTCCATTTCTTAGTGTCAATTGAAATTTTGATTTTGATTTTGATATGTACATAGACCCTGAAAAGCAAGGACAATTGGATTGGTCCAGAAGATACAAAATA
Organism: Acer campestre; assembly: GCA_954870605.1. Classification (NCBI taxonomy): domain Eukaryota; kingdom Viridiplantae; phylum Streptophyta; class Magnoliopsida; order Sapindales; family Sapindaceae; genus Acer; species Acer campestre. The sequence goes on from OX940809.1 coordinate 3,996,872, forward strand.
ATTGGAGGAATTGCTCGGGGAATTCTTTATCTTCATGAGGACTCTCGGCTCAGAATTATTCATCGTGATCTCAAAGCTAGCAATGTTTTGTTAGATGGCAATATGAACCCAAAAATTTCAGATTTTGGCATGGCAAGGATATTTGGAGTTGATCAAACTCAAGCAAATACAAAAAGAATTGTCGGAACATAGTAAGTTTTGATTAATAACTTAGTCATTTTTTGCACCCTAGCTGTTGAATCATTGGTAAGACCAAAAAAGAAACAAAGTTCATGAAGACTAGTTTCAAAATTTTGGACAACACAATGTTGCATTGTGTCTCTAAGCTTTCTTCCTGATGCATACAAACCTGTTTAATAGTGAATATCCTCTAGGCTTTCATCATGCAAATTAGTTAGCCTGGGATACAATTTATCCTGATAACCTTACTAGATTAATTTAAAAAATTCCTTATTGTTCCTTAGTGGATATATGTCTCCAGAATATGCTATGCGTGGACAGTTCTCTATGAAAGCCGATGTATACAGCTTAGGTGTTCTAGTTCGAGATTATAACCGGTAAGAAGATCAGCAATTTATGTCAAACAGATGGTGCTGGTGACCTCTTAAGTTATGTAAGTTAGAATAACATTCTGTGCAAGCTCTTGCTATTCTGTTATATCATCACAAGCAACTTTTTGATTGAGTTATTGCAGGCTTGGAAACACTGGAGAGATGGGACACCCATGCAATTGTTGGATTCGAATTTGACAGATTCTTACTCAAGAAATGAAGTCATGAGATGCATCCATATGGGTTTACTATGTGTCCGTAGTTCTAATGCTTAATAGTTTATTCTGTTACTCTTCCATTACCTAAACAACTCGTGCACTTTTCCATGGTAACAGAACAGAGCTGAACATGCAAATTACAAGCAAGTATATGCAATGGTCTGTTGACGATGCCTCAATCACTGAAGTATATCCTCGTTAATTAGTATAATGTTGTCAGGTGTGGTTACTATCAGATTATGTTCGTGATCACAATGGTAAAATATGGTTGTCTAGATTGTCATCTCAAACTTTTGTATAGGGTTGTTGTAATAAGTTTTTTTCCATGCTCTGTTTAGAACAGAGTGTTTTTGGGAAATAGTACAATTTTGGCATCTTGATATCAATGTGATCACATTATAGTTCACTAGTTTAATAAAAAAAATGGTAATATAATATATTTAATTCATCTAGAGAGACATTCTGTAATCACCATCCAATCCAATGTGTCGATTATTCAGCCTGACAATGTCCAAGGTTTGAATTGCCGCACACGGGGACAAAGCTATACAGGACCATGGTCCCCGTAGCCTCTCGAAAAATTCAATTTTAGTCCCTATAATTAATCGATTTTTTTTTTCTTTTACTTCTCTAAAATGAAAATTATAGAGTCCCCGAAATTTGAAATTCTGACTGCACACCGGTGATGACATAAAGAAATTAAAAAAATGACATTCTATATGTAGAGACAATCTTATCACAACCTCTGATGACATAAAGAAATTCACAGATAGCACCGAAGTAATTCACACATTCCACTTCTGTCTCTATCAAAGTAGTTTTCTTCACCTAAATGATTTTGTTGAAGAGAGAAAAATCTAAGTTATTTTAATTTAATAGGATGTCTAAGTCAAGTCTCTTGGGGGCACGGCAAATGTTTATTGGTCACAGCAAATGTTTAAGTCAAGTCCACCGTTCCACTTCACCACTCTTCCACTTCTTATTTAATAGGATGTCTAAGTCAAGTCCCTTGGGGCTACGGCAAATGTTTATTGGTCAATTGTTAACTGGTAGGTGTCAATTATTGAACTTTCAATAATCACTGAATTATGTTTTGAAATGGAATTTCTAGTGTTGCATTTGCAAGGTTAGTAAAAAGCATGGAAACTTCATATCTTGACGGTCATTTCACTTCACAAGAATAAAACTTCCGGACAACAATAATGAAACTTTGATGACTTTAAGTTGAGTTAAAACTTAGTTTTGCAACCTAATCGTATGCTGACCGATTGAACCCGACTTTTGACAAATTCGTTCATTTGGGTTAGAAACCGAAACCTCTAAAATTAGGTTTTATTTGTAAAATTTGTTAGGCATTATTGATTATTATTTTTTTTCATTTTTGTTGGTTATAAATTGATCAAACTTTTTGTTTTTAGTCGAGTTAAAACTAAGTTTTGCAACCTATTCACACATTCACAAGACCGGACAAAAGTTTCAACGAAACTGATCATTTTAGTTTGAAATTGAAACCGTCGAGATCTCTAAAATTGGATTCTATCCGGAATAATTGTTAGAAATGATTGATTTTGTCATTTTTATTGCTTATAACCCAATCAAACTTGTGGTTTGAGTCGAGTTAAAACTCATTTTCGCAACCTAAAGGCATATTGACTAATTTAACTGAACTTTATGCGAATTCGATCATTTCGGTTTGAAATCGAAATAGCCGAACCCACAAAATTGGGTTCTATTTGAAATAAGGAGTAATTGCACAAACCTCCCTCAAGTTTAGGCCTAATTACACATATATTGACTTTTTACCAAATATTACACATACATCCCCTACCGTCAGTTGACTTCTATCCAAACTAATTGTTGACCGGATTTTAGTAGTAAAAGTCCAAAATACCCTTAGTTACTTATTTATACTTTATTTTGTTCCCTTTAAAATAAAATAAATTATATAAAAATGCAAATAAAAAACTTTTAATTATATTTTTTTCAAACAAATTTTAAAAGACAAAAATATATAAAACAAAAAATTTAGACTTTAAAAAAAATTAGAAAAAAATTAGAAAAGAAAATTTTTAAGAAAAGAAAAGAAGATCTCAAATACGTCATTGTTGGGACTTGGATCCACAATCATGAAAAACAAAACTATATTTTAAATTTAACATTAAAATACAATCATTATTGATGATTTATAAACCAACAAACCATAATTATATTCAATTTTCAATCAACAATAGGATTCCATTCAAGCCACAATATTTTTAGCAATAAATGAGATTCCACAATTATATTCAATTTTCAATCATCAATAATGATTGTATTTTAATGTCAAAACCTAAAATTTTATTTTGTTTTACATGATTGTGGATCCAAGTCCCAGCAATAGTGTATTTGACATATGTTCCCCATTTCTTTTCTTAAAAATTTTTCTTTATTCCTTTTTCTATTTTTTTTAAAGTCTAAATTTTTTGTAATATATATTTTTGTCGTTTTAAATTTGTTTGAAAAAAATATAATTAAAAGTTTTTTATTTGTATTTTTATATAATTTATTTTACTTTAAGGGGAACAAAATAAAGTATAAATAAGTAACTAAGGGTATTTTGGACTTTTAATACTAAAAATCTGGTCAACAGTTAGTTTGGATGGAAGTCAACTGATGGTAGGGGATGTTTGTGTAATATTTAGTAAAAAGTCCATATATGTATAATTAGACCTAAACTCAGGGGGGTTTGTGCAATTACTCCTCATTTCAAATAGATGTGATTGCATTCTTCAACACAACCCTATGTGATTTCAAGCTTTCCAATTTTGCTTCCACTGTGATAGAGAGAATGATTGGGACCAGGATGGGGATCCATGGAGATGTGGTTGGATCTCCACCACTCCTCTCTCTCTCTCTCTCTCTCTCTCTCTCTCTCTCTCTCTCTCTCTTTTCTTTTTTCACCTTACTAAAAAAAATCTATTTAATCTTCACCATCCATCTCAAAGATGATGGTGGAGATTCTTTTTTTTTTATTTATTTTATTTTTACTGGTTTTTTTTTTTCAATTAATTTGTATTCAATTTTTTAATACTTTGAAAAATAATAATATTAGAAATGTCAAAAATACCCTTATTTTTGACAGTCAAACTTGATTAACGGTTGAATTTGACAAAGTTTAACTATCGAGAGGGGGTGTGAGTATCAATTTATGATAAAGTTGTTTCTGTATGCAAGATGGTAAACCTCAGGGAGTTTTGTGCAATTTGCTCTTTTGTAATTTTCGCATAAATTTTCTTATAAACTATTATTTGTGTTTTTTTTTCATTGACTTGAAAAAACGAGTCTCCTCTGCATCTTCATCAGTCGTGTCCACATCATATTTGCTAACTCTATATAAAAACATAGGACCAAACAAATAATCAAATAATAAAAACTTAACCCAATTTTTTTTATTTATGATGAACATCAAATTCTTCAAGTTACTCTGAAACAAAAGCTGATAATCAAAATGTCTTCATTGAAGCTCTCGATGATCTTTTTGTTTCTGGTCTCTCTTTCAACGTCTCTGTTCACTTTCACCGGTGCAGCTAATCCAAAATACCTATTTAATATTTGCTCAAACAAAACCTTCACAAGCAACAGCACTTACCAAACCAACCTCAATCTTCTCCTCTCTTCTCTTCCCTCTAACGCCTACCGCGGAGATGGATTCTCCAATACCACCGCAGGGCAAGACTCCAATAGGGTCTACGGCCTCTTTCAATGCCGCAGGGATGTCACCAACACCACCTGCCAAGACTGCGTCGCTTTTGCTTCCAAAGACGCAACTCAACGTTGTCCTAATCAAAAAGGAAATACAATATGGTACGACGAGTGCCTCTTACGTTACTCAGATTCTTATATCTTCTCTACAGCAACCACAAGGCCTGGATTCAAGATGATTAATGATAATAACGTCACAATAGAACCAATCCGGTTTGGCCAGCTCATGTTGGGCCAGATGAACGAAACAGCAAATCAGGCCGTGAATGATCGTAAAAAGTTTGCGACCAGAAAGGGAAATTCCACAACCTCTCAACCACTGTATACTCTTGTACAGTGCACACAGGACCTTTCGAATAATGCGTGTTTGGGATGTCTTCAACTAGCTATTTCACTTTTGCGAAATGATAGTATAGGAGGAAGGATATTGTTTCAAAGTTGTATTTGCCGGTATGAATTGTACTCTTTTTACAACGAAAACTTGACGCTGTCATCACCCCCACCAGCATCTACGCCGTCTCCTCCATCGCCTGAAACAAGACCGAAAGGTAATGAAGGTCAAAGAACTTACATGACAGAATTTCTCTTAGGCTCAATGAAACATACAGCTGTTCTTAATTGCAGGGAAGAGCAGAATTTCTTCATCGATAATTATTGCCATCGTTGCTCCAATTACTGCCGCCGTGGTGCTTTTCGTGGCGGGCTACTGCTTCCTGACTAGAAGAGCAAGAAGAAAGAAGTACAATTCTGTACCGGATGAAATTGGTAAATTGGAAAATTAATTTGATATATCATGTCTGAACAATCTTAGCTTAAATATACTCCTAAACTTATAATGTTGTTTTAATGTTTTTCAATACGGTAATTTAACGTTTGGTTGTGTAGCTGCTGGAAATGACGTTACAACTATAGAGTCATTGCAATATGATTTTGGGACAATCCAAGCAGCCACAAATGGTTTTTCAACTGACAACAAGTTGGGTGAAGGTGGATTTGGTGAGGTTTACAAGGTATGATATTATAGACAGAATCATTATAAACATTTCAAAAAAATTATTGATGCAAGAATTTAGGAGGTTACAGAAAATTAATGTTCCAATGATTCATTAATAAATATGTATGATCAGGGTGTACTTTCTAGTGGACAAGAAATAGCTGTGAAGAGGCTATCAAGCAGCTCTGGGCAAGGTTCAGAAGAATTTAAGAATGAGGTTGTATTGGTTGCGAAGCTTCAACACAGGAATTTGGTTAGGCTGTTGGGATTTTGCTTGGAGGAAGAAGAAAAGATACTTGTCTACGAATTTGTTCCCAATAAAAGTCTTGACTATTTCTTATTTGGTATGGCTCATCTAAATATATATATATATGTGAGCATTGAATTCCATTTCTTAATTTCATTTGAAAATTTGATTTTGTTATGTATATAGACCCTGAAAAGCAAGGAAAATTGGATTGGTCTAGAAGATACAAGATAATTGGAGGAATAGCTCGGGGAATTCTTTATCTTCACGAGGATTCTCGGCTCAGAATTATTCATCGCGATCTTAAAGCTAGCAATGTTTTATTAGATGGCGATATGAACCCGAAAATTTCTGATTTTGGCATGGCTAGGATCTTTGGAGTTGATCAAAGTGAAGCAAATACAAACAGAATAATGGGGACATAGTAAGTTTTGATTAGTGATACTCAGTTTTGCATAATTTGGATTTATAAATTATTTTTTGCAGCTAATGAAGTTTCTATTCATTACTAATTTTTAAATTTTCCTTATTGTTCCCTAGCGGATATATGTCTCCGGAATATGCTATGCATGGACAGTTCTCAGTGAAATCCGATATGTTTAGTTTTGGTGTTCTAGTTCTTGAGATTATAACAAGCAAAAAGAACAGCAATTTCTATCAAACAGATGGTGTTGAGGATCTGTTGAGCTATGTAAGCAAAAATAAGAAACTTTATATACATTTCCTAGCTTATTAGCTAATATTGTCACATACTTGCAACTTTTTGATTATAACTTGCTGTGAATTTGCAGATTTGGAAACATTGGAGAGATGGAACAGCAACAGAAGTGTTGGATTCAAATTTGACAGATTCTTACTCAAGAAATGAAGTCATGAGATGCATCCATGTGGGTTTGCTATGCGTCCAGGAAGATCCAACTGCAAGACCAACAATGGCAACTGTAGTTCTCATGCTTAATAATTACTTTGATACACTTCCATTACCTCAACAACCTGCATTTTTCTCCGGTACTGGTTTTGGTCAGTCTAAAAGCAAGTTCGTGCCATGGTCTGTCGATGATGCTTCAATCACTGAAGTACATCCTCGCTAAAACATTAACGATGTGTATCTTTTCATAAATTTAAGATCTTGCATAAGATCGAACTTGTCCTGATTATTATCTAAGGTTTTTGCTTGAATCATTGTCCTAAGTCTTAATTTCAACAGGAAAGTGTACTTCAGAATTAGTGATTACTTGTCAACATTATTTTTCAGCTAGTTCCTCTCTTTCAGTTTTTTTATTTTATTTATTTATTTATTTATTTTAAGAGCCAGAAGCCACCCACAAAGCAGTCCTAACCCAATTTATTAAAAGCCCTCACTTAAGGCGGAGGTGTTGGATATGACTTTAATATTCCAATGGTTACCAACCCAAATTTATTAAAAGCCCTCACTTAAGGCGGAGGTGTTGGATATGACTTGAATATTCCAATGGTTACCAAACACGATTTACCAATACAGAGACTTCTTAGAGACCTGAGAGCGTTTGGGAGTATGAGGTTATGTTTGAGGGAGGTTTGGAGGACATGACGAATAGTAGAAGCGAAGAACAGTGTAAACAGCTGTCACTGCCGCTATGGCTTTGACAGTGGTAATGACAGCAGTGGTCATCGATGTGAATTTTTCACAGCGCAATGGAGAGCGGTCCAATTCCAATGGATACCGCTGTGGAAAGCTTTGTAGCTTCCACAGCGGTACCGAGAGTAGTAGACGATGATGTGGCGCATGGATCACGGTTTTCTGAGTGGTCAAGATCAACACAGTTTAGGAAGAGGGTGGCCAACTGACCACTCTTAAACGAGCACTCGCAATAGTACGGAGCCAAGGGAGTAGTACAATGATGAATAGAATTCATCCCACAAGGATTGATAAATTGATTACCACAATTGATTGATTTGGTTACTATTTAGACAAGCAAATATTTAATGGTAAGATTATACTACTCAAAGTTAGCTAAATTAGATTACAACTATGATTTCAATTAATGAAATTAAACAAAGCAAGTAAACAAGACAAAACCAAACACAAGCAAGTGGTTGTAATATGTATGGGAAATTAGGCTAAGACCAAGATTCCACCTATCCAATCCTTATCAATTTTAGGCACATCATTGAAATAAAATATGCAAGTGTGTGTGTAGATTCGTGAAACCCTCAATTAATCTCTAACCTCTCTCAAGTGATAGAGATAATATTTATATGCATCAACAACCTATTTCTCAATGGTTATCTGAACTACATACAAACTCATTAAGCTTCACGACACACAAATGAATCCTAGAGGCTAGCATCGCATATCTCTATCTTACCAACCTCTATCACTCATTTCATCGAGCACGTTGTGTGCTTCTCCTCTCGGTACTACACACAACAATCAAATAAACACTAAATGCTAGCTAGACATTCAATAATCATTAAGAATATGAAATAAATGTACACAACACAAGCAATGGAGATAAAGTGATGGCCTTTACTAATAATTCATGGAAAATGTCTCATCTTGGCCTTAGCCAAGATGGATTTAGTTCATATTACAAGTAATGACTACAAAAGATGTGAAATGAGTACAAGCCATGAGTAAGAACAAGTAAAAGTAAAGAGAGAAAGGATTAGAGTAAACTAATGTGAAGAGCTTCTCCTCTCTTGCTTAGATGTGCTTGGCTTCTTCTCTCCTTGACTTCTTTTGCTCCACGGTGGGATTTTTATGGTAGATGTAGGTGAGGAAATGAAGTGGTGAAGTAGGATTTATGTTTGGATGGTGAATTGATGGAAGTGTTGGGTGATTTGGTGAAGGATTTGGGTGAAAGATGTGTTCTTGGGAGGTTTGGAGTGAGAATGGGGTGTTTTGAAGCTAAATGGTCGTGGTAGAGGTGCTTAGAAACAAGTTGAAGGAAGGTATTTATAATGTGTGAAATTAGGGCACAAAAACCTAGAAAAGGCTGAGCTGGAATACCTTGGCGCTGGTGTGGCGCTGGTGTGGTTGCGCTGGTGGACCAGCGCTCCTGACAGGCACTGGACCAGCGCTGCTTCTCTGTGGGAGTTGCGCTGGTCGTCCGGCACTGGTCGTCCAGCGCAACATCTCTGCCTGTTCTGCTCTGGTGGTGGCGCTGGTGGTCCAGCGTTGGCCCTTTTTTCAGCTCCAATTGTTGTCCCTTTTTGCTCCAATGATGCCCAACTTAGCTTGATTTCCTTGGGATTGCTTTAGGAAGCCTGTACAAGCTTATTAAACCATAAAATATGTAGTTTTACCCGGAAAACGGTTGCAAAAGGATAGGAAACGGGGCTACACTAAGTATAGAAATAGGCATTATCAAATACCCTCAAACCTATCTTTTGCTCGTCCCCGAGCAAAACCAAAACAAACCAAACTAAAAAAAAATAATAATAATAATAAAGAAAGGAAAACACCACTTCCATAGGTGACACGGTGACACTTGGCATGTGCCACAAGCCTTTTAAACCCCTAGGTGATCCCTAGCGGAAGAGTGAAGTCTCGTGAGGGCCTACAGAACGGTACCCACAAATGTATTTTCTATCGAGCCAACTAAAGATGAGATATAGCATTGGGAGAACTGTAAAGTAGGCACAAGCATGCCAAGATCATTTAGTGCAATCTAGAGGTGTGATAGCCAAGGTGCTACAACACTAATGATTACAATTCCGGACTTCTTAGTGAATTTAGTATCAAAAGCATCGAACACAAGAGTCATTAGATAACATTTCGCTTTGACTCTAAGCCTTTCTTGGGTTCTCTCATTATTTTACCACACCGAACCTAGGCTCACTCATCAAACATATGCGAGTTGGAGTTTATGCACAAAGAATTTTCAAATTTAAAATGCATATGAAAAGTTATCAAGAACGCTTAAGCTTTCATGCAAATGAACCTCAAGAACGGAATCAAGCATTAAGAATACCCTTGTTTTCAAGCTAGACTCTTCCTAAAGATCAATTAGGACTTCTTTTTAAGTGCAAGTGAGGTTGGATGGTGATGGAGGGGTTTGGAGGATATGGAATTATTGGCAAGCTAATGATCATGAGGCTTGTACTTGGTGCACATTGGAGTCCCTTTTTAGCGTCTAGGCATTTTATTGACTATAAGAATTTTGTACAATTTGCAGTTGCTTAGCATGTGGGCAACTTTTTTCCTTTTCCTTTTTGTTTTTGTTTTTGTTTTTGTTTTTGTTTTTGTATTTTTGTATTTTTTTTTTTTTGTGGAGATAAAGTTTACTAACGGCCTAAGTACACGCTACTTGGATATATTTCTTCTTGGGCTTCAATTTTCATGCTCTCATGATCATTGCTATGGGACGGTCTAGTGTTTGGGTTTAATTTGGAGTATATTTACATAGGTGGATATGGTTATAGAGTTTAGTGTGAAGGTCTACATTCTTTGGACATTTAAGCACACACACAAGGCTTAAGGATATGTTTGGGTCATTTTGAGTGACTAACACACATTGCCTACGTCATCTCTAAAGGTATGAGTCAAGCAAGCCAACAAGGGACAACACACGAGGCACGAATGCTAAAGATTTGTTCTTTAATGCTCAATGCAATGAAAAGAGATCCTTTTTATTATGCCTAATATCTACATGATAAGTGTTTAAAGAATAAGAATAAAAATCACTCTTGTGGATGCAATATTTGGGCAATGAAGCTCACATGGGTAGCCTCCACTAATGATCTAGACATCTCAAGCACGCTACCTCATTCACTAAAACACAAAATGAGTCCGGTAGGATGTGTGCAAGCAATGTGGTGCAGCTTTGACCACCACAGCCTCCCTTAATAACGCATGGCATACAAAAGTGCCTACAATGGCTCACCCCAAAGGCATCTCAACAAGCACCCCTTACTGCTCAAGATTTTGACTCTAAAATGGTAGAAAATTTGACAAAATTTGGCTCTAAGCCCACACAATCATGCTAAGGAAATTTTTTTTATCATTTAGCACACAAGACATTCATGCAAAACACACCTAAAACCTAATGGTTACTCATTGGTCGCAAATGGTCACTAATTGGCCGCACCCCCAAACCTAAACGAAACATTGTCCCCAATGTTGCACATAAAAGATCGGACAATGTAAGCTTGGAAGCGGGAAGGAAGCCAAAATGCAACCCTACACAACTAAACCTAAAAGCTAAGCACACTACAACTCCGCAACTTAAAACTAAAAGCAAACGGGAAAGAAAAATAAATAAATAAATAAACAAACAAGCAAATATTATATAGAGAAAGTAAAGGGCAATAAAAACCAAAAGAAAGTCAAACCATAGAAATCCAAGATAAAGTATGCAAAAGTAACAACATGCTCTGAAACAAAAGATTACTAAAGTATTGAAATAAAACATGGAGCATGATGGTATGAACTGGGTGGCCTCGAAAATCCTACTGCGCGGGCTCTTTTCCTTTCCTCATCCTCTCGGTGTTAGCAGGAGTCGTGTCATTAGGCATATGGTCCTCAGCCGAAGTCCCTTGATGACTGGTAGGAGGAGGTGGTCTGCTGCGGTGCTCTCTCCTCTGATAGGTCCGGTACCCCAACTGGGCCCTCACATCAGCCACATCAGCTCTAACATCTTCAATCTCGGCATCCTGCTCCTGTTGCACAAACAAGTAATCACTCAATTGTTGAGAGAGGGAGTCAATCTTTATCTCCATGCGCTCTTGGGAGGATTTACTTGACTTGAAGGCATCCACCAACCAATTCAGCTGGTCCATGATCGGGTTACTTCCCTCGGTGTTATCTTCATTCAAATCATCACCCGTTTCTTCAAAATTATAGTCATCCTCATCCGACTCCTCAAGACCGGAGTCTCTGTCTGAAGGTCCCATTGTCCTCGGCCTTTTTGCCCTCCTTGCCTTGCTCACGGAATCCATCCATGAACGGAGGCTCACAGGCGCCCAACCACCATCATGGATGTCATCATCACCATACTCTGGAACTCCTGCATTCCTGCACAATTGGGTGATTAGGCAAGGGAAGGGAATGGGTTTCTTGGCCTGATTCTTTCTTTCCTTGACGTCAAAGTCCCCTGCGTCGTTGATCTCGGCCTTAATAACCCTCTCAATGTCCATTGGGGCCTTAGAGATGAATGAAGCTAATAACTCGGTCTTCATGACTGATATTGAGCTGATATGGGAGACGGGCTTCAAAGATGATGAGATGAACAGGCTCAAGATAGCCAAGTCCTTTGGCAACTGAGATTGCTTCAACAAATTCTTTATGTCCTATCTTTCATCCTCATTCCCCCTCAGAAGACTCGCTAGCTGCCTATTGGATCCTTTAAAAGTCTCATATCCTAAAGGTAGGTCATTTTGGGAGATCGAGACTGTGCCAAAATAATCGTTGATGATGCTCTCTGTGACTTGAACCTCAATCACCCTAACCAAAACCGAACCTCCTAAGTAAAAGGTCTTCGGGACCATGCTAGCATAGAACTCTCTAACCAAGGTGGCATTTGCCACAACCGGATGCTGCACAAATCTCTCCCAATCCCTTTCCGCAATCTTGTTCGGCAAGGAGGTGTCCATGAGTTCGGCTAGGTGGATACCTCTCTCATAGATAATGGTGTGGGTCCAAAGCTTGTGGAGCCTCCTATTGTAGTCTCTATTTTCAATGAGTGGCTCTGGAGCTTGCTTTTTCTTGCTCTTAGATGTTCCTTCAGTGAGCATCTTAGCCTTGCCTCCAGCGAGAACTCTAGACTTACCCATCTTTAAGCTTGGTGAAATCAAACAAATTTGGGCAAAGTTCCGATTGAAAATCCGCCAAACCGATCCCCACAAACCACACAAAAGCACTAGGCACAACCACCCTTAATTCTAACACTTCAATAAAACACTCCACACCACCTTTCAGCACAATTTCCACACAAAAACCCCAAATTGTAGCTTTCACTAAGCCGAATCAACCAAAATATACCACTCCAAAACCAATTCACGCCACCATTGCTCCACAAAAATGCAAGGAAGTAAAATGAAATAAACCCATGCACAATTACAATCAATTTCGGTCCAAACAAGTCTCAAAATCAAATTTTTTCTTCAAAACCCCCAAATTCGAAACCCTAACCACCAAAATCCCAAAATCTATGCCCTAGATTGTGTAGAGAAGGGTTTGATATAGATTTGGGCACAAATGAACTAAAAACAAAAGGGTTTGAATGGGGACTTACTAATTTTCGTGCTTGAGAGACTTGAGAAGCTTGAGAGAGTGTTTTTGATGTGTTTTTGATGTTCTTCTTTACTGTAGGTCGACGAGGGATTTAATCCTAGAAATTTCCTCTATGCGCTGGTCACCAACGCACGACCAATTTTTGTCCAAAACGGCAGCGTTTCAGTTAGTGGCAGGGTGATAATACCTATTTCTACACCTAGTGTAGCCCCATCTCCTATCCTTTTGCATCCGTTTTCCGGGTAAAACTACGTATTTTACGGTTTAATAAGCTTGTGCAGGCTTCCTATAGCTATCCAAAGGAGATCAAGCTTGATGGGCGTCATTGGAGCGAAAAAGGGGGCAACAAGTGGAGCTGAAGGCAGGGCAGCGCTGGCCACCAGCGCACATCGGGCAGAGATGTTGCGCTGGTCGTGTGCTGGTGGACCAGCGCCGGACGACCAGCGCAATTGGGGCAGAGAAGCAGCGCTGGTCCAGCGCTGGTCACCAGCGCAACCTCACCAGCGCCACACCAGCACCACACCAGCGCTAAGGCTTTCCAGCTCAGCTGTTTTTAGATTTTCGTGCCCTAATTCCACACACTATAAAAACCTCCCTTCAGCTTGTCTCTTACCACCTCTACCACGACCCTTTGAGCTCTAAACACCCCATTCTCACCCAAAACCTCCCAAGAACACATTTTAAACCAAAATCCTTCACCAAATCACTAAACACTTCCATCAAATCACCATCTAAACACAAATTCCACTTCACCACTTCAATTCCTCACATACATCCACCATAAAAATCCCACCTTGGAGCAAAAGAAGTCAATGAGAGAAGAAGCCAAGCACATCCAAGCAAGAAAGGAGGAGATCTTCACAATAGTTTCTTCTAATCCCTTCTCTCTTTGTTTTTATTTGTTCTTATTCATGACTTGTACTCATTTCACATCCTTTGTAGTCTTTACTTGTAATATGAACTAATCTCATCTTGGCTAAGGCCAAAATGAGACCTTTTCCATGAATTAATAGTAAAGGCCACCTATTTACCTTCATTGCTTGTGTTATGTATGTGTATTTCAATTGCTTAATGCTTCTAGGTGCCTAGCTAACACTTAGTTGATATTTGGTTGTTGTGTGAAGCACCGAGAGGAGAAGCGCACACACAACGTGCTCGACGAAATGCCCGATACAAATCTAGTAAGATAGAAATATGCGATGCGAGCTTGTAGGATTCCATTTATGTGCCATTATGCTTAATGAATTTGTGTGTAATTCGGATAATCATTGAGAAATAGGTTATTGGTGCATATGAATGTTGTCTTTATCACTTGAGAGAGGTTAGAGACTAATTAAGGGCATACGAATCTACATAATCACTTGCATATCTTTTTTCAATGGTGTGCCTAAGATTGTTAAGGATTGGATAGGTCAAATCTTGGTCTTAGCCTAATTTCTCATACGAATTATAATCACTTGCTTGTGTTTGGTTTAGCTTTATTTACTTACATTGTCTTGTTTCATTGTTTGCATTAGTGGTAGTTTAATCTAGTTAATTTGAGTAGTGTAATTTTATTATCAAAAATTGGCTTGTCTAAATAGTAACCGAATCAAGCAATTGTGGTAATCGATTTCATCAATCCTCGTGGGACGAATCTTATTCACCATTGTACTACTCTTTCGGCTCCGTACTATTGTGAATGCTCATTTAAGAGTGGTCACAGGGCTCCCCTCTTTGCCTTGTGCGCTGGTCGTCTAGCGCTGCACCAGTGCACGACACCAGCGCAACTTCCACTTCCGTTTGCCGCTGGTGCTAGGCGATGGTCGTCCAGCGCCAACCTTCATTTTCTTCCAATTTGGTCTTTTCATGGACCAATTTGCCCTCTACCTTGTTCCTAACTTCTTTTTCACTGCACATCACTACACTCACCACAAATATTACATGTAAGGGTTTGATAAAAAAAAAAATAGCTACAAAAGAAAGAAAAACCTTAATAAATTTAAAACGATTGAGTTTCCCCACACCCCCAAACCTAAATTGCGCAATGTTCACATGTGTCAACATTTGTCAAAAAGATATCACAAAGCACAAATCAAGTTCGGAGGGAAAAGAAAACTCAAACACAAAAATAGAATAAAATTAAATTAAAGCAATTAAATCTAACTAATATTTACAAGAAGGTACCTCCCTTGGGTGATTGGATTAAGTTGGTTCTTTGAGAAGAATCTCTTCATTTGGCTCTTCCAATGCTTTCTCCCGATAGAGCTTTAGTCTTTGCTTATTCATTTGAACCTCTCCTTTGCTCCATTTTCAATCTCCACAGTTCCATATGGAAACACTTGGGTGACGGTAAAAGGGCCCATCCATCGGCTCTTGAGTTTTCCGGGAAATAAACGGAGTCTTGAGTTGAAGAGGAGAACTTGGTTCCCCACTTGAATTTATTTCTTTGCAATTCTTCCATCGTGCCACTTCTTGGCCTTCTCCTTGTAGATCATTGAGTTCTCAAATGACTCAAGCCGAAGTTCCTCTAGCTCACTCAGTTAAAGGCACCTTTTTTCACCGGTCGCTTCCATGTTCATGTTGAGGAGCTTAATCGCCCACCAGTGCTCCATCTCAAAAGGTAAATGACAAGCTTTTCCATATACTAGCCGGAATGGAGACATGCCAATAGGAGTTTTGTAGGCCGTTCGATAAGCCCACAATGCATCTTCCAACTTCTTGTCCCAATCCTTCCTTCTAATCCCTACTGTTTTCTCTAAGATACTCTTGATTTCTCTATTCGAGACTTCAGCTTGACCGTTAGCTTGTGGATGATACGGGGTAGTGACCTTGTGTTTCACTCCGTATTTCTTCAATAAGGCCTCAAACTTCTTGTTGCAAAAGTGAGAACCTCCATCACTCATTATTACTCGAGGTGTGCTGAAACGGGTGAAGATGTTCTCCTTCAAGAACCTTGTCACTTCTTTCCCTTCACATGTTAGAGTGGTTATTGCTTCAATCCATTTAGATACATAGTATACGGCAACTAAAATGTACTTCTTCTCAAAGGATGTTGGGAATGGTCCCATGAAGTCTATGCCCCAAACATAAAAAAGTTCCACTTCTAACATGACATTCATTGGTATCTCGTCTCTCTTAGTTATGTTTCCGGTTCTTTGACATAGGTCACATACCTCTACAAAGCTCCTCGAGTCCTTGAATAGAGATGGCCACCAAAAGCCCGATTGGAGGACTTTCCTAGCCGTTCGTGAAGCACCAAAATGACCTCCACACTCCTTAGAGTGGCAATGCCCCAAAATCTCTAGCATCTCTTCTTCGGGAACGCACCTACGGATTACTCCATCTCCATATGTTCTGAATAGGAGCGGTTCATCCCAAAAGTAATATTTCAACTCGACAAAGAATTTTCTCCTTTGATGCACATTTAGTTCTGGGGGCACTATATCACTAGCTAGGTAGTTCACCACATCCGCGAACCATGGAGTTAGTAAGCTTTGCAACTCAAGAAGTTGCTCATCTGGGAACTCTTCCTTAATGGGCTCATCCACTCTCCCACTGTCTTCCCTCTCAAGCTTCGAAAGGTGGTCCGCAACCATGTTTTCAGTTCCTTTCTTGTCTCTAATTTCGAGGTTGAACTCTTGAAGGAGTAGCACCCATCATATTAGCCTTGGTTTTGCATCATTCTTTGCCATCAAGTATTTAATTGCTGCATGGTCGGTGTACACAATCACCTTTGAGCCCACTAGGTAAGATCAGAATTTGTCAAAAGCAAAGACAATGGCTAAGAGTTCCTTTTCCGTGGTGGCATAATTCACTTGAGCATCATTTTGAGTTTGGCTCGCATAGTAGATCACATGGAGCCTCTTATCTCTTTTTTGTCCCAAAACGGCTCCCACCGCGTAGTCACTTTCATCACAAATGAGTTCGAATGGGATGTCCCAATTGGGTGTCAACATGATAGGAGCGGAAGTGAGCTCTTTCTTCAATCTCTTAAAAGCAAGAAGACAATCTTCATCAAAAATGAAAGGGACTTCTTTCTCTAGCAAACGGCAAAGAGGTTTTGTGATTTTGGAGAAGTCCTTGATGAAGCGTCTATAAAACCCGGCATGTCCAAGGAAGCTTCTAATGCCCTTGATTGAGGTTGGAGGTGGCAATTTCTCAATCACCTCTATCCACTTCTATGCCTTGAGAAGAGATCCTATGCCCAAGTACAACGCCCTCCTTCACCATGAAGTGGCATTTTTCCCAATGAAGCACCAAATTTGTCTCCTCACACCTCTCTAGCACCAACCCTAAATTTGCTAAGCACCCATTAAAAGAGGACCCGAAAACCGAGAAGTCGTCCATAAAGACTTCTATGAATTTCTCCACCATATCCGAGAATATTGCCATCATGCACCGTTGAAATGTGACCGGTGTGTTGCACAACCCAAATGGCATCCTTCGGTATGCAAATGTGCCATAGGAACAAGTGAAGGTGGTCTTTTCTTGGTCTTCGGGATCAATATGGATTTGATTGTAACCGGAATACCCGTCAAGGAAACAATAGTAGTTATGGCCAGCCAACCTCTCCAACATTTGATCTATGAACGGAAGTGGAAAGTGGTCCTTTCGGGTGGCATTGTTTAGCTTCCGATAATCGATGCACACTCTCCATCCGGTGACGGTCCTCATCAGGATCAATTCATTCTTCTCATTTGGCACTACCGTCATCCCCCCTTTCTTGGGCATTACTTGAACCGGACTAATCTAAGGGCTATCCGATATTGGATAAATGACACTCGCATCCAATAGTTTCAACACCTCTGCTTTCATAACCTCCTTCATGTTGGGATTGAGTCTTCTTTGGTGTTCCACCGAGGGCTTGAAATTGTCTTCCATCAAGATCTTGTGCATGCATAAGGATGGGCTAATCCCTTTGATGTCCAAGATCGACCACCCTATTGCTTTCTTATGCCCTCTAAGAATCCTCAAGAGCTTTTCTTCTTCTACTTGACTCAAAGATGATGAAATGATCACTGGTAGGCTTGATGGTTCCTCCAAGAAAGCATACCTCAAATGAGGAGGTAGTTGCTTAAGTTCAAGAGTAGGAGGCTTCTGGTTCGATCTGAACAGGAAGATATGACCCCCACAAGTTGTACGTTCTGCACGAGCATATACAATTTTTTCCATTTTTGGCTCATTTTGCCTCCCAAACTAATCTTTAAGCTCAAAACCTTATTGTAGGGAATATGGACCTACACAAGGCTCAAACAAAACATTATATACAAAAATACACACGAAAACGAGACAAACGATCGGAAATGGGGGACCTCAAGTAGGTATAAAATAGTCCGATCAGCTTCTCAATGGATGGTGGAAGTTTTGGCTTGCCCGCACCAAGTTCCTCAAAATGCATTCTTCCTCTAAGGTTCCTCAAGGGTGATCGGACCATATTTACACCTATTTGAGGTCCCCATTTCCTATCGTTTGTTCTCGTTTTCGAGCGTATTTTTGTATATAATGTGTTTTGTGAGCTTTGTGTAGGTTATTTGCCATAAATAAGGTATTTGAGCTAAATTGATGAGTTTTGGAAGTTAAAAGGGTTGAAACGGAAATGGCTCATGCAGAACACCAAACTTTCCGGGGCCATATCTCCCACCTCAGATTGAGCTAGGTTTCTTGCTACCTATTTTCGGAAAGCCCTGGCTGTTTTCTTTCCAATGGTTTTTACAGAACGCGATTCCGATGTCTCTAGAGGAAGTTATGCCCATTTCCGTGACGGTGCGCGAAGTTGGAAATGACTGAAATGCCAAAACCGCTGTACATCCGCCCTACGTACAGCGGGTGAACAACGATTTTACTCCAGAATGTGTCCGCTTCTGATCCACCTCCAACCTGCTATACGTACAGCAAGTGTACAGCAGGTGTACAGTGGTTTGGAGGCGATTGGGCACCAGTTTCACGATTTTTGGCCGATTTTGAAGGGCAATCTTGTCCTTTCACACCCCATTCATGCCCTAACCTTCCAACTCTTTAAATACCCCCATTTGGGGTCTGAAACAAGAACTTAGACACCTCTCACACCCAAAAACCGAAATCCCCATCATCTTCTTCCTCCTCCATCTTCTTCCCTAAATAAGTGAGAGTTTCAAGCTCCCATGGAGGATTTTCCTCCATGGGTGACATGGGAGCTCACCATACATCTCCACCACCCTTTTTACACTACATCCACCCATCTAGGAGTAGATTACAAGAAGAATGGAGTGGTCTTTGGACCAAAAACGGGCTAGGAAATCAAGGAGAGCTTGGAGGAGTGTCTTCAAGGGTTGTCTCCTTTTAACTCATTTCTTTTTGTATTTCTTGTTTTCTTGGATGTAATCACCAATTTGGGAATTTTGTAAACCTACACTTGTGCAATATATGTATGAATGTTTCTTAGATTCTTTGGGTTTTGTTCTACTTTTTGCCAAATCTATAATTTTCCCTTTTATTATGATATTCGTGTGTATGGATGGTAAAAATCGATATGTATGCATGAATGGGATTAGCAGTAGAGTAATTTAGATTAGGAGTAGTGTAATTTAACTTCCCATGATTGTTTGTATGTTGATGAGTGAGCCAAAATTCCATGTTTAGAATGATTTGAGCGTTTGAGTATTAGCTCCAAAGAGTGGGAAAAGCTTGGTTGATTATGCATTCACATGCTAGATTAGGCTTGGGTTCCATATTCTTGTGCTTAATGGGTCTTTTTATTAAGGCACAATTGCTCATCCCATGGCTTGGGTTGGGTGATGAATTGATTTTGGTGAATTCCTTAATCAAGAGAATGAACCCTTAACTTGAATTGAATGTTCTTAATGATAACAATCAACTATTTGCACATTGTTGTTTGGTGAGCTTGTACCATTTTTAGCCATCTATCTTAGGGAGATTTGAGAGATAAGGAGAGAGCTTTCTCTATGAGAGAGTTGAGCATTCATGAGATTGGAGACCGCCATAATAGTATAGTGGTGAGTACATATCGGATTGACAGCCGAGAAACCCGGTGTTCGATTCCCGGTTACGGATGGGGTCTCATTTCTATCTATTTTGTATTTCTTTCTTTGTGTTTTTGTCTCATCTTTGATGTGTACTTCCATTCATTAGGGTTTGATGTAAATCTAGCATTGTTGCCTCTTTTATTAAATATGTTTGTTGATGGTTGAGTGGTCATTTGAAGTGCTTAATGCTTTTGAGTGGTTAGCCACCTCTTGAATGAACCTTGGTTGTTGTGTGAAGGACCGAGAGGTGAAGCACGCAACGTGCATGAGTAGATTGGTCACTACATGCAGGGTAAGGTAGAGATACGCGAGGCTTTTACATGTAAAGCCGCTATATGTGTCTCATAGTTCTTAATGAACTCGTGTGTAGCTTAGGTAACCATCCGTTGATAGGTTGTTGGTGCATGTTGGTATAGCCTTTGTTGCTCGAGAGAGAATATTGGCAAAGATTAAGTGAGCACGGCTTTCAATATTGACAATGCATGTTTGTATGAAATTGTGTGATTGTTATGGTTGAGTCACTTACTTAGTGTAACCATTTATATGCCACATCTCTCACATCCATACTATCTTTGTAAATACTTTTGTACATAAATTATATTTTCATTGCAATATTTACATTTAATGCACACACACACCTAAATTCGTATTTTCCAAATAAGCTAAGCTAGCGATAGTTGGCGGATTCCACCTCCCTGCGGAATGATACCCTTGCTTGCACGCTATACTAGTCTCTTGACTCGTGCACTTGCGAGGTTGAATGTAAAATTCAAAGGGTAGGGAGTTGAGTTGTTTAGCACATTCTTCAATATCCAAATTCTCATCTTCCTCTATCACTCCATGTATTATGCAAGCTTCAAGTGGCTCTTTGGGACTTTCCTTTTTCAAGTATTCTTGGATCATGGGCTCAATTACATCCACCTTATAACAATCACCTTCATCTGACGGTCTCTTGGTTGCCTTAGATATGTCAAACACCACTTGCTCGTCACCAACTCTCAAAGTCATCTTCTCATCTCTTACATCAATTAAAGCACCCGTCGTCTTCAAAACGGCCTTCATAGGAGAAAAGGTATCTCTACATCCTCCTCCATCTCTAAGATAACGAAGTCCACCGGAAAGTATAGGCTATCCACCTTCACTAGGACATCCTCTATAACACCTCTAGGATATTTGATTGACAAGTTCGCCAATTGGAGAGTGACATGTGTGAGCTTTACTTCTCCAACATTTAGCTTTTTGAACACCGAGTAGGGCATCAAATTTATGCTTGCCCCCGAATCGATCAAAGCCTTGCTAAATTCTGAGGTTCCAATGGTGCATGATATTGTAAATTTTCTCGAGTCCTTCAATTTGGGAGGGAGCTTGTTTTGCAAAATAGCATTACATTCCTCTGTTAGTGCCACCGTTTCAAACTGTTCAAGCTTCTATTTGTTAGAGAGTAAGTCCTTCAAGAACTTGACATAAGTGGGCATTTGTGCTAGGGCTTCGACGAATGGTATGTTGATGTGGAGCTTCTTAAACACCTCTAAGAACTTTGCAAATTGATGGGCATCCTTGTGTTTTCTCAACCTTTGGGGGTATGGGATTGGAGGCACGTATGCCTTGACTTGTGGTGGGGGTGGGGGTGGGGGTGGGGGTGGGGGTGGTGGTGGATCACAAGATGTCTTGGGTGGGCTTTCTTCCGCCTCGTTTTTCTCAATAAGCTCTTCCTCAATAACCTCCTCTTCAATCACTTCGTCTTCAACTACCTCTTCCTTTTTCTTGTCAACTTTTTCCGGTTGCTCAACCATTCTACCACTTCTCAAAAAAATTGCCTTGCATTGCTCCTTGGGATTGATCACCGTATCACTTGGCAATGTCCCTTGTTGGCGAGCTTGAGACCCCCTAGCTAATTGGCCAACTCGTGTCTTGAGATTTTGAATTGCGGCTTGAGAATGTTGAGCAAGTTGGTTAATCTTTGTATCAAGCTTTCTCAAGGCTAAGTCTTGGGTCTCCATCCTTGTGTCTAACTTGCCCATGTATCTAGAGAACATTTCCTCTAGGTTAGACTTTCTATCCACTTGATTGTTAGGGGGTGGGTTCAGGTAGTTTTGTTGGTGAGGTTGTTGGAATCTGGGGGGTTGTCTTTGGTTGAGGTTTTGCGAATGTGGGGGATGGTGGAGTTGGTTGTCCTTCCATGACAAGGTTTGGTTGTTCCTCCATGAAGGGTTGTATGTGTTTGAGTAGGGATTGTTTTGGGGATTTTGGTTGGCATGTTGTTGTTGGGGTTGGGGTTGGGGTTGGGGTTGGGGTTGGAAGTTCCGGTTGTAGTTCACAAAGGATACTTGTTCTGACGAGCTTGAAGTAAACGGGCTTCCAACTTGACAATCCATGCTAGAGTGTGGCCCCAAACACCACTCACATTGGGTTACTTGTGCATTACTAGGCCCTACACTCAACTTGTTCATTTGATTTTGAAGTGCCGCCATTTGAACCTTTACACTTGTCAACTCATCTATTTCTAGCACACCCGGAGTCTTCTTTGGTACTTGCCTCTAGTTTCCCCACTGGCTATTGTTGAGTGTCATTTCTTCTAGGAGATCATGAGCCGCATCCATTGACTTGCTCATTAGAGAACCTCCCGCAGCCGCATCCACCAAATTCTTTGTTGACACCGTGATTCCTTGATAGAAAGCTTGCAAAGTCTGCCACTTTGTAAGGCCATTGTGAGGGCATCTCCTTTGAAGCTCCTTAATCCTCTCCCAAGCCTCGTAGATACTCTTATTCTCAAATTGTTGAAAAGAAAGGATCTCATTTCTAAGGCGGGCCGCCTTCCCTGGTGGAAAAAATCTATTCAGAAATGCTTGGGCCAACTGATCAAAGGAAGTGATCGAGTTTGGTGGTTGGGAGTTCAACCATATCCTTGCGTCATTCCCTAAAGAGAATGGGAACAACTTCAACTTGATAAAATCATTGGGAATCCCATTGTACTTGAAGATGTCACAAATCTCGTTGAAGTTCTGAAGATGCAAGTTTGGAACATCATTTGACAAACCATTGAACATACATGTTGTGGCAATCATCTGAATCACTGAAGGCTTGATCTCAAAAGAATTTGCTGCAATTGTTGGTCGGCGAATAGATGACATGTTATGCTCGACTCTAGGCATTGTGTAATCCTGTAGGGTACGCTCATCTCCAACATGAGGTAAACCCTCTTGAACCGGAATTTCCTCAGGATGCAATTCCCCTTGATTTTGATTTGCCACATGAGGCAAACCCATGTGTCCTAATTGTGCATTCCGATCACCCATCTCTGCTCTTCTCAACCTTGCCTCACGTCTATTTCTTCGAGCCATCGTTTCTATATCCGGATCAAAACGCAAGTCCTGTAAGTTGTTGCTCATTGTACTATGATGCATACAAGAGCAACCGCCTGAAATCACAAAGAAGAAAAATCCAAATTAGTAATAAACCAACTAGTAGTGATATCAATAAACCGCTCAATCCCCGGCAGCGGCGCCAAAAATCGCCAAAAATTGACCACTCTTAAACGAGCACCCGCAATAGTACAGAGCCAAGGGAGTAGTACAATGATGAATAGAATTCGTCCCACAAGGATTGATGAATTGATTACCACAATTGATTGATTTGGTACTATTTAGACAAGCAAATATTTAATGATAAGATTATACTACTCAAAGTTAGCTAAATTAGATTACAACTATGATTTCAATTAATGAAATTAAACAAAGCAAGTAAACAAGACAAAACCAAACACAAGCAAGTGGTTGTAATATGTATGGGAAATTAGGCTAAGACCAAGATTCCACCTATCCAATCCTTATCAATTTTAGGCACATCATTGAAATAAAATATGCAAGTGTGTGTGTAGATTCGTGAAACCCTCAATTAATCTCTAACATCTCTCAAGTGATAGAGATAATATTTATATGCACCAACAACCTTTTTCTCAATGGTCATCTGAACTACATACAAATTCATTAAGCTTCATGGCACACAAATGAATCCTAGAGGCTAGCATCACATATCTCTATCTTACCAACCTCTATCACTCATTTCATCGAGCACGTTGTGTGCTTCTCCTCTCACTACTTCACACAACAACCAAATAAACACTAAATGCTAGCTAGACATTCAATAATCATTAAGAATATGAAATAAATGTACACAACACAAGCATGGAGATAAAGTGATGGCCTTTACTAATAATTCATGGAAAAAGTCTCATCTTGGCCTTAGCCAAGATGTATTTAGTTCATATTACAAGTAATGACTACAAAAGATGTGAAATGAGTACAAGCCATGAGTAAGAACAAGTAAAAGTAAAGAGAGAAAGGATTAGAGTAAACTAATGTGAAGAGCTTCTCCTCTCTTGCTTGGATGTGCTTGGCTTCTTCTCTCCTTGACTTCTTTTGCTCCAAGGTGGGATTTTTATGGTAGATGTAGGTGAGGAAATGAAGTGGTGAAGTAGGATTTATGTTTGGATGGTGAATTGATGAAAGTGTTGGGTGATTTGGTGAAGGATTTGGGTGAAAGATGTGTTCTTGGGAGGTTTGGAGTGAGAATGGGGTGTTTTGGAGCTAAATGGTCGTGGTAGAGGTGCTTAGAAACAAGCTGAAGGAAGGTATTTATAATGTGTGGAATTAGGGCACGAAAACCTAGAAAAAGCTGAGCTGGAATACCTTGGCGCTGGTGTGGCGCTGGTGTGGTTGCGCTGGTGGACCAGCGCTCCTGACAGGCACTGGACCAGCGCTGCTTCTCTGTGGGAGTTGCGCTGGTCGTCCAGCGCAACATCTCTGCCTGTTCTGCGCTGGTGGTGGTGCTAGTGGTCTAGCGCTGGCCTTTATTCAGCTCCAATTGTTGTCCCTTTTTGTTCCAATGATGCCCAACTTAGCTTGATTTCCTTAGGATTGCTTTAGGAAGCCTACACAAGCTTATTAAACCGTAAAATAAGTATTTTTACTCGGAAAATGGATGCAAAAGGATAGGAAACGGGGCTATACTAAGTGTAGAAATATGCATTATCACCAACTGCAACTTGAATCATAGTTAATCACAAGCATGCGTTGAATCAGAAAATATTCATGGAAGAGAAAATATGTTGTTTCTAGAAGTTTTAATAGGAAAATGATTTCTAAGACTTGTCATAAATAGGAAATAGTATTTATGTGGAACAAGTAATTCTTGTACGTATAGGAGTAGGATTTCCTTTTAGCTTAAACTCCATGTAATTCATATAAATAGACCATAATAACTAGGTTATTAGTGGTGGAGCACAATAGCAAATACTAGAGAGATTCAAAGTGAGCATTGGGTGTAATTGGGTTTGAGGTATTATTTAGAGAGAGATCCTGAGTGTGTGGTAGTAACAATTTACTACATATTGAAACTTTCTCTTGTCGTCCCGACAGCCGTGGTTTTTTTCCTAATTTGGGTTTCCACTTAAATTCTTGTGTTGTGTGATTGGATTTAATTACTTCGCTTCATCTTATCTTTTCTTTGTTATTGTGTTTGTTTGTGTTCTATCCGGCAACGCTTCCATGCGTATAGTGACGTTTGTTCACTAACAGGAGGAATACCGAGAACCCAACAAACGGACAAAAAGGGGAGCCAGAAACAACACGAACCAAGAAAGAAAACAAATTTGTGTCTCCATTAATGTTGTTTTTATCTTAGTTTCCTCTCAATTATAATAACCAATGCAGAAAAATCAAAGTCGTTTGGATTTTGTAAGGATGGAAAAGTCCAAGTCTCCGGGGCCCTATAGCAAATTGATGTTTGAATTTATTGAAGTCGGTGCTACACATTCTAGAAGGTATATAGAAGATCAAGATAACTCTAGTATAATCTAATTAATGCATTCAAAGTTCTAGTCTTCTCTAGAATAATCAAGTTCTTACTTGAGCAATTATGTAAATAATATTTTATTGTTAGTTGTAACTTAGAATCTAGAAACTTCAAATAGTTGAAAATGTATGTGTTTGCCAACCTTGTAACCGACTTATAAAGCCTATAAATAGGCTTCAAAGTTTGTAATTTAGATCACTTGAAAAAATAGAAAACACAACTTTGTTTGAGTACTCACATACTTTAATAAAAACAAAGAGGAGATAATAAGCTCATTACTTTCTACAACCATTTCTCAACAAAATCTTTGCCTTCTTTATGTCCATTGTGTTTCAACTATCTTCAAATACTAACAGTGGTATCAGAGCCGCGTTCGATCGTTGTCTAGCATTCGTTGTTGGGCATTCATTTGTAAGCTGTCATCATGGCCGAATTAAGTCATTCATCGGTTTCGATGTCGGTTCCAATATTCAATGGCGACAACTACGATTTCTGGAGCATCAAGATGAAGATATTCTTTCAGTCTCAAGATCTTTGGGAGATAGTCAAAGGTGGGTGTGGAACTTCAAAAGATGAAAAGAAAAAAGGCTCCAAGGCATTGTTCTTTCTTCAACAAGCTTTAGCAGATGAGATGTTTCCGAGGATCATGGGAGCAACAAGTGCCAAGGAAGCGTGGGATATCTTGAAGGAGGAGTTCCATGGTAGTGAGAAGGTACGCATCGTAAAACTACAAACTCTAAGAAGAGAGTTAGAAAATATTAAAATGAAGGATTCTGAGGCTGCGAAAAATTATTATGCTAGAATAAAGGAAATAGTTAATCAAATGAAAGCCTATGGTGAAACTATTTCTGATAAGAAAGTTGTAGAAAAAATATTAGTTAGTGTCACTGGAAAATATGATCCAATAATTACAGCTATAGAAGAGTCAAAAGATATAACTAAACTTTCAGTGACAGAATTAATGGGCTCTCTAGAAGCTTATGAAAATAGACTTAGTCAAAGAAACGAAGACTCTGTAGAAAGTGCTTTTCAATCCAAATTGAATATTCAATCTCAGAAATCTGGATCTGGGTGGAAAAAATCTAAAAGCAATTTTAGAGAAGAAAATTCTAGAAACTATGATAATCAAGATAAAAATACAAAATACCCACCTTGTGGTATTTGTAAGAAAAAAAGCCACCTAGAAAAAGATTGTTGGTTTCGTGGGAAACCACAATGTAGAAATTGTAAAAAAATTCGGACACGTAGAAAAAGTGTGCCGTTTAAAACAAAATCATCAAGCTAATTTTTCTGAAAATAAAGATGAAGATGGAGTTCTCTTCTACGCTTGTCAAGCTGCAAGTGAAGAGAAAGATGATAAGTGGTATATAGATAGCGGCTGCAGTAATCACATGACAGGTGATGCAAGCATCTTTTGCGATATTGATGCATCTAACAAGTCACAAGTGAGGCTTGGAAATGGTGCACTGGTGGAGGTAAAAGGAAAAGGTACTATTGCCATCGAGACCAAGAAAGGAAGAAGACTCATAAAAAATGTTCTCTTAGTACCCAATTTGCAACAGAACTTGCTCAGTGTGGGACAGATGATCCAGAACGGCTACTCTCTCCATTTCGAAGGAGATTCCTGCACAATCTATGACAACAACAATAAAAGCAAGGAGACAGCTCGAGTAAAAATGGAGAACCAGAATTTTCTTATTCGGTGGAGCTATGCTATAGAAGCAGCTATGAATGCGCAACTAGATGATTCTTGGTTATGGCAACGGCGGTTCGGTCACTTCAACTTTCAAGGATTAAAGATACTCCATCAGAAAAAGATGATGAAAGATTTACCTTTCATCAAAGATAAAGATGACGTATGCGAAGGTTGTCTACTCGGAAAGCAATATAGCCAAGCATTCCCTACAAGAAAAGCTCAAAGAGCCAAAAGGTTGCTGGAGGTGGTGCATACAGATGTTTGCGGTCCAATGAGAACTCCTACACATGGCCAAAATAGGTACTTCATCCTCTTCATCGACGACTATACAAGAATGACTTGGGTCTATTTTCTTCGAGAAAGATCACAAGTCTTTGGAATTTTCAAGAAGTTTAAGAACTATGTGGAAAACCAAAGTGGTCACCACATAAAAGTATTGAGAAGTGATCGAGGCAAAGAATACAACTCAAAAGAATTCGACAAGTTCTGCGAGGATGAAGGCGTAGAGCATCAACTAACAGTCAGCTATTGATAACTCTTATTTCTACACGTTGTGTAGCCCCTTACTTTCATCTTTTATGCTTGTTTCCTAAGTAAAATCGGGTATTTAATGGCTTAAATAAGTGTTTCAGGATTTCTTCCAGGTGAGGGGCGTTTTTGCAAAAATATGGAAATTCTGGGGCAAAAGCGTAATTTCTGAAAGTTGTTCTGCGCCCTTGTGGTTTTGCGTTTAGGGGCTGCAAATAAGGGCGCTGATTCTTGGCAGAGGATCACTTTTTCTTAATTCTGAGCCCTAGGGCGCAGAATAGGGCGCATAATTGCAAAATTTGGGTTTGGCGAAAGCTTCCTGCAGAAGGCTCAACTTTCGAGGGCCATATCTCTCTCCTTAGAACGAATTAGGTTTCGTTCTACATATGGTTGGAAATATCCAGAAGTCTTCTTTCCAACGGTTCTTCAAGAACACGATTCTAATATTTGTGGAGGAAGTTATGCCTGTTTCCGTAACGGTGCGCGCTGCTGGAAACCCACCAGCGAGATGCCCAATTTTCAGCCACTTTTGCAAGGGCATTCTCGTCCTTTCACCTTATTTCTGCCCTAAGGCCCCTCCCCACTATATATATCCCCCTTTCTTCAGTTTTTTCAGAATCCCCAACTTCTCCTCTCTCTCTCTTCCGCCCCACTCTCTCTCTCTTCCATCTTCTTCATCTTCTTCACTTTCTTCACCAAATAAGGAAAGAATCCAAGCTCCGATGGAGGTTCTTCCTCCATGGGAGCTCACCACACACCTCCACCACCATTTTCACACTTCCTCCATCCATCTTAGGGCATTTTGCAAGGAAATTGGAGTGGTTTTCGAACCAAATCCGAGCTTGGAAGGTTTAGAGCATCTTTGGAGGACTTGTCTTCAAGGGTTTGCTCTTATTTACTCATTTCTTTGTATTTCTTGCTTCTTTGATGTGTAACCCCAATTTGGGGAATATTGTAAACCCTACACTTGTGTTATATATGTTGTTTGTTCTTAAATTCATGTGGGTTTTGTTTAACTCTTTGCTAATTACATGTTTTAAGCTTTAATTGCAATATCCATGTGTATAGAGGTCCGAAATTGATTTGTGTCCATGATTGGGATTAGGAGTAGAGTAATTTAATGTAGGAGTAGTGTAATTTAGCATCCCATGATTGTTGATTGATTGATGGATGACCAAAATGCCATGTTTAGAGTAATTGGAGTGTTAGAGATTTAGCTCCAAAGAGTGGGAAAGGTTTCAGTTCAGGCATTTAGTTGCTAAATTGGCCTTGGTTCAAATCCTTGTGCTTAATGGGTCTTTTTAAGACACAATTGCTCACCCATAGTTTGGGTTGGGTGATGAATTGATTTAGGGATAATTCTCAAATCAAGAGGATGAACCCTTAACCTATATTGAATGTTCTTAATGTATAACAACCAACTTATTTGCACATTGTTGTTTGGTAAACTTGTTTCCCATGTCTAGCCATCCTAGGGAGATTGATAAAACCGAATCCGTATCTAGAGTAAAGACAAATTGAATTCCTCTTGTGCTTGTGTAGTTATAGGGGTATTTCATTGCTTAATGCTTTCACTCGGTTGGCCACCTTGTGGATGATATTTAGGCTGTGTGTTATATATTGCGTGGTTCACATTAACATGTCCAGCGTGATATCCTCTACATTTGACCAGTAAGTTGAGAGATCACTAGGCTGGCGTGTAGAGCTCGTGTGTGTGTCCCACAGTCCTTAATGAATCCAAGCATTTATGCATGGATGTAATCCCTAAAACATCGAGAGAGATTAGAGATTAATTAAGGGGACATGAGCATATAGCATACGTGTTGTATGGGTATCTCGTATTCTTAATGCTTTTACTTGGTTGCCATCCCGTATTTGGTTAGCCATTATGAATGAATTATTGGCTGTAGTATGGCCCACGCGGTTGCGCATTACATGCCCAACGAAATAACCACTGTATATGACCAGACAGTTGAGAGATCACTAGGCTGGCATACAGAGCTTGTGTAGGTGTCCCAAAGTACTTAATGAATCCATGCATTGTGTGGATGTGATTTCTAAGACTCGAGAGAGATTAGAGATCAATTAAGGGGACACGAGCCTATGATATACTTGCACATTGAGGGACTAAGTGAGTCTAGCACTTAATTAGGAGGATTGTCACGGTTGAGTCGTTTCCTTAGTGTAACCACATTTCATGCCATCTCTCCATTCCATCCTATCAATGTATATATTATGGTAGTTAGTTTATTTATTTATATTATTTACTACTTTTCCGTAAATGCAACACACGAGTTCTCTCGGAGTGTTGTAATAATAGCTAGAACCGGTGACGGTCGGCGGATCCCACCTCCCTGCGGAACGATACCCTCACTTGCCGCTGTGCTAGTCCCTGTGACTCGCACGCTAGCAAGGTCGAACTTAAATGTTCATCTTTTGACCGACACCGCAACGACCTGTCGTCAGCTATGCACCGGAACAAAATGGTGTTTCCGAGAGGAAGAATCGGACAGTAATGGAGATGGCAAGAGCAATGTTGAAAGAAAAGGGTCTTCCAAATACATTATGGGTTGAAGCAGTCTACACAGCAGTATATTTACTTAATAGGTGTCTGACTAAGTGATGTGTAAAATCGTGTTATAAAAACTTAACTCGCAAGTGCACGAATCGTGAGATAAGTACAGCGACAAGTAGGGATCGTTCCCACGAGGAAAAGTGATCTATCGACTAAAACCGATTCTAATTAAAGCTAAGCAATTAACAGTAACCAAGAGATTTCAGATTGATTTGATTGATTTGAGATTAAAACTAGATTAAACTAAGAAAACAATTAACAAGAATATGTGAATGTGATCCAAGAGGTGAGAGGACTAGGTCATCAATGATTCCCAACTACGTTTACTCAATGCTTCGAATTGACTTTTACGAAGAATGTTAATCAAGTTAAGGGTTCGTTCTTAAATCATGTATAATTAGTGCTATGTGGTCCTGGGATAAATCAAGTACTTCTACTACAATCAATAGCAAACCCTGCATATAAACTATAACAGAAAATAATCAACCATACACCAAGCGTTTCTCAGTTGAGTAAATAGCAAACCCTGCATATCAACTATAACCTACAACCCACAAAGCACACAATCAAGTATTCTCAATCACAGTCATTAGCAAACCCTGCATAAAAACTATGATTGAAAACCCATTAAGCACAAGAACAAGAGAACCAAAGATAACGTGCAATACCCTGTTACGATAAATTCATTCATTCAATTGATTATTGGTTAAGACTGGTGAAACCCACACATCTCTCAACCTTACATATAAATCCTAGATTCAAGACTAGCACTAACCATGCATAGACAAGAAGAAATCCCAAATTGAATGAAACGAAACTTGAATTACTAAAACATAGTCAATTCTAACAAAGAGTATTCATAGAGGTTCACATTGAATCCCTAGTATGGATTTAGTTACACATAGTTGAAATAAAAAGAAGAGAGAAGTAGTTGATAGAACCCATGGAATTTGTAGACAATCTTCCAATCTCTGATGCTAAAAATCTTCTCCTTTGTCTTCAAATCTTCTATATGTAAGATGAAAGAAAGTTTGTTGAGTGATTTAGGCTATGACTTATGGTTGACGAACTGTCTCCAGACGAACCCCTTTGAAGAGGAAAACCCCTCTATTTATATCTGCTCGGGCTTCGGTGGAGAAACCTGATTAAAAACAACGTCTTTAGCCAGACCGCTGCCACTTTGGCAGCGGTTTTGCAAAATTTGAAAGCGCTGCCACTTTGGCAGCGGTGAGGGGGCGGTTTGCACAGCGATCTCCTCTGTCCGATAAACGCTACGACGCCTCTCTCTGAAAATAGCAGCAGTGTGAGAGCGATTGTTGCACAACTTTAGAAAAGACCCTTGACTACTTCAAAATAGCACTTTTTATCTGAATTTCTTCAAATATATCCATCTGGTCCAATAACCTGAAAACACTCAAACACACCCATTAAAGCGCTAAAAGACTCAAGGAGCAAGCAATTGACTGGAGGAATGGGGATCGAAAACATATACAATAAATGACCGATCACTAAGGTAGTTCAGAATAAAACTCCAGTCGAAGCGTGGAGCGGAAGAAAGCCATCTGCAAAGCATCTAAGAGTTTTCGGAAGCATATGCTATGAACACATTCCAAAAGAAAAAAGAAGCAAGCTGGATGAAAAAACTGAGAAAGGAATATTTGTGGGATACAGCTCTCAGTCAAAAGGCTACCGCATCTACAATCTAAAATCTAATAAAATCATTATTAGCAGAAACGTGGCGTTTGATGAAAATGCAGCATGGAATTGGGATGAAAAGAAGATTGAGAAGAAAAAGATTCATCTGCAATCAGTAGTACCATGACAACCAGAAGAAGAAATGGCAGTTGAACCGGAAGCATTGGAGAGTCCAACACAAACAACAACTACCCAGCACGAAGTGTCCTCTCCAGAAACAACACCAGGGAGAGTAAGATCTTTAACAGAAATTTATGAGAGTTGCAATTTTGTGACTCTTGAACCAGAAAATTATAAAGCAAGATCCAAACAAAAAGTTTGGGTCAAAGCTATGCAAGAAGAGATAAAGATTATCGAGAAAAACAAAACACTGATGGTTCTATACAGAAACATAAAGCAAGGCTAGTCGCAAAAGGATACTCTCAACAATACGGAGTCGACTACAATGAAACCTCTGCTCCTGTTGCTCACCTGGATACAATTAGAGCTCTTATTGCCCTTGCTGCACAAAAGAAATGGCAAATCCATCAACTAGATGTGAAGTCAGCATTTCTAAACGGGTATCTTGAAGAAGAGATATATATAGAGCAACCTCAAGGGTTCGTGATTCCAGGAAAAGAAGACAAAGTTCTCAAATTGAAGAAAGCGTTGTATGGGTTAAAGCAAGCACCAAGAGCCTGGTATAGCAGAATTGATGAGTACTTTACAAGTCATGAATTCAGGAGGAGCAAAAGTGAGCCAACACTATACATCAAAACCCAAGGTAACAATATTCTTATTGTTTCTTTATACGTAGATGATCTCATCTATACAGGAAAAAAATGAGAAGATAATGAAAGAATTTAAAGAAAATGTGATGAAGACTTTCAAAATGACAGACTTGGGTTTGATGCACTACTTTCTTGGTATTGAGATAAACCAAGAAAAATCTGGAATCTTCGTGTCTCAGAAGAAATACACGGAGAGTCTACTCAAGAAATTCAAAATGAGTGAATGCAAGCCAGTAGCAACTCCTCTCGTTACTAATGAGAAATTCAAAAAGGAAGATGGGTCAAACAAGGCAGAAGTGTCACTTAACAGAAGTCTTATTGAAAGTCTGTTGTATCTGACTGCCACAAGACCAGATATTATGTATGCTACAAGTCTACTTTCAAGATTTATGCAGAATCCGACTCAAGTTCACTACGGGGCAGCAAAGCAGATTCTCAGATATTTGCAAGGCACAAAAGACTATGGCATTTGGTTCAAACCTACAGATAAGTCTACATTGATTGGCTACACCAACAGTGATTGGGCAGGATCGGTGGATGACATGAAGAGTACTTCAGGATATACATTCTCTTTGGGCTCATGAATATTCTCATGGACATCCAAAAAACAAGACAGTGTAGCACAATCATCAGCAGAAGCAGAGTACGTCGCAACAGCTACTACAGCTAGTCAAGCTATATGGTTAAGACGAATATTCGAATATATGGGAGAAAAATATAATCAAGCTACAAAGATCCTTTGCGATAGCAAATCCGCAATTGCAATGGCCAAAAATCCCGTCTTCCATAGTCGAACAAAACACATTGCAATCAAGTATCACTTTCTAAGAGAAGCTGAAGCAAATAAAGAAATTGAGCTAGAGTATTGCAGGACTGAAGAACAATTAGCTGACATTTTCACTAAGGCATTACCGAAAGAAAGATTCGAACTACTTCGGAGCTTGATCGGCGTCAACCGAATGTGCATCAAGGAGGAGTGTTGAAGTCGGTGCTGCACATTCTAGAAGGTATCTAGAAGATCAAGATAACTATAGTATAATCTAATTAATGGATTCAAAGTTCTAGTCTTCTCTAGAATAATCAAGTTCTTACTTGAGCAATTATGTAAATAATATTTTATTGTTAGTTGTAACTTAGAATCTAGAAACTTCAAATAGTTGAAAATGTATGTGTTTGCCAACCTTGTAACCGACTTATAAAGCCTATAAATAGGCTTCAAAGTTTGTAATTTAGATCACTTGAAAAAATAGAAAACACAACTTTGTTTGAGTACTCACATACTTTAATAAAAACAAAGAGGAGATAATAAGCTCCTTACTTTCTACAACCATTTCTCAACAAAATCCTTGCCTTCTGTGTCCATTGTGTTTCAACTATCTTCAAATACTAACAGAATTTTCTCCCCGTTTAAAACCCACTAAACGAGATAAGAAAGAGAGAGAATTGATGGTTGAATATATATCTGTCACTTCTAGATTTGTTTCTATAGCTGTTATCTTCATTTCTACCATCACTGTTCAATCAGGAGAACAATTAGTTTCAGACAGCAATATGTGTCTGCAGTGATGAAACTTCAATGACTAGAAAAAATTTGTTAGAAAAAAAAAATGTTTTTGCTCTTTATTTCAATGACTTGGATAATACTCCACAAATGATCCTGCCAAAATGGTTTTCGTGGTAAAGGAATCTAACTAGAGACATACAAAACTTTACATATAACTGGAAAGGTTTCCTGTGCAACCTCATTATAAATTTTAAGCAGAGATATTTACACAGTTCATTGCGTAATTAACGAAGATTGCCCACAAACGTTTTTGATACTTTGGACCAACTCAACTACATTCATCAAAACTAGATGGAATGCGATGTTGGTTTTGTATGACCTTTTTTTACTTGTATTGCCTTGCGAAGGTAGGGAGGGGGCACATAGGGGCCATGGTCCCCCCAATCAATGAAAAAATTGTTTTAACACTGTTGTATTAATTTAACAATATGAGCAATGCATACAATTATAACCATTGACCCCTCCCATTATTGTATTTTAATATATAAATTCCATTATTTCATCCATTTCCTAATAATAGGTTTTAGTTAATTTTATTTATTACCCTATTCCAAACAATTTTATTTATTACTTCCGTCCCTAATAAAATTGTATATATTTTTTTTATTTCAATTAATTTATTTAAATTTTTTGGTTGCTATTATAAGTTAATTTTGCTTAATATGTGTGATGATAAATTTAAATTATAAAAAAAAGGTGAATAATTGTTATTTGACTTTATCAATGTTATAATGTCATTTTGAATATTTTTATTTATCATATTTTTGAAGCTTGTTTTTGTTTATTATTGTTAATTGTAGTTTGTTTTTTTTTTACCATTACATTTATTATTTTAATTAAATGGTATATATTACATTTGGGTTTTTAATGAAAAATAAATTTGAATATTTAATATCTATTTAGTTAACTTGATAGTTTTACTTCTAAAGAAAATCTTATTTACGAAACTAGTATAAAAGGATATTTTTTACCAAGAATAAAAATACAAGAGCAGGTTAATATAAACACCCAAAAAGTATCAACGAAACATAAAACCGGTCAATAAAATCCGTAACTTGGTCATTCATAATAAACATTTATAAGACTATAACCACTGTAAGAGATAATTTCAACTTTTTTTTTTTTTTTTTCAAAAAAAAAAAAAAACTTCTTCTTACTGTTGCTTAATCAACATGTATTATAAAACCTAAAAAACTTGGTATAAGAATGAAACTTAAGCTCAACCGAAAATCAACCAATGAAACTTAATAATTAGTTTTATTTGGCCCCTCCATAACTAGAATATTTCTAGCTTCGCTCCTGATACCATTGGGCCAACATCATCTTGTCTAACCTTTGTGAGTTTGTTAGAGTTATTTTTGGTGAAATATTACAGCAAGTTAGGTTAAGGAATTTGGAATGAAAAAAAATAAAAAAAATCCATCATGTTGCTGTGTATGAATATTTCCATGAAGCTAAATCTCAAAGTTCAGAATCAAAGATCCATTTGAAGAAATTTTGCAGAAACATGTTATGTAACAAAATGAAAATTTGGACATCACAGACATGTTGGCATGTACAAAGTTCA
Organism: Acer campestre; assembly: GCA_954870605.1. Taxonomy (NCBI): domain Eukaryota; kingdom Viridiplantae; phylum Streptophyta; class Magnoliopsida; order Sapindales; family Sapindaceae; genus Acer; species Acer campestre. The sequence continues at coordinate 4,033,091 of OX940809.1, forward strand.
ATTTTGCACGTTATCCACATTTCTGATATATAATTCAGGAAACTATTTATGTTTTTTTTTTTTTTTTTGGTTTCCTGGATCATATGCACCGGAAACCAATTTTTTTTAAAAAAAGGTTCTTGATTTTTTTATTTTATATTTTAAATAGGATCCTATATATGCACCGGTTTCTATGCATCCAACCGAGGGGTCGAGGTCTGTGATTTGCACTCCATGCTTCACATATTGATAAACTACTATCCCACAATCAATTATATACTACATATATATAATTGTTTTCCCTAACCAATGTGGGATTCACATTTTCTCTACACAACAGGCTTACTTTGAGACTCAATTTTTCATTCACTCATTAATCATTTTGAGAGTTTGAGTTTACCAATTTGATGCTCTCACGGAGAAAAATTCGAATATACTTTGATCTTACACTTTGATGAAATCGATTATACTCAAATAACGCTCTCAAAATGAGTGTTTATCACAAAACAAAATTTTCCAACAGTTAAAATTTACGTCTTAAAATTCAATCAATTCAATCAAATGTGATTTGATTAATTTGTCTCAACCATATTTTCGGTATTGAACATGTCGACCCGGCCCCGATCCGTAACTATCCTAATCGTCACTCAGCTACTTTTGCCCTATCTGATTAATTGTCTTTTTGTTTTCTCACATTCAACTTTTCACAAAGTTGACTCAGATATTTATGTGTCTTTCTCACTCCACTCCAAGTTTCCAAGGGAACCAAAGACTATTAAATTTGGTAGACCATTCTTTTTGACTTGCGTAAACGTGTCTCATCCGCCATATAAAGTAGGAAAATGGTAGAGTCACTCATAGAGATACACATTTGGAGAATGGGGATGGATGTAGATCCCCCCATCCCCATCCCCACTTCCTAGACCCCTCCCCTATCCCTTCCACCCCCACCCCCTTGGAAAATGGGGATGGGGAATTTTGGGGGGAGGTATATCCTTCCCCAACCCCAGTTCCCCATTTTTCCTGTTTTTCAATTTCCCTCATTTCATCATTTTCCCATTTGAATAAAAATTACAAATTAAACTAAAAAAATAAACATTTCATTACAAATACAAAATAAAATCCATTAGTGCATTACAAATACAAAATAAAGTGTTTCAAATAATTCAAAATTTCAAAAAAAAAAAAAAAAAACGGTTTGTGTTACATCATATAACAGATTAACAACCAATTCATTGCTCAGTACTTTGAAAAATCTCCACTCAATTCACTTTAAACCTACAAACAACAGTACAATACAAGAAGATGATTATATATTATTAAAAAAAATTAAAAAAATATGTATTATAATTATATTTATATATGTTTGGGGGATATGGGGAAATGATGATGGGGGACCTCCCCTCCCCCCCCTCCCCCCCCAAAAAAAAAAATGGGGACACTGGGAAATGGAGATCCAGGGGAAAATGTGAAACTCTAGGACTCACTCGTGAATGTACACTCGCTTTTTGTAAGGATAACACATGTTCTTTTATTTTAACTTTTTAACAAAACTACCATTAATAAATACCCACTCTCTTTGTTTTAACTTTAAACAGGCCACTCAAGTGGACATATGACATGTCACACTTGAGAAGTGGCGATTCCAAGCGAGTGCACCAAGCAATCCGCTCTAAAGTATATGCGTGTCCATATTATTGTTATTGAATATTTGCACACTTCAAAAATTGTTTATACACCCAAATTTGAGTGATAGTATTCACAATCCACTAAATATCTTTACACACTCAATTTTAGAATTTTTAATTATATAGTAATTTTATCCTAAATAAAATTACTAAAAAGGATAAATATCTTCTAAATACACTACAACTTAATTTCAGTCTATAAATGATTTGCATTGTTATGTTTTTCAGGTTTGAATCTCTCTCTCTCTCTTACTGACTTACTATCCGCCCAATACTCTATTCGATTTTCATCCTATAGAAATTTCCTATAATTTATGTTATATGCACCTATTCCCCTTGTATTGCTGTCTTCCATATAAGCCCAAAGAACAATTTAAAATTTTGGAATGATGAGATATGAATTGTCCGTTTCACTCAAGATTCAGTAGATACATATGCTCGATCAAACAATCAATGAATAATCTCTACTCAATCTTTCATTATGCTGAGCCAAATTTGACAGCTTTTCATGTAATTTAACTGTAAAACACCAACATATTACATTAGGGACTTTTTAATTTTTTTGAAAAAGAGTTAAATGAAGAAAAAAATTAAAAACTTTAAAATTTTAGTATTCAATGAAAAAAGATAAATTTGTAATAAAATGATTTTTTTAAATAAAAAATTAGGTTTTTATGGTGGAGATTTTCAATAAAAGAGTGTAAAAGGTGAAAAGGATAAATTTGGAAAAAAAAGAAGAGGAGTTTCTCTAGAATTTTTTAAAATTTAAGTATTTAGAATGAAGTATATTTAGAAAAGAACCGTGAAAAAATAAAATTGGATTGCAAGGAGAAAATCTCTCCAATTTTTTATTTATTTTTTTATTTTTTAATCCCAACCTAGTCCTCAAGTGAAATTACTTAATAGGTTAAATAAATTCTTAAAATTTAAAGATTAAAGTTGACCTCCAAATTTAACAAAAAAAACTCTTTAAAATAATTATTTATTAAAGGACTAATTGCACAAACGTCCCCTACCGTTAGTTGACTTCCATTAACTTTAACTGTTAACCACAATTTTAACACACAATGACTAAAGTGCCCCTAATTACCTATTTTATTATTTAAATTAATAATTAAAAAAAAACATAAAAGACAAGAAAACAATTTTTTTTTTCTCTTTCATTTTCTCAACCCTCTTAACACAATCCAAAAATAAATTTAACAAATAAAAACCAAAACTCAATCCCACAAAAACCCCATCGTTGAAGATGGAATGACGCTTCATGCCTCCATTGGAGCGGATTTGCTCTTCTATGGAGTGTTCTGTTTTGAGTAGATTTTTAACTTTCTAGGTTGAAGTTCTAATTTATTTTTTTTTATTTTTTATTTTTAAATGGATGTGGTTAACTTGTTGTGGAATTGATGGATTTAGGTTTTTATTTGTGGGTTTGATTTTTGTTTGTTGTTTGAGGATTTGAGTTTTAGTTTTGATTTGTGGGATTGAGTTTTAGGGCCCGTCCTGCAAGCCCTTTTTTGTTTTTGTTTTTTGAAAATAAAAATGAAAATGAAAACAGTGTGTTTGGTTTCATTTTTGAATTCTGAAAATGCGTCCGGTAGCATTTACTGAAAACAGTATTCTGAAAATAAAAACAGTAAAAACGCGTCCGGTAGCTTCACTGAAAGCTGAATTCTGAAAACAAAAACAGTAAAAACACGTCCGGTAGATTAACTTAAAAACATAAAAAATTGAAGAACTTTTACATATATTGAACTCTCCCATCTCTTTAAACTATTTTCTTAAGATTGTAATATTTATTTGCATCTACTTAAATTTATAATTATATATATATGAAATAATTATACCTCTGTTCATAATAATATAATAATTTAAATTTAATCATTATTTACAGACCATTCAATCATTTTTAATTAAATTATAAAGAGGATTGTATGATATTTCATTTTTAGCATGAACAAAAAATACATAACTATCAATTTCCATAATCATATATTACTTTTATATTTCATTAAAATTCTCATAACATATCATTGACATAATTTAATTATATAAAATCACAAATAAATCCCAGAAGACTCTTACACCTCTTATTACAAGACATCACCTCCTATTGCGTGAGCAATCTCACCACATTTTGTTTGCGATTTCATCTCTAACATTACTCATTACTGCTACATTTGCTGGAGATAAATCTATATTAGGAATCGATCTACCTTCTCCTTCTCTTTCTCTTTCTCCTTCTCCATCAATTAACATATCTTCATTCTCATATTCCCTAAACATCCTATCACCACGACCTTGTGATCGAATAAAGTTATGTAAGACACAACATGCTATAGGTATGAGGTGTTGCCTACTTAATTTGTAATTAGGCATATGTTTCAAAATAGTGAAGCGCGCCTTTAAAACACCGAAACACCGCTCAATTACATTTTGTAACGATGAATGTCTATAATTAAATAACTCCTTTGGACCTCTTGGTATACGTTCTTGTCCTTCATAATCACGTAAATGATATCGCTCACCTCGATAAGGTGTTAAATATCCTGGTATGTTTATGTATCCCGAATCGACAACATAATAATATCCTGAAAGAATAAAAAATAATAATTATACTTTACAATATTCGAAAAAGTGAAATACTTATACGGTATACGTACCTTCATTAGGATGGGGAAAACTGTTCTCTACTCTTCCAATTGCATCCAAAAACACCCTTGAATCGTTAGCGGTTCCTTCCCAACTCGTGTAAACAAATGTGAACATCATGTCAAACGAACAAGCACACATAATATTTTGAGTAATTTCGACTTTTCTATCTCGATACGAAATTTGTTTATGTGCTGGTGCCCATGCAGCAACATGTGTTCCATCTATAGCACCAATACATTTCTACATAATATAATTAATCAATAATTTATGTTAACATTGTTTGCATCAATATATATCAATATAATATAGTTAAGTAAAAATGGAAGTGTAAAAAAATATTATACATTAAAATAGAATACTTACCTTAAAATACGGATAAAATTTTGGATTATTTCTAATCTCTGGTGGTGGCGGTTGTTGTCCTCGAGTTTGTTCACGTATAATATTTGGTGCAAGCCCACATAACCCCCTCAATACACGTTTAAATTGTCTATACACCGTATCTTTCGCCCGTTGAAAACGCTCAGAAACAACTCGCATTACAGCCCCATGAGATAAAATATATAAACACATTGCCACCGCCTCAATAACAGTAACATGTCTATCATTTTCCAATAACTGTGACTGCTCTAGTGTTTCACATAAATTAAGAAAAACAGATGCATCCATACGTAGCATGTTATACATTCTATCGGGATGACCATTTAGCAACTCTTGTACAAATGCATACCCTGTTAATCCACCTGTATAACATGGCATTTTGTCGACATACTGATAGTATTCAGCCCTCCTCAATGTACTGCCCAATTCCAGTGCCTCCAATTCTAGTTGTTCGTCCTTCAAATCTGATTCGGTTTCTGAACTATCACTCTGATTATCATCATTCATATTGACCTATTTACAAAAGGAAAACTGTAATAAGTTGGAAATACATTGAAAACTATATTACAAACAACAAACTTAAAATTTATTATGAGTTCACTAAATCAAAGATAAGACCTAAAATTTTAACCAAATGAAACAACCATATTAACAAACATTAAACACAGCTCACAACCACCATAAAAATTAAATCAAGTTAACAACATCCTTAAACATTAAAGTTAATAACAACATCCATAAATAAAGTTCACGACATCAAAGTTCACAACAACAGTCCTAAATAAAGTTCACAACAACATCATCCTACAATAAAGTTCACAATAACAAAGTTGAAATGAAAATAAAGTTCACAATAACATCCCATCTGCCCATCAACCATATCCTACAAACCACCTAGCCATTGTCGTTTTCTTTCTTCACTCATAGCAAGAAAAGCCTTCCTCCATTCAACACATGGTACTACCCTCTCCATAAACTTGTTGAATGTATCACCATCAATATTTTCCAAGCTTTCCAAAGCCTCCATACATTCAGTGATAGAAAACTGTTCACAACTTTTGGCTGAGGACGACGAACTTTTGACCTTAACTCTCTCCAATCTAGCTTGCATAACTTCTTTAGCAGTGTCAAAATAACTATCCATGCTCTCCCATTTATTCTTACGACGGTTGCTGGAAGTACCAATTGACCGACGAAGCCTTTTTCCTTTCTGTTTGTTAGAAACTTCAGTTTGGTCAACATCTTCATCATCATCATCATCATCATCCCCAACCTCAGCATCAATATTAACATGAACTCTAGAGTTAATAAAATTATCCTCAACTTCACGATCCTCGTCTGAAGGCAAAGGAACTTGACTGGAGGAAAAACTTAATTGTCCAGTTGCTGTAGTAGTATTAAAAATGTCTCCAAGAAGTTCATAATGCTCTAACCCTTTCTTCCGATATGGTTTCACTGCTGGCACTCTCTGTCATTAAAAATAAAATCAAATACATATTAATATGAAAAAAATAAAAAATTAATAACAATATCATTTCATCACATTGAAATAATTCAAAAATTATTACCTTAATGTATTCAACCCAAACAACTTCTGATGCTGTCACAGTGTTTGATATAGGATTCCAACCAAATCCAGTGTGTGAAATCAAATCAGAAAACACACGATGTTTTGTGCGCAATCGATTATATTTTGACTTTAACTGCAAAACTGTGAATCACTTTTTAGTTTGTTGGAAAACCTCATCTACTATTTGTGACCAAACCGGAATGTAGATGTCTGTAAATCGCCTTTTTTTACATGGTCATGCAATATGCGAATAAAAATGGCGTCATTCCTTGCAGACCATTTGGCCTTGTCGTCAACATCAACATCAACATCAACATCAACGGGTTCCATTATACTTGCTGTTTTAAGAACATTGAAATAAAAACAAACCCTCAAAACAGAACAATAGAACAATAGAATCAAAACAACACCCAAAGAGAGCAATACAAACACTTAGATGAACTACAATACAATTTATATAGGTAGGTTTGAATTATATATATGTATACTTGTAGTAGAATTTTATTATTGATAAATTTATCCTTAATTAAATTTATTAAATTAATTTATCCTTAATTAAATTTATTAAAGAATATCGGAAAAAAAAAAGTCCATATGTCTTAAGTGTACATAATCACAGGAAAGTTTTAAGTGTACATAAATTTGTCTTAAGTGTACATAATCACAGGAAAGTTTTTTAATTGATCCATATGTGTCATAAAAATTTAATCATAACTAAGATAACATCAAAAAAATCTACTCAATTTTCCTATTATTTAAATCTAAATTTCCCAAATATTTAACTCATTGACAATTGAATAAGTCCATCACAAATTCACGATTTTGATTTTGTTGAGATTTCATGAAAATAATATCATTGGTAAATTCATAAAACATTATAATGATGCAATAAAACATTAATATTTTATATATTTTTTCATAAAGTTATATCATGTAGACTAAATACAACTTTATTAAGTCCAAATTTGGTTTGAAAAATAAATAAACCGAAATTCGGTCAAATTTTTTGAAAAAATCTATGAATATTCCATGTACCTAAAGTTGATTGTGAACCTAGTTACTTATAATTAACCATATCCACATAACAGCAGTTGAAGCAATAACAAAATTAAACAAAAAAAATAGATTTTCTGATCAAATGCACATTGTACATAATATTTTACATAATAGTACTACTCACTTTCTCATTATAAACTTATAATAAACACCCTAAACTTTACTTTAATCTCTATAACAAGTTAACAACCACATACACTTGTCATTTTTATAAAGCCTCGAAAGTCTGTGAGTTAAGCCATCAAAAAAATAAAAATAAAACATTGTACATATGCATATTTGTTAAGTGGGCCGTATAATATCTACAACATCATTCAACACTACCACCATCCAAAATATATTATGCTCCAGAATGGGCTTGTCAATGCATATATATATATATACAAGTGCTCTAGACTTGTATATTATGCTCAAGAAGATTGAAAGCAAGTGCTCCAGAGTTGTATATACGTACAAGTGCTCCAGACTTGAAACCCATAATGAAAAATCCATTATAAAATTTGACAATTATATACTCTTATTATATTATCCAAGTAGAACGAAAAATGGGCACCACAAAAGAGGGTCTTGGTCAAGACATGTACAAAGTTTCAATTCTTAGCACATATTATTAGTAAAATTAAATGGAAATCATAAATTACTTGGGAAGATTTTCTTCTGACCAGCAGGTTGGCAAGCACTCAACAACAGTGTCATGAGTCATGACCAAGTAATGTAGGAATATACGCATAAAAGATAGAACCACACCAAGATAACAATATTATTTAGTAACAAAAAAGAGATCCAAACGGTCTTTGAAACTTAAAAATGTAAATAGGAAACTTTCATTATTAATAATCTCAAAAGGATCTAATACATTTATCATCCAGCAAAAGTGATAATAAAAAACAGAGAAGACAACTACAACTAACCACGTGTATTATTTTCATATGAGGAGCAATAATCTCAAAATTAAAATCCTAAAATGAGATGAAATTTTTGAAATTCTATTACCTTTTGGCCTTTTGGGATTTCATCCTAGATTAAGTTTTGACTTGATCAAACAAATTAACCAAAAAGAGAAAAACAATATTAATAACTCACTTTCTATTACAATAATTAAAAAAAAAAAAAAAATTATTTCCCTTCACCACCTTCCTGCCCCCATTTTTTGTGGTTGTTTCTTTCAGCTGTATAAGCTCTTGTTTCTTTCAGCTGTACTCTTCCATGTTTCATATTCTTTATATCTCAAATTGTTGCAAATTGATGCACGTCATATATGATAAGGGGAGATGGTTTGATCCCCTTGTGAGTGAGTGAGAGAGAGAGAGAGTGAGGAAAAATAAAACAAAAAAATTGAAAGCAAAACAAGACTTTTCCATACTAGTCAAAACTTGTTAAGGCTATACACTCCATTATTATTTACCATACACCACTAAAATCATGAGCTACAACAATGAAAGATTTCAGAGATCATATATATGAGGCTAGCTAGCTAAAGCTAGTTTGATCACAATTCACAAATGAAAGCAGAAAAAAAGATCCACTCAAATAATTTTGTTTTTTTCTTGCACTATCAATCACCATCCAAGAAGGTCCATCATCATGCATGGTTAGGCTTTTGAGAAGGAAGAACAATTATTTCCCTTGTAGAAAAAGTTAATTGGGTAACCAATTTTGGGCAAATAGTCCTGTAAATGTGACTTAGCTTGCAGATTATGGGCTGGTTTTAGGGTTAGCTTTTTTCAATTTGTTTTTTCTTACCCAATTGTTTGTTAAAGTAAACACGTTAAACCAACTAGAAGTGCTTTAATAGTTACATATATAACATGACAACTATGAAAGTGAATGATTTCTTTTTTAAAAGTGATTCATTATTCAAACAACTAATATACTGCTCAAGAAGATTTTGCATTCACATGTCAATGCATATATATATATACAAGTGCTTCAAAAACTCCATATACCACCTGGTCCACACAAAAACCGCTAGCAATACAAGGATACACAAACATGCTTTGCAAAAAGAAGCCCTACTCCAGACTGTCATCAGACCAGAACCAACTCTACTCTAGAAATCACTAACAATATCAGCAATGCCTTGGACCAGAAAACAGAGCAAGAATACAAAACCAAATTGCCATGATCCATATCTATATACACAAATTTTTATTAACCCATAACCAAAACCATTTTTTCACATACCAAACTTGCCATGATCACTCATATTGACAACAAACCAAAAATGAAAATCATGAATAACGAAAATAAACAGTGAAATCCTGAGATAAGAACAAAAAAAAATAGGAAAATCACCTGAAATTGAGTAAGTTGAAGTGCTCAAAGCTTGTAAACCAGATTTTTGCTCAGCTGCCTTTGACAATATCAAATTTTCCCCAATAATCACTACAAAATAAAAATTAATAACATTACACATAATAAAATTAACAAAAATCAGTGTACATCTACTTATATCTACTTAGATCTATAAATCTACACTAATTTTGGTTTAAGAAAAAAAAAATTGAAAAATAAAAAATTAAAGAAGAAGAAGAACAACAACAAGATCTGCTGCAGAAGAGCAAGAACAAGAAGAACAATAACAAGAACAAGAACAAGAAGACGAAAATCTGAAGAAGAAGAAGAAGAAGAAGATGAAGAAGACGGAAATCAGAAGAAGAAGAAGAAGAAGAAGACTGAAATCAGAAGAAGAAGAAGAAGAAAGAGACGGAAATCAGAAGAAGAAGAAGAAGAAGACATACCTTGTCAACTATGAAGAGATCGGTCATGGAGGAAGAAACGAAGATCTGGAGTTGAGCTGAGCTGAGACTTGAGAGTGAGAGTGAGAGTGAGAGTGTGGTCGAGCTTGATATGAAGTCAGGAGAAGTTTTTAATTTTGTTTTTCAAATTGTATTTGGAATTTAGAAAACAACTTTTTTTTGTTTTTCAAAATTTCCACTTTTAACACTGCTTTTGTTTTTCATTTTGTTTTTGTATTTCGAAAATAAAATGAAAAACGGTTTACAGGACGCGTATTCGAAATCGTTTTTGGAAAACAAAAACGAAAACAGGCTGAAAAAACGCTGCAGGACAGCCCCTTAGTTTTTGTTTGTTAAGTTTATTTTTGGATTGTGTTTGGGGGTTGAGAAAATGAATGAGAAAAAAAAGTGACATGATTTTTTTTTTCTTTCTTTATCTTTTCTGTTTCGTTTTTTAATTATTAATTTAAATAATAAAATTAGTAACTAGGGGCACTTTAGTCATTGTGGGTTAAAATTGTGGTCAACTGTTAGAGTTAACGGAAGTCAACTAACAGCAGGGGACGTTTGTGCAATTATGGGTAAAAGTTCCATATACATGCAATTATGCCTAAACTTAGGGGTGTTTGTGCAATTAGTCCTTTATTAAAAACTATGAATATAATATCCATAAATAAAAATCAAATGCTCCAATTTTATGGTTGGTCCTGCTCAAGATAATTGTTTTTTATAATAAAAAAAAAAAAACAAAAACAAAAAAAAAAAACAAAAACAAAAACAAAAACCAAACAACTAGGTGTTTCTTTTTTATAACAAGTTTTGAGTTACAGAGTTTGATAAAGGGAGTCCGCTGTCTACTGTTGTTTGTGGGAAACAAAGGTAGGGGATTTCATCTGCAATTTTTTCTTTTTTAAAAAACTAGTTCCGATTTTATTGGAGAAGAAATGCGCATCCTTTTTTTTTTTTTTTTAATTACATTATTACATAAATTGGGGGTTTTTTTTGGAGAGGGAAAGAATTCGAATCTGTAATCTAGTGGTGGAGATGTGAGGGATTTACCACGGACCAACCTCATCTCGTCTGTAATAATTATTCTTCAAATTATTAATATGACAAGTTTTTTCTAAAATTAAGATAAAGGATATATAGGGTAATAAATCGGAAGTCCACACAAACTAATTAGAGGGCGTAAATATCTAATTTTCTCGATATTTAATTAGTACACGTGTCATATTTTAAACGGACGGATGCAGCAATCAGAATGTGTAGTCAGTCGCTGGAGATTTGATCGTGAATATGGGTGAGATGACAAAATGGCATTGGCTACCAACCAGCCGCTGGAGCAACAAAGTTACCAAGAAAACCTGAAATTTTAGATTAAAGAGTTTAATGTGGGACTGGGACCCTCAGCTAGTCAGCTGACTCACGCGATTATCGTACAAAACCCAAAAAAGTGTATTACAAGAAAAGTAATATAGGCAAGTATGAATAAATTGGTATTCAAAAAACAAAATCAAAGTAAGACTTTATCAACTCTAAAATTTGTAAATCAAAGTATTGATTTTTATGTTGGGTTTCAAAAGTAAACAGACAGACAGACAAACAAAGACTTGCCTAAAGCATCTCCTACCGTACTTCAAAATTATGTTTCCAATTAAATTTTTTACAGTTTCTAAAATTGATACTCTACAAAATCTCATACTTTACTTTTTAACATCTTATATTCCATTTATATCCTTTTATTTAATTTATAAATTTTATTAGTTTAAAAATTATACCAATAGAAATTTCTCTCTTCTAGATCTTTAAAATGAATCCAATATTGAATATTAATTAATAATTTTTTATTTACCATACTTTATCATTTAGAAGTCGATGGTGAAGTAAGAGGTGTTGAGTAGCTGTTTATAGAAAAATAAATTGTGAGTGGTGTATTTGGTTGAGAAAGTTTGATAAGGCAACAAATAAAACATGTAGTTTGGATTACAAATTTAGGCTATGTTTGGGATTGCTTTACTTAACAAATAATCCACTTATAGCTTAACTTTAAAAATAATTAGCTTAACAAAAAAGTGGATAGGTGTTTGGTAAACTAAATTTTGAAATTCTTTTGCTTTTGAAAATATGGAAAATGTGTTTGATGAAATGACAAAAATGGACATCATTTTAATAAGAAAAACATTGTTGAACCAGAGGCCCAAAACAAACCCAACCAGTGGCCCAAAGCAAACTCGACCTGTAACTTTGACCCGGTTTGCTTGAAACCCTACCTCCCGCCGCCCGCCGCCTAACCGCTGCTCGTTCAACTTCGCGCAGGCCAGCCGCTCGTTCAACCTCAAGTAGGCCCGCCGCTCGTCCGATGTCGTTGCTGGTCCCGTCACCGCCCTCTATTTTCTCGGCTGATTCCTCTGTTTTCGTGGTGGGTAGATCCAGCTCCGAGGTTGGAGGAGGTGGATTGTTCTGGTCGTTGAAAGAACGACCGGATTTCTCTGCGGAATCAGAGGAGGTGGATTGTTCTGGGCACGAAGGTGCGGCGGATCTGGTCTTTACGGATTTCTAAACGGAGGCCGGCAGCGGAGGAGGAGCAGGCTTCTTCCGGCGACGACCTCGAGTTTGGCGGTGGCCACCGGTGGTCATCTGTTTATTTTTTCAGTTTTTAGTTTTATTAAACGTAGGGGTAATACTGTGTTTTAATAAAATGGTGAGGATATTTTGGACATTTCAAAGTAAAATTTTAGCTTCTGATTCCAAAAGCAACCCCCACCCAACTTCTCAAAAGTTGATTATTGGAGGAGCAAATTGTAAAATAAGTAGTTTTTGGAAAGTTTACCAAACACTCATTTACTCAAAACTTGATAAATAAGTGATTATTTCTCAAGCATAAGCAACACAGAGGAATCTCTCTCTCTCTCTCTCTCTGTGTTACTGTCCGCCCAATATATACTCTCTATCCGATTTTCATCCAATATAAATTTCCTTTAATTTATGTCATATGCACATATTCCCCTTGTATTGCTCTGTCTTCTATATAGGCCCAAAGAACAATTTAAAAGTTTGGAATGATGAGATATGAATTGTCCGTTTAACTCAAAATTCAGCAGATACAGATGCTCGATCAAGCAAGCACCGAATAATCTCTACTCAGTCTTTCATTGAGCTAAGCCAAATTTTCAGCTTTTAATATATTTATTTTTTGAAAAAATAGTTAAATGAAGAAAAAAAATAAAAACTTTTTAAAAGATATTTTGTAATAAAATGATTTTTTTAATAAAAAATTTGGTTTTTATGGTGGAAATTTTTCAATAAAGGTGTTTAAAAGGTAAAAAGGATAATTTTGGAAAAAAAGGAGTTTCTCTAGAATTTTTTAAAATTTAAATTTTTAGAATGAAGTCTATTTAGAAAAAAACTTTGAAAAAAAAAAAAAAAATAGATTGCAAGGAGAAAACCTCTCCAAATTTTTAAGGACAACATTTGAGTACTGACCAACCAATAGGGTTTTGCCATCTGGCCTATTTGTAAAAAATGTAAGATGATAAATATAAAAAGTTAAGAGAAAAAAACTACGTGGTAACACCTTATTGGTGGGGTCTAGGGATGCACATTGGGGAAATGGGGATGGATATAGGTCCCCCCATCCCCATCCCCACTTCTCAAACCCTTCCCCATCCCTCCCCATTTCCCCATTTGGGGAAAATGGGGATGGGGGAGTTTTGGGGGGAGGTCCCCCCATCACCATCCCCATTTCCCCATTTTCCCCGTTTCCCCATTTCCCCATTTCCCCATTTGATTGAAAATTACAAATTAAACTAAAAAAAAAAAAAACAAAAAAAAAAAAAAAACATTCCATTACAAATGCAAAAGAAAATACATTACAAAATAATGTTATATATATATATATATTACAAAATAATGTCAAAGAAAATACATTACAAAATATATATAAATATATATAATTATTTTTATAATATTGTGGAGGAAATGGGAAAATGGGGAAATGGGGATGGGGGTACCTCCCCCATCCCCATCCCCATCCCCATTTCACTATATTAGTGGGGAAAATGGGGAAATGGGGATGGGGGGAGGTCTCCTCATCCCCATCCCCATCCCCATTTCAATTTGGGGATGATTTTCATCCCCATCCCTCCCCATTTCCCCATTTTTCCCCAAAAATTTCCCCCCAAATGGGGATGGGAAAACGGGGAAACAGGGATCCGGGGGAAAATGTGCAACCCTAGTGGGGTCAGTACCTTGAAGTACCCAAGCAATTCTCAATTTTTAATATTTAAAAAAATCCCAACCTAGTCCTCAAGTGAAATTACTCAATAGGTTAAATCAATTCTTAAAATTTAAAGATTAAAGTTGACCACCAAATTTAACTTAAAAACTCTTTAAAATAATTAATTTGCCAAAATTGTAAAAAATAACCATAGAATGAATTATTATTTCTAACCAAATTCTAATTTTTTATTGTTTGTAACCAATCATCATAATATATTATTGTTTTTAGTCAATAAATTTCAAAACTACCATTTTATCCTATTCGATCAAAAAAGATAAATTTGTAATAAAATGATTTTTTTAAAATAAAAAATTAGGTTTTTATGGTGGAGATTTTTCAATAAAAGAGTGTAAAAGGTAAAAAGGATAAATTTGGAAAAAAGAAGGAGTTTCTGTAGAATTTTTTAAATTTAAGTTTTTAGAATGAAGTCTATTTATAAAAGAATTGTGAAAAAAATACAATTGGATTGTAAGGAGAAAATCTCTCCATTTTTTTTTTTATTATTTTTTTTTTAATCCCAACCTAGTCCTCAAGTGAAATTACTTAATAGGTTAAATAAATTCTTAAAATTTAAAGATTAAAGTTGACCTCCAAATTTAACATAAAAACTCTTTAAAATAATTATTTATTAAAAACTATAAATATATAATCCATAAATAAAAATCAAATGCTCCAATTTTATGGTTGGTCCTGCTCTAGATATACACCAAACAACTCGGTGTTTGTTTTTTCTAACAAGTTTTGAGTTACAGAGTTCGATAAATGGAGTCTACTGTCCACTGTTGTTTGTGGGAAACGAAGGTAGGGGATTTCATCTGTAACTTTTTCTTTTTTTAAAAACTAATTCTGATTTTATTGGAGAAGAAAGGCGCCTCCTTTTTTTATTTTAGTTTTTTCATTATCATGTTCAATTTCTTTTTATGTAATAATAATAATTTTTATTTTTTTTAAGAATTACATTATTTCATAAATTCAAAGTTTTTTTTTAGAGAAGAGGAGGATTCGAATCCGTAACCTCATGATGCAGATATGATGTGAGGGATCTACCACCTAACTCACCTAATGGTTGAGCCGGCTCTGTGGACCACTCATGTCTCTACCCAAATAGTTTTCTTCTCAATTTGGTCATATGGAAACGCAATGTGATTTGGTTAGAAGAAGAAATTAATAAAAGCCAATAGAATTTAAATAGACTATAGAACACCTAGAGAAATCGTATGTGGGATGGTCTCACCATACCATCCACGTAAATGGTGAGTCCGTCCAATCACATTGCACCATATCATCAAGTTTTAAAATCTTTTTACATGGTCCCACGAAAGATCAGTTACATGAAGCAGAAGCAGAAAATATCAATTGGTCTACTTTTCTTTGTTGACCCGTGTAAACGAGTCTCCTCCGATCAAAAGTCAAGTATTTACATCGTCTGCATTGTGTCCACGTTACATTTGATAGAATCTAGATCAAAAACAGAGGACCCAAAAAAAAAAAAAAAAAAAAAAAAAAAATTCTACTCTGCAACAAAAGTTGATAATCAAAATGCTTTCTTTGAAGTTCTTCACGATCTTTGTGTTTCTACTCTCTCTTTCAAGCTCTCTGTGCGCAGCTGACCCAACATACGTTTCTCATGATTGCTCAGACAAAAACTTCACTAGAAACAGTACTTACCAATCCAACATGAATAATCTCCTCTCTTCTTTTCCTCCCAACGCCAGCGGCAGCAATGGATTCTACAAAGCCACCGAAGGGCAAGATCCCAACAAGGTCTATGGTCTCTTTCAATGCCGCGGGGACGTCACCACCACCACCTGCCAAGACTGCGTTGATTTTGCTTCCACAGACACAACTCAACGTTGTCCTGATCAAAAAGGAAATATAATATGGTACGACGAGTGCCTTCTACACTATTCAGATTCTTCTATCATGTATACATCAGGCAATAATAACGGTCCCTTGATGCCGAATGAAACTGAAGTTACAGTAGAACCAAACCGGTTTCAACAGCTCTTGTTGGAACTTATGCATGAAGCAGCAACTCAGGCAGCTAATGATCCCAAAAGGTTCGCGACAAGGAAGGGAAATTCCACAACGTCTCTACCACTGTACGGTCTTGTACAGTGCACGCAGGACCTGTCGAATACCGATTGTTCTCGATGTCTTCAAGAATCTATTGCAAATTTGCGGTCAAGAATGATAGGAGGAAGGTCATTTATTCCAAATTGTTATTCCCGGTATGAATTGTACCTTTTCTACAATGAAAACATGACGGCGTCCTTGCCGCCACCACCTCCATCCTCTCTAACAAGGCCGAAAGGTATAATTCTACACTTACAATAGTAACACAAACATCATTTAAGTACTATTTGATGGAAATTTAAAAGCAAATTTTATCTCTAAATTCAAATAAAACATACTGCTTTAATTTCAGGGAAAAGCAAAGTCTCCTAGTCAATAATTATCACCATCGTTGCTGCAATTACCATCTCTGTAGTGCTTTCCGTTGCAGGCTACTGCTTCCTCACCAGAAGATCAAGAAAGAAATACAATATCATACAGGAAGAAGTTGGTAAATTTGAAACCTGTTGTGTTGTCACAATTAATGTTTTTCAAGACAGTGATTTATTGTTTGGTTGTGTAGCTGGAATTGGCATTACAGCTGTAGAGTCATTGCAATTTGATTTTGTGACAATCCAAGCAGCAACAAACAGATTCTCGACGGACAACAAGTTGGGTGCAGGTGGATTTGGCGAGGTTTACAAGGTATAATATTTAATTTGTACAATCATCTTCTAGCAGTTCAAAAAAGTTACTGATGCAGGAATTCAGAAAGTTAATGAAACAAATCTTCTAATGGTTCGTTTGTATATATTCTCAGGGTGTACTTCCTAATGGACAAGAAATAGCGGTGAAAAGGTTATCAAAAACATCCAAACAAGGTGCAGAAGAATTCAAGAATGAAGTTTTTGTGGTTGCCAAGCTTCAGCACAGAAATCTGGTTAGACTACTAGGATTTTGCTTGGAGAGAGAAGAGAAGATACTTGTCTATGAATTTGAGCCAAACAAAAGCCTTGACTACTTCTTATATGGTATCGTTCATATAAATACATTCTCGTGCATTTGAATTTCATTCCTTAATTTCAATTCAATTTCGATTTTGTTGTGTGCATAGACCCTGAAAAGCAACTACAACTAGATTGGCTAAAAAGATATAAGATAATTGGAGGAATTGCTCGAGGAATTCGTTATCTTCATCAGGATTCTCGGCTTAAAATTATTCACCGTGATCTTAAAGCTAGCAACATATTGTTAGATGGGGATATGAATCCGAAAATTTCTGATTTTGGCATGGCAAAGATATTTGGAGTTGATCAAACTCAAGGAAATACATGCAGAATAGCGGGGACATAGTAAGTTTTGATCACTATTACTCATTTTCAAGGATAATCTAGATTTTGTGTAATAGTGAATACCCTCTGTATACCAATCATGTGTTGGTGTGAGTGGTTCAGCGCTCTCATCCCTTAAGCAAGGTCGTGGGATCAACTCCCCTTGTGAACAGAGCTACACATATTGGGAGCACTTTACCCCTTAGTGGGCCAACCCGGTGCGAGTCCGAATTAGTCGGGGTGTGGTCTGGGCTGATTGCACCGTATGGTGGATCCGCCCCACCCGGAAACCGGATGGTGTAAACCAAAAAAAAAAAAAAAATACTCTCTATGCTTTCATCATGATTATAGGACTACAAGTTATTATGATAAAATTATTAGATTAATTTCCAAAATTCCTTATTGTTTCTATACTAATGAAGTTGCCGGTTTTGTACTAATTTTAATTTTTTTTTTTTTTTTTTATTGTTCCTTAGTGGTTACATGGCTCCGGAATATGCTATGAAAGGACAGTTTTCTGTGAAATCGGATGTGTATAGTTTTGGTGTTCTCATTCTTGAGATTATAACTGGCAAGAAGAATAGCAGTTTCTATCAAACAGACGGTGTTGGGAACCTCTTAAGCTACGTAAGTTATAATAAATAGTGAGGACAAAGAGAAGAGTACTTAGAATTGCAACTTTTTGATTATCACTTGATGAATTCTTGCAGGCTTGGGAACTTTGGAGAGATGAGACACCAATGCAACTGTTGGATTCAAATTTGACAGATTCTTACTCAAGAAATGAAGTCATGAGATGCATCCATTTGGGTTTACTATGCGTCCAAGAGAATCCAGCTATGAGACCAACAATGGCAACTGTGGTTAACATGCTTAATAATTACTCTGTTTCTCCTCCGTTACCTCAACAACCTGCATTTTTCATTAACAGTAAAACAGAGCTGAACATGCATAATTCTAATAAGTCTACCAAGTCCAAGCCATTGTCCGTTGATGCTGCTTCAATCACTGAACTATGCCCTCGTTAAATAGTAATGAGGCATCATTGTAGCAAATTGATGTTTGAATCTTCTCCACTCATTTTTTTTTTCTTGTAAAGGAGCCCACTTGGGGAAAATTATTGTAAAAAATAACTTGGTTTCGAGACTACCACACCACATTGATTAATTTAAACATAAAGTTGTGTATTTTTCACTTAGTAAGACACACAAGTACCATTTGGAAAATTTGTGATTTTTCATTGACAACACCAATATAAGGAGAACAAGTTCCAGACAGCAACATGAACTTGGAAGTTAAGCATAAATGGTCGTCTTTTCTGATTTCAATTTGGTTTACTCTTATTCAAAAGTAAACATGAACATTTTCAAACAAAAATTTGTTTCACTTAGCTAATGATTATCTAAAACAATCCTGACAAAGAAGACAAGTATTGCAAAAGTAACAAAGGAACTACAACGAGGAGAAAAGTTCCGGATTTTCTATTCTCCTTTCCTCCAATGCCAGAAATACAATTTGATTAGAACTTAATTAAAATCCACCACATATGGTAAAGTTTTATGTTCAAAAGTAATGAATCAAGCATTGAATACAATACCTTTCTGGGGTGTGGTATTGGTAGCCGGTGGATGAGATACTAATCCTTCTTGTGACGTTGGTGACTGATGTTTTGGTGAAGGTTACGATGGCGTTGGTGAATTCACTGCAGGGTCACTGTAGAAATGAGCAATCTCATGCCTAAAATTACAACTTGCCGAAACAACTCTACCTCCTTGCCTTCCCTGGCAACACGTTGGGAGCAAATCAGTGGCTTTGGATAGGCAGTCGTTGCATTCCTTCTCATATAACCATCTTTGTATCTCAAATTCCATGACAAAGTATCAGAATTTCTGATAGAATTTTCTTTAATCACAGACTTGAGAAGAATTTGATCTTTAATTTCTTCTCATCACAATCCCACACTTAGCTTGAACATTATTATAAATATAGTCTTTTACAAATTCAAGGTTTGGAGGAATGTCCTTTCAGAGAGTAGCTGTGCAGATGACTACACAGATTGCTACAATGTCAAGAATTCTATATGTAATGAAGCAAAAAGATGGTTTTTTTATGCACCCACCTCCTCTCTCACCTCCCTCATTATCAAGTCCTAACAGTGTGATCAACCATGAAAATGAATCCACCCAAGCCTCATCAATTGGCATAAACAGTCCACTTCTTCTTTTGTTATTGATAATTTGATATCTGTAGCTGTTGTCTTCATTGCAGGTCTTCTCCATTTGCTTGTTAGATACTTCGGAAAGTGACTATTTTCATCTTTATTACCAGTTCATCAACCCCAAAGAAATCCAGAAACCTCTCGGTCACATTCTCATCATGCTCTTCAAAGACAGCTTCAACTGCTTTTCAGGCAACACAATTCGGGTCTAGATCAAGCTCTGATGGATGCTCTGCCTGTATTCTACTACAAAGACGTCATAGGCTTTTAGTTAGTAACAGCGTAAATTGCGTAATAAACTTTGCTGGGAAACGGTTAGGGTGACAAGGTGTAGAAGAACACAAGAAAGGAAGAAAAGCAGTCTTGAAGAAGCTAATTTCATCATTTCATTGAAGAATTTTGAGAAAGAAAGTACAATAGCTAGGAAGAACCGAAGAAGCCATGACTATTGCTGCAGAGTTGAGAGGATTCAAAATAAGTTTCCTCAGAAGATTAATTACTTTTGAAAGAAGTTATTTCATGAACTTGTTGAAGACTAATGCACAAGTAACATGAAACTGATAAATATTTTTGATTGAAAACCAGTTTTCACAACTAGTAACTCTTTATATAACTTGTGTTATGCCAAGAACTTCTTATCTGACAAAGGTGACTTACTTTTCTTTTGGCTTCTAAGTCCTTAAGATAGCCAGGGGTAGGCCCATCTCCATGGCTATGCGAACAAATCCTCTTCTTTACTTAAGAAAGGCAATCTGCAAACCAAGAGAAACGGCCAATCCTAAATGTAATCAAAGTTGCAAACATTTTTAAAACATAAACCGGTGTTGGCTTCATTCTTTGTAGGAATATTTATATCCTATCTTTCCATAAGATAAAAAGTTTCCAACAGCAAAAATACCAATACGATGATGTAGCATACTACTCTTACAAAAAAAAAAATGTAGTAAACTACAATATGCAAGATTTGTTCACATAAATTGCCCAAGTGGATTGCTGACCATATTGATATGTGCACATTTGCACATATCATTGGATGTGGTCTGTCAGTCTGTGCAGTTCCTTGCAAATCGGGCTACATGCAATCATGGGATCCTTCACGTTTACCAAGCAGGGGAGACCAAGTCAACAGTGGTTTAGTTTTATTTAGATTATTGTTATTTGAATTCAATAAGAAGTCGTTGGCTTTGTTGAGAATTGAGATCGTGTAAGAGGTAGTGGTGGCCTCCACTAAGCATGATCCCATTTGTTGCTATTTTCTAGTTAGTATTTTAGTAGTTGTTATTTTGTTATCTGCTTTGGCCTATTTAAAGGTCTGGATTATTGTAATGGAGATTATGAGAATATTAATACAAATTGTCTTTCTCTTGAATTCTTATTCTATTTCTCTTCCTCTGTATTTCTTATGTATTTCTAGCTTGAAATACTATTTCTATCCTAAATTATCTTTATGTATTTTCCAGGATCGGAAAAATACTTTATACATATATGCCTCAGAAAAGGCGAGTAAAATATCTAGTCATTTAAACAAATATTGAGAGAGATAGAAGTTAAAGAGAAGCTCTATAAATATAGAGGTATGACAAATTGACAACACGGGAAAAAAAAAGACTTACAGCACTATACTGGCAAGGACCTTCATTTTTGGGAGAGGCATGAAACCTGTAAGGTCAGCTAGTGCAACAATGATTGGCAAAACTGAATGTGGCTCGTAACTGAAAACTGCAGAAAGCACAAAAAAAAGACCATCCATTAGCTATTAAAAACAAGGAGAGACAAGGTAACAAAAAGTAATAAGGTTAATAACAAACATTGAAGCTCCAAACAGGACTGCAGCATAAACAAATAGCTAGTTTAAACTAGGCAGCAGGCAAGGTAAAGTAACTCAACTAATCAGTTACATTTAACGTTGCTCAAGATTACACCTTTAAGTGTCCTGTAGTTTAAATCCTGGTGTTTGAAGGAAACTAAAGGAATTCAGTCATTGCTGATGATTATCCCATAAGATGTTTCAATGCCATACCAACCTGAATTTAGATGTTGAATGTGTTTAATAACCATTCAACATAACGTTTCATTAATATAGTTATATGTTTTTGTAGTACTAGTTTTCAATTATATTTGGTGATTTTGGTTTGCTTCAGAAGGACTATTAGTAGTATAGTTACCTTTTTGATAACAGTCAGAGAACTGCAATTTTAGCTGAGCAACAAAATGAATGAAAACCGGAGAAAGAAAGAAAAGCTGCTTGGAAGAAGCAATGGTTTTGAGTTGATGATTCTGTCTTCCTCAAATGTGCACACGGCAGAGGATTTTAATATAAAATACTTTCGCTATCATATAAATGGTTTGTTAAAAAGTATGTAATTTTCCTCAAAACACAAATGAGGAGCCTATTCTGACTGTTTGGACATGACAGACAGACAATTAAATCCAAACAATGATTCATTTGTGTATCTATTTGGTTAGTACTTAAAAGAGAATAAGGGTTCAAGAAAATATAAAGAGTTTTAATAATATATGTTAATATCAAATCATTAATAGGAAAAAAAATTCACAAAAGATTAAAATAAGAAACTAATTAATAATTATTAGTGAGTGTTCTTATAAAATATTTAGTCTTCATGGTAATTTCACTCGAGGGTATTATTGGATTACAAAAAGGGAAAATTGCACTGAACCCCTTGAGGTTTGGACAACTTACACTTAGATGGAAAAGTTTTGTTATTATACACTAACACCCTTAAAACTTAAACTTGAATTTTAAAATGCCTAAAATGCCCCTAGTTATATTATTTTATACTTTTTTTTTTTACCTTTTAAACAAAAACTTTATAAACTTTAATAAAATAAAAAAATTAAATAAAAGATATGATTTATTAAATAAATAAATAGTTTTAAAAATTAAATAAATAAATAGTTTTAAAAAATTAAATAAATAAATATTTTTAAAAATTAAATAAATAAATAGTTTTAAGAAATCAAATAAATAAATATTTTAAATAAATAAATAAATGAAAAAATTGAAAACATTAATTTTTTTTTTAAGGATATTCATTAATAGGGACAAGAAAAACTCTAAATATCCAAACTTTTACGGTAAGGATGATGGTGAGAGAAAGTTCAAGGTTCTTAACACTAAATGAAGTGGTTGAAGAAGGCAAGAAGACTCCCAGTGTTGGGAACCTTGAAGCTTCTCTCACTATCATCCTTACCATAAAAGTTTGAATATTTAGAACTTTTTTTGTCCCTATTAATGGATATCCTTCAAAAAAAAATTAATGTTTTAAAGTTTTTTCATTTATTTATTTATTTTTTAAACCCTTTATTTATTTAATTTTTTAAAAACTATTTATTTATTTGATTTTTTAAAACTATTTATTTATTTAATTTTTTTAAAAGTATTTATTTATTTATTTATTTTAAACTATTTATTTATTTAATTTTTAAAACTATTTATTTATTTAATGAATCATATCTTTTATTTAATTTTTTTATTTTATTAAAGTTTATAAAGTTTTTGGTTAAAAGGTAAAAAAACATAAAGTATAAAATAATATAACTAGGGGCATTTTAGGTATTTTAAAGTCAAATTTAAGTTTTAGGGGTATTAGTGTATAATAACAAAACTTTTCCATTTAAGTGTAACTTGTCCAAACCTCAAGGGGTTCAGTGCAATTTGCCCTTACAAAAAATATACTAATTTGGGGAGATGCTGTTAACAATCCAGTAACTATCTTTTTGAGTGGTGCTATTGGCACACCCCCTACTGATCTATTTATGCCATATTTGTTTAAATTTTGATTTAATTAAATAAAGTTAAATGTTTTTGTTAATTTATTTTATTTATTTCCAAAACTACCCTTTTACTTATTTTTCAAACTTAATAAACCCCATCTCTAATATCTCCATTTATCTCAGATCTCTTTATCTAGTCTCGTCTTTCTCTCACCTTCCATGAACGATTTTTTTTTTCTTCTTATTTTTTTAGTGTTTTTTTTTTTTTTTTAAAACATCTCACAAGACAAAATACAAGCAAACAAAGAACAGAGCAACCCAAGACAAAACACACAGAGAGAAAAAAACGAAACAATCCACAAACAAAATGAAACAAGAAGCAAAGAGCAAGTCTTTGTGTTGGTTATCATCATTTCACTTTCAGATTCTAAAAGAGTAATGAGATTAAATAATAATAATATATCATCAATCTAATGCACCTCAAGTGTTTGATTTGTTGTTTAAATAGGATATGTACAAGTATTTTTAGAGTTTAAGAGTTATATATATATATATATATTTCAAGAAATGGTTTAAAAGAACCTGTTTACGTAAAAATTACATACTTAGTAAAATAAAAAGAATAAAAACATTAAAATATATATAATCAATAAAATAGAAAGAATAAAAATATTAAGAATATATATATTATAAGGTTTGGGGGGAATGGGGATGATAGCACCTATCCCCATCCCCATTTCCATAAATAAAAAGGAGTACTCTAAAGGAGTCTTTTGAAGATGCTCTTAGACCCAAAAACTTAAATACAAACAATGATATAAATCTGACATGCTAGACTAAAAGCAAGTCACGTGTGCTGTTAGTAATTTCCATTGGAACCCCTTCATGTGCTAGATTGACAGACTTGGCATGCGGATCAAACTCAAATACATATCAGATTGTCTCGTAATTGGGAAAACTCGAAATATATGTCTCGTAATTATTCCCATAAATTTTGCTTATTAACCGGCTTATAAAGTGTCCATTTTGCGACTTTCTGACCCCAAATTTTATTTATAGATAGATTGTAGTATTTGTAGTTTTTCCATTCAAAATTTTCTTTCAAAATCGCATTAAGCATTGAAATATGAGTCCAGGAAGATCTAGCCACGAGACCGACAATAGCACCTGTAGTTCTCGTGCTTAATAGTTACTCTGTTACTCTTACATTAACTCAACAACCTACACTTTTCTATGGTACTAGAACAGACCTCGGCAAGCAATTTACGACATAGATGAACTCTGATCAGTCTAAAAGAAAGTCTGTGCCATGGTCTGTCGATGATTCTTCAATCATATGTTAATAAATTATAGAACTTAGATATAAGATTATTTAGATTATTATCTCAATGTTTTATTCCCATTATTTTCGTGAAATAATACAAAGTTTTATATCTCAGCATTTAGAATCTTCCAAATCATTAGTTGGACAACCCAAATGATAGTGCCGAAAATTCTAAATTTAATTGAATATTAAAATTTACGTCTTAAAATTCAATCAATTCAATCGAATGCGATTTGATTAATTTGTCTAGCTCAAACGTGTTTTCAATCGACCTGGCCCCCACCCGTAACCATCCCTAATCGTCCCTATCTGATAATTTGTCTTTTTGTTTTATCTCATTCAACTTTTCACAAAGTTGACTCAGATATTTATGGGGAACCGAATACTATTAAATTTGGTGGACCGTTCTATTTGACTTGTGTAAAGTTGGAAAATGCTAGAGTCACTCGCTTTGAATAACAAATGTTCTTTTATTTTAACTTTATTACAAAACTGCCATTAATCAATACCCACTCTTTTTGTTTTAACTTTAAAAATGTTCACTTGAGGAGTGGCAACTGGAGCGAGTGCACCTAGCAATCCTCTCTAAAGTATATACATGTCCATATTATTATTATTATTGAATATTTGCACACTTTGAAAATTATATACACATCAAAATTTGAGTGATGCTATTGATAATCCATTAAATATCTTTCAACGTTTGATTTTAAAATTTCTAATTATATTGTAATTTTATCCTAATTAAAATTACTGAAAAGGATAAATAACTTCTAAATACTCTATAACTTAATTTCGGTCTATAAATGATTAGCTAATTGACACTGATATCCCCTAAACACTTCTAAAATATGCACTATGCACCCTATATTATTTTTTTTCTCCACTAAACCCCCTGAATTCTCATAAATTGAGTAGAGAATTCAGCAAATTTATGTTCGATCAAGCAAGCACCGAATAATCTCTACTCAGTCTTTCATTGAGCTAAGCCAACTTTTTAGCTTTTAATTTCATTTTTTTTTTTGAAAAAATAGTTAAATGAAGAAAAAAAATAAAAACTTTTTAATTTCAATATTCAATGAGAAAAGATAATTTTGTAATAAAATGATTTTTTTAATAAAAATTTGGTTTTTATGGTGGAGATTTTTCAATAAAGGTGTTTAAAAGGTAAAAAGGATAATTTTGGAAAGAAAAAAAAAAAAAAGAGTTTCTCTAGAATTTTTTTAAATTAAAATTTTTAGAATGAAGTCTATTTTGAAAAGAATTGTGAAAAAAAAAAAAAAAAACATTAGATTGTAAGGAGAAAATCTCTCCAAATTTGTAAGAACAACATTTGGGTACTAACTAACCAATAGGGTTTTGTCATGTGGCTCATTTATAAAAAATGCAAGAAGATAAATATAAAAAGTCAAGAGAAAAAAACTACGTGGCAATACCTTATTGGTGAGGTCAGTATCTTGAAGTACCTAAGCAACTTCCAATTTTTAATATTTAAAAAAATCCCATCGTAGTCCTCAAGTGAAATTACTCAATAGGTTAAATCAATTCTTAAAATTTAAAGATTAAAGTTGACCACCAAATTTAACTTCTTTTTTTTTTTTTTTTTTTGAAAGGACCCAAATTTAACTTAAAAACTCTTTAAAATAATTATTTATTAAAAACTATAAATATATAATCCATAAATAAAAATCAAATGCTCCAATTTTATGGTTGGTCCTGCTCTAGATATACACCAAACAACTCGGTGTTTGTTTTTTCTAACAAGTTTTGAGTTACAGAGTTTGATAAATGGAGTCTACTGTCCACTGTTGTTTGTGGGAAACGAAGGTAGGGGATTTCATCTGTAATTTTTTTTGTTTTTGTTTTTTTTGTTAAGGAGGAGGATTCGAATCTATAACATTGTGATGCAAATGTGATGTGAGGGATCTATCACCTAACTTGCCTAATGGTTGAACCGGCGGCTCTGTGGACCACTCATGTCTCTATCCATATAGTTTTCTTCTCAATTTGGTCACATGGAAACGCAATGTGATTTGATTGGAAGAAGAAATTAATAAAAGCCAATAGAATTTAGGGAAATTATTATTCTCCCCTCTTAAGTTTGTCATATTCTTCGGTCTCCTCCCTCTACTTTCAAAATTCTCCAATTTCCCCTCTCTAATGTATAAATACAACCAATCTCACATTCCCACCATATAAAAATAGGCATGAAAGGGGAAAAATTGAAGAATTTTGAAACTAGGGGGAGAGATTGGATAATACGGCAAACTATAGCGGGAAGAATGATAATTTCCCTAGAATTTAAATAGACTATAGAACACCTAGAGAAAATCGTATGTGGGATGGTCTCACCACGTAAATGGTGAGACCGTCCAATCACACTGCACCATATCATCAAGTTTTTAAACCTTTTTACATGATGAGACTGTCCCACGTAAGATCAGTTACATGAAGCAGAAGCAGAAAATATCAATTGGTCTACTTTTCTTTGTTTTTTTTTTTTTTTTTTTTTTTGAAGGAATACTTTTCTTTGTTGACCCGTGTAAACTAGTCTTCTTTGATCAAAACTCAAGTATTTACATCGTCTGCATTGTGTCCACGTTACATTTGATAGAATCTAGATCAAAAACAGAGGACCAAAAAAAAAAAAAAAAAAAAAAAAAACTCCACTCTGCAACAAAAGCTGATAATCAAAATGCTTTCTTTGAAGTTCTTCACGATCTTTGTGTTTCTACTCTCTCTTTCAAGCTCTCTGTTCACTTTCACCGGCGCAGCTGACCCAACATACGTTTCTCATGATTGCTCAGACAAAAACTTCACTAGAAACAGTACTTACCAATCCAACATGAATAATCTCTTCTCTTCTTTTCCTCCCAACGCCAGCCGCGGCAATGGATTCTACAAAGCCACCGCAGGGCAAGACCCCGACAGGGTCTATGGCCTCTTTCAATGCCGCGGGGACGTCGACACCACCACCTGCCAAGACTGTGTTGATTTTGCTTCCACAGACGCCACTAAACATTGTCCTGATCAAAAAGGAAATATAATATGGTACGATGAGTGCCTTCTACACTACTCAGATTCTTCTATCGTGTATACATCAGGCAATAATAACATTCCCCCGATGATGAACGAAACTGAAGTTACAGTAGAACCAAGCCGGTTTCAACAGCTCCTGTCGGAACTTATGAATGATGCAGCAACTCAGGCCGCTGCAGATCCCAAAAGGTTCGCGACCAGAAAGGGAAATTCCACAACCTCTCAACCACTGTACGGTCTTGTACAGTGCACGCAGGACCTGTCGACTAGTGATTGTTCTCAATGTCTTCAAGAATCTATTTCAACTATGCAGCCAGGAAGGATAGGAGGAAGGTCAAGGATTTCAAACTGTTATTGCCAGTATGAATCGTACCTTTTCTACAATGAAAACGTGACGGCATCCTTGCCGCCACCACCTCCATCCTCTCTAACAAGGCCGAAAGGTAAAATTCTACGCTTACAATAGTAACACAAACATCATTTAAGTACAATTTGATGGAAATTTGAAAGTAAATTTTATCTCTAAATTCAAATAAAACATACTGCTGTTCTTAATTTCAGGGAAAAGCAAAGTCTCCTCATCAATAATTATCGCCATCGTTGCTCCAATTACTGTCACTTCTGTGCTTTCCATCGCGGGCTACTGCTTCTTGACTAAGAGAGCAAGAAAGAAGTACAATACTGTACCGGAAGAAATTGGTAATTAAACTTGAAAGCTAATTTATTTTCTAGTCTAAAACAATCTTTTGTTTCGATTCTTTACACTTGAACGTCTCATATATCGATGCTTTCATTAGTCATCAAAAATGTCTCATTCTCTTATGCTGCTGTTGCCGAAATTGGCATTACAGATGTAGAGGCATTGCAATTAGATTTTGGGACAATCCAAGCAGCCACAAACGGATTCTCCACCGATAACAAGTTGGGTGAAGGTGGATTCGGTCAAGTTTACAAGGTATAAGTACAATTAGCAGTCTTCTTTATTGGTTCAAGCAAATTATTGATGCAAGAATTCAGAAAGTTTTTGAAAAGAAATGTTTCTAACGATTCGTTAATATATATGATCAGGGTGTACTTTCTAATGAACAAGAAATAGCAGTGAAGAGGCTATCAAGAAGCTCCGGGCAAGGTGTAGAAGAATTTAAGAATGAGATTGTATTGGTTGCAAAGCTTCAACACAGAAATCTGGTTAGGCTGTTGGGATTTTGCTTGGAGGGACAAGAAAAGATACTTGTTTACGAATATGTGCCCAACAAAAGCCTTGATTACTTCTTATTTGGTATGGCTCATCTAAATATATTCCTGTGAGCATTTGAATTCCATTTCTTAGTGTCAATTGAAAATTTGATTTTGGTGTGTATAGACCCTGAGAAGCAAGGACAATTGGATTGGTCTAGAAGATACAAAATAATTGGAGGAATTGCTCGGGGAATTCTTTATCTTCACGAGGACTCTCGGCTCAGAATTATTCATCGCGATCTCAAAGCTAGCAATGTTTTGTTAGATGGCAATATGAACCCAAAAATTTCAGATTTTGGCATGGCAAGGATATTTGGAGTTGATCAAACTCAAGCAAAAACAAAAAGAATTGTTGGAACATAGTAAGTTTTGATTAATATTACTCAATTTTTCATAATCTTGATTTATAATTTCATTTTTGCATCCTAACTATTGAATCATTGGTATGACCAGAAAAGGAATAAAGTTTATTATGACTATTTACTTATTTTTTCCTTAGTGGATATATGTCTCCGGAATATGCTATGCGTGGACAATTCTCTGTGAAATCCGATGTATACAGCTTTGGTGTTCTAGTTCTTGAGATTCTAACAGGCAAGAAGATCAGCAATTTCTCTCAAACAGATGGTGTTGATGACCTCTTGAGCTATGTAAGCTAGAATAACATACTGTGCAGACTTTTCCTACTGTGTCATCATCACAAGCAAATAAATAGTGAGGAGAAAGACAAGAGCTAGAATTGCAACTTTTTGATTTAACTTTATTGAATTATTGCAGGCTTGGAAACATTGGAGAGATGACACACCCATGCAATTGTTGGATTCAAATTTGACTGCTTCTTACTCAAGAAATGAAGTCATGAGATGCATCCATATGGGTTTACTATGTGTCCAGGAAGATCCAGCTTCAAGACCAACAATGGCAACCGTAGTTCTCATGCTTAATAGTTACTCTGTTACTTTGCCATTACCTAAAAAACCTCATGCACTTTTCCATGGTAACAGAACAGAGCTGAATATGCAAACTACAAGCAAGTACATGCAATGGTCTGTTGACGATGCTTCAATCACTGAAGTTTACCCTCGTTAAACAGTACAATATTGATAGGTGTGGTTACCATCGGATTATGTTTGCGATCACTACGGTGAAATATTGTTGTCTAGATTGTCATCTCAAACTTTTTTATAGGGTTGTTGTAATAAGTATTTTTCCACGCTCTATTTAGAACAGAGTGTTTTGGGGAAATAGTACCAATTTGGCATCGTGATATCAGTGTGATCACGTTATAGTTCACTAGTTTAATCAACTGAGCATAATATAATATATTTAATTCATTTAGAAACAGACATTCTGTAATCATTGTCCAATGTGTCTCGGTAAAAGTCAATCATTCAGTCTGACAATAACCAGGTTTGAGTTGCCGTGCACTGAATGATCAAACAGACATTCTATAATCACTGTTAATAGCAACACCCAGCTCAGCCCTTTTGAGGTGGTGTATGGTTTTCTTCCACGATGTCCACTCAACCTCGCCTTCCTGCCAGCAAAGGCCAAAGTTCATCGCATGGCGGAGGGATTTGCAACTCAGCTGCAGGACATCCACGAATGAACCCACCAGAATTTGCTGGAATCCACTGCTAAGTATAAGCTGGCTGCAGACCAGAAGCAACGTAAGGTCGACTTTAGTGTGGGGGATTTCGTTTTGGCGGTGTTAACGAAGGATCGCTTCTCCGTGGAGGAATACAACAAGCTTTCAACAAGGAAGATCGGGCCAGTCGAGATTGTCAAGAAGATCAACTCCAATGCTTACCGTCTCAAGCTACCTAGCCATATCCGAATGGCTGATGTGTTCAATGCCAAACATTTGGTTCCTTTTCAGGGAGATTCGTCATCTGATGATGAGGACGGGCTGAATTCGAGGACGAATTCTCTTCAACTTGGGGAGGATGATGCGGATTGGATTGCGGACTCATATTTGGGACGCTTAGTGCACTCAAAACAAGTCTAACTGGATAAGCTCATAAACTTCTTGCACAACAAGTTTCATTGTTTCGTGTTTATTTAGGAGTTGTTTTCTTTATTAGAGAGGTTTTCTTTTCAGTTGTCGTTTAACTAAATTAGGGTTTTAGCAGGTCTTGATTCCTTGTGGAATTCAACTTATTGCTTTTCTATTTAAAGTCGTTTGTTCCAGGTTTGAGTTCAGTTTTTGATGAATAATATTTCTTGAGTTTTACTCGGTTTATCCTTCCTTTTTTCCTGGTATTCAATAGAATCAACAGGCATTAGGAACACAGGTTGTTCATATCCATGAGATTGTTTTTCTCAAAGCTTCCGTCTGCATAACGCTGTCACCACCCCCACCAGCACTTACACTGTCTCCTCCATCCCCTGTAACAAGACCGAAAGGTAATGAAGGTCAAAGAACTTACATGACAGAATTTCTCCTAGGCTCAATGAAACGTACTGCTGTTCTAATTGCAGGGAAGAGCAGAATTTCTTCATCGATAATTATCGCCATCGTTGCTCCAATTACTGCCTCCGCGGTGCTTTTAGTGGCAGGCTACTGCTTCCTGACTAGACAAGCAAAAAGAAAGAAGAACAGTTCTGTACGGGATGAAATTGGTAAATTGGAAAACTAATTTGTTATATCAAGTCTGAACAATCTTAGCTTTAATTTACTCCTAAACTTATGATGTTGTTTTAATGTTTTTCAATACGGTAATTTAACGTTTGGTTGTGTAGCTAGCTGCTGGAAATGACATTACAACTCTAGAGTCATTGTAATATGATTTTGGGACAATCCAAGCAGCCACAAATGGATTTTCAACTGACAACAAGTTGGGTGAAGGTGGATTTGGAGAGGTTTACAAGGTATGATATTATAGACAGAATCATTATAAACATTTCAAAAAAATTATCGATGCAAGAATTTAGAAGGTTACAGAAAATTAATATTCCAATGATTCGTTAATAAATATATATGATCAGGGTGTACTTTCTAGTTGACAAGAAATAGCTGTGAAGAGGCTATCAAGCAGCTCTGAACAAGGTACGGAAGAATTTAAGAATGAGGTTGTATTGGTTGCGAAGCTTCAACATAGAAATCTGGTTAGGCTGTTGGGATTTTGCTTGGAGGGACAAGAAAAGATACTTGTTTACGAATTTGTGACCAACAAAAGTCTTGTCTACTTCTTATTTGGTATGTGGCTCATCTAAATATTTTCCTGTGAGCATTTTTGAATTCAATTCCTTAATTTCATTTGAATTTTTGATTTTGGTATGTATATAGACCCTGAAAAGCAAAGACAATTGGATTGGTCTAGAAGATTCAATATAATTGGAGGAATAGCTTAGGGAATTCTTCATCTTCATGAGGACTCTCGGCTCAGAATTATTCATTGTGATCTCAAAGCTAGCAATGTTTCATTAGATGGCGAGATGAACCCGAAATTTTTTGATTTCGGCATGGCTAGGATCTTTAGAGGTGATCAAAGTCAAGCAAATACAAACAGAATAGTGGGGACATAGTAGGTTTTGATCAATGATACTCAGTTTTGCATAATTTGGATTTATAAATTCTTTTTTGCATCCAAGCTGTTGTATCATTGGTAAGACAAGAAAATTGCATTCTGTCTCTAAGCTTTCTTCACTAATGCGAACCAGTTGTGTTAATGAAGTTTCCATTCTGTACTAACTAAAAAAATTTCCTTATTGCTCCCTAGCGGATACATGCTCCGGAATATGTTATGCATGGACAGTTCTAAGTGAAATCCGATGTGTTTAGTTTTGGTGTTCTAGTTCTTGAGATTATAACAGACAAAAATGTTGGGGATAATCCTCTATTATAAACCCGATGAACGCGGAATCGCCGTGCATAATATATGCCCATAACTCATAGCAAATAATAATGTCAATAAGCAGAAAAATAAATGAGAGAGAATAAAACAATCACAACACAAGATATACGTGGAAAACCCAAAACGGGTAAAAAACCACGGGCCGTCAGGACGACAGAGAAAGTTCCACTATATGATAAATTGTTACAACCATATATTCCAGGATTCTCTCTCACACCTAACCCAAACTCCACTTAGAAGATCCTCACCAAGAACCCCACAATATCCCCTAGGTCTCCCCTAAATATCACCCACGGATCTCCTAACTAGATCCACCGATATTCCCTTGGATCCCTCCTCAGATATTCCCATGGGTCTCCCCGGATCTCACTCACACTCTCTCTGATGTTACATGGTGTTCTTTTTGCTCCACAGCCTTAAATCTAATAACATAAATATTAGGACTATTTATACTAGTTACAGGGGGTTTAAGATAAAATGAAATCCTACTCCTAAACGTACTAGACTTACTTGTTCCACATAAATACTATTTCCTTTTATGACAAGTCTTCTTGTAGGGAGTAAATCTTTTTCCTTCAAGCACAAGAACTTCCAGAAGAATACATTTTCCTATTCTGCGCAATATTCCCGATTTCAGCAATACATCGTCTCCGTCGTATAGGTTACGGTGTGCACCCCTGATCGGTCCAAACTCACACGGTAAGACTCTCGCAAGTGTACGAGGTCGGGGTGTAATATAATGACCGAGTAGGGATCGTTCCCACGAGGACTAAGGATTGATTACCGGTTTTTATCGGCTTATATACTATTTGGACAATTTAAAAAGAGAGTTTTTCTACTTCTAACAATATAAAGATTAATTCTAAAGCAAATAAAACACTAACCACAACTAAAGTGAATGTGATGATATGAGAAAAGTGTGCTAGAACATGAATCCACCTAACCCTTCCATTTAACTCCTGACTCACTTAATCCCTCATGTGTGCAAGTATAGATTATAGGTTCGTATTCCCTTAAATCAATCTCTAATCTCTCTCGATGTCTTAGAGATTGTATCCAAACATACATGATACGGATGAACTCATTAAGAATGATGGAACATGATAACTCTTATTTTTACACGTTGTGTAGCCCCCTTACTTTTATCTTTTATGCTTGTTTCCCGGGTAAAACCGGGTATTTAACGGCTTAAATAAGTGTTTCAGGATTTCTTCCAGCTGAGGGGCGTTTTTGCATAAAAGTGGAACTATTGGGGCAAAAGTGTAATTTTAAAAACTTAGAATTCTGCGCCCTATTTTGCGTTTAGGGGCCGCAGAATTCTTGGCAGAGCTTCACTTTTTTGCAGTTTTGCGCCCTAGGTCGCAGAATGGGGCGCATAAAGCACGGGTTAGGTTTGGCGAAAGCTTCCTGCAGAAGGCTCAACTTGCGGGGCATATATCTCCCTCCTCCGAACGAATTGGATTTCGTTCTACATATGGTTGGAAAGATCCAGAAGTCTTCTTTCCAACGGTTCTTCAAGATCACGATTCCGATATTTGTGGAGGAAGTTATGCCCGTTTCCGTAACGGTGCGCGCTGCTGGAAACCCATCCGCGAGAGGCCCAATTTTCAGTTCCTTGGGCCCCCAAATTTCGGCAAACCAGGATCTTGTCTCTGACCATTGCCTTGGTTGAGAGAGGGGAGGTAATGATGAGGAATTCTTGGTGGGCCCTCTTCAATTATGAAGCATGATGGTGTTGGTTGTCATTGGGAGAAGGGAAAAAAGACTTTGGATACCCATTCTTCTTCTTTCCAGCAAGGAGGACGACCACACACAACCCTCTCTGCAAATCCGAACTTCTCCTCTCTCTCTCTTCTGCCCCAAACAGATCTTCTTCCATCTTCTCCACCAAATAAGGAGAGATCCAAGCTCCCATGGAGGTTCTTCCTCCATGGGAGCTCACCATACACCTCCACCACCATTTTTACACTACATCCACCCATCTAGGAGTAGATTACAAGAAGAATGGAGTGGTCTTTGGACCAAAAACGAGCTAGGAAATCAAGGAGAGCTTGGAGGAGTTGTCTTCAAGGGTTGTCTCCTTTACACTCATTTCTTTTTGTATTTCTTGTTTTCCTAGATGTAATCACCAATTTGGGAATTTTGTAAACCTACACTTATTGCAATATATGTATGATTGTTCTTAATTTTCTTTGAGTTTTGTTCTACTCTTTGCTTATTCATGATTAAATCTCTTGTTGTGATATTCATGTGTGTGATGGGTCTAAATTAATGTGTCCATGAATGGGATTAGGAGTAGTGTAATTTAATTTAGGAGTAGAGTAATTTAGCATCCCATAATTGTTGATTGATTGATGGATGATCCAAAATACCATGTTTAGAATGATTTGAGTGTTGAGGATTAGCTCTAAAGAGTGGGAGAAGTTTGATTGATGCATGTACTTGCTAAATTAGACTTTGGTTCAATATTCTTGTACTTAATGGGTCTTTGTTTTCAAAGGCACAATTGCTCACCCATGGTTTGGGTTGGGTGATGGATTGATTTAGGGATAATTCCCAAATCAAAAGAATGAACCCCTAGCTTAAATTGAATGGTCTTAATGAATAACAATCAACTTGTTGCATGTAGTTGTTTGGTAAGCTTGTTTCCATTTTTAGCCATCCTAGGGAGATTGATAAAACCGAATTCATATCTAGAGTAAAGACAAACTGAATTCCTCTTATGCTCGTGTAATTATAGGGGTATTTCATTGCTTAATGCTTTCACTCGGTTGGCCACCTTGTGGATGATATTTAGGCTGTGTGTTATATATTGCGTGGTTCACATTAACATGTCCAGCGTGGTATCCTCTACATTTGACCAGTAAGTTGAGAGATCACTAGGCTGGCGTGTAGAGCTCGTGTGTGTGTCCCACAGTCCTTAATGAATCCAAGCATTTATGCATGGTTGTAATCTCTAAAACATCGAGAGAGATTAGAGATTAATTAAGGGGACACGAGCATATAACATACGTGTTGTATGGGTATCTCGTATTCTTAATGCTTTCACTTGGTTGCCATCCCGTATTTGGTTAGCCATTGTGAATGAATTATTGGCTGTAGTATGGCCCACGCGGTTGCGCATTACATGCCCAACGAAATAACCACTGTATATGACCAGACAGTTGAGAGATCACTAGGCTGGCATACAGAGCTTGTGTAGGTGTCCCAATGTACTTAATGAATCCATGCATTGTGTGGATGCGATTTCTAAGACTCGAGAGAGATTAGAGATTAATTAAGGGGATACGAGCCTATGATATACTTGCATATTTGAGGGACTAAGTGAGTCTAGAGCTTAATTAGGAGGATTGTTACGGTTGAATCATTTCTCTAGTGTAACCACATTTCATGCCATCTCTCCATTCCATCCTATCCATGTATATATTATGGTAGTTAGTTTATTTATTTATATTATTACTTACTTTTCCGCACCCGCAACACACGAGTTCTCTCGGAGTGTTGCAATAATAGCTAGAACCGGTGACGGTCGGCGAATCCCACCTCCCTGCGGAACGATACCCTCACTTGCCGCTGTGCTAGTCCCTGTGACTCGCGCGCTAGCGAGGTCGAACTTAAATGTTCATCTTTTGACCGACACCGCAACGACGTGTCGTCAAAGAGTTGTTTGGTAAGCTTGTTTCCATTTTTAGCCATCCTAGGGAGATGGATAAAACCAAATCCGTATCTAGAGTAAAGACAAACTGAATTCCTCTTATGCTCGTGTAGTTATAGAGGTATTTCATTGCTTAATGCTTTCACTCGGTTGGCCACCTTGTGGATGATATTTAGGCTGTGTGTTATATATTGCGTGGTTCACATTAACATGTCCAGCGTGATATCCTCTACATTTGACCAGTAAGTTGAGAGATCACTAGGCTGGCGTGTAGAGCTCGTGTGTGTGTCCCACGGTCCTTAATGAATCCAAGCATTTATGCATGGATGTAATCTCTAAAACATCGAGAGAGATTAGAGATTAATTAAGGGGACACGATCATATAACATACGTGTTGTATGGGTATCTCGTATTCTTAATGCTTTTACTTGGTTGCCATCCCGTATTTGGTTAGCCATTGTGAATGAATTATTGGCTGTAGTATGGCCCACGCGGTTGCGCATTACATGCCCAACGAAATAACCACTGTATATGACCAGACAGTTGAGAGATCACTAGGCTGGCATACATTGCTCATGTGTGTGTCCCAAAGTACTTAATGAATCCATGCATTGTGTGGATGTGATTTCTAAGACTCGAGAGAGATTAGAGATCAATTAAGGGGACATGAGCCTATGATATACTTGCACATTGAGGGACTAAGTGAGTCTAGAACTTAATTAGGAGGATTGTTACGGTTGAATCATTTCTCTAGTGTAACCACATTTCATGCCATCTCTCCATTCCATCCTATCCATGTATATATTATGGTAGTTAGTTTATTTATTTATATTATTACTTACTTTTCCGTAAACGCAACACACGAGTTCTCTCGGAGTGTTGTAATAATAGCTAGAACCGGTGACGGTCGGCAAATCCCACCTCCCTGCGGAACGATACCCTCACTTGCCGCTGTGCTAGTCCTTGTGACTCGCGCGTTAGCGAGGTCGAACTTAAATGTTCAAACTTTTGACCGACACCGCAACGACGTGTCGTCAGAACACATACATGAACCCTATATGCTAGCCTAGTGTATCTCTCACTTTCTAGTCATATATAGTGAATGTTTTGTTTATCAAGTGATCATTCAACAAGATGGCCAATCAAGACAAAAGCATTAAGCATACAAAACATTCATATAACTACACAAACACTTGTAGAGAAACTAAGGAATCATTAACAATAGATTAAGGGTTTGGTTTCATCATTGTTCTAGCACAAGAGTATTTAGCTCATATTACACATAGAAACCATACAAAGTCTCCAATAAACACAGATCATAACAATTACAAGAAGATAAAAGGTAGAGTTTAAGAGATAAACTAAGATGATGATCTCCTTCTTGCAATGCTTGATCTCCAATGGCTTCTTTCTCCAAGAATCACTCCTCCAAGCTCCAAGGTTGATGAAGAACCACCAAAACAGAGAGAAAAGAGAAGAGTTTCTGCAGAGAGGCGTGTGAGTGGTCGTGTGGTCTGCTGGAAAGAAAAGAATGGGTCTTCAAAGTCTTCCTCCTCTTCTCCCCATGACAACCAACTCCATGCTTCTTAAATGAAGAGGGCCCACCAAGATTTCCTCATCATTACCTCCCTTCTCTCAGCCAAGGCAATGGTCAGAGACAAGATCTCTGGTTGGCCGAAATTTGGGGGCCCAAGGATCTGAAATTGGCAACTGAAGTTGACAGCATCGGGCGAAATTTGCGCCCTGTTATGCGCCCTGTTCTGCGTCCAAGGGCGCAGAACTACAAAAATATGAAATTCTGATAAGAAAAATGCGCCCTTATCTGCTCCCTTTTATGCGGCCAAGGGCGCAGAAATATGAAATTGTGATCCTCTGCCAAGAAATCGGCGCCCTGTTCTGCGGCCCCTAAACGCAAAACCACAAGGGCGCAGAACTACTTTCTGAAATTGCACATTTGCCCCAGAATTCCTGCATCTTTGCACAAAAGCCCCTCTTCTGGAAGGAAACCTGAAATGCTTATTAAATCCGTTAAAAACACGGATTTACCTGGGATTTGAGCATAAAAGATACAAATAAGGGGGCTACACTTCGTGTAGGAATAAGAGCTATCAACCCCGCTTCCAACACCACGAAAAAACTATTCTGCTCATGACCGCTCCATGTGCCGCTGCCTAGGCACTTGCCTATGCCGCGGTCCTGCGCAGCGGTACCTACCAGATTACGCTTCTTCAATTCTTCTTCAATCTTCAATCTCCCTTAAAACACCACCATTCAACTTCCAAACGTATTCCACGTCTCCAGGAAGCTCTACATCAGTTGAGTCTTTGTTTTGTTCACATTTAATTCATTTGAGAATACGAGCCAAACCTAACAAAAAAGAACAGCAATTTCTATCAAACAGACAGCGCTGCGGATCTGTTGAGCTATGTAAGCAAAAATAAGAAACTTTATATACTTTTCCTACTTTATTAGCTAATATTGTCACATACTTGCAACTTTTTGATTATATAACATGCTGTGATTTTGCAGGCTTGGAAACATTGGAGAGATGGAACACCAACGGAAGTGTTGGATTCAAATTTGACAGATTCTTACTCAAGAAATGAAGTCATGAGATGCATCCATGTGGGTTTGCCATGTGTCTAGGATCCAACTGCGAGACCAATAATGGCAACCGTAGTTCTCATGCTTAATAGTTACTCTTAGGGGTGGGCATGGGTTGGTTTGGGTTGGGTGTGACTATACCCAAACCAAACTATTATAAAATCGGTTTTTATTTTACAACCCAAACCAAACCATTTATAAGATAAAACCAAACCAATCCAAACCAATAAAAATCGGTTTGGTTCGGTTTGGTTTAACGGTTTACGAAAATAATTACATTATTTTTTATTTGAATAAATTTAATAATATCAAATTATCAATATAAGTAGTTAAACCAATTATCAATAACATAAATAATAATACTAAACTATAATATTAAATTTAACTCAAGTGCAGAACGATAATTGTTTAAAAAGAAATATAAAAAATCAAGTGTAGAACTCCTAAAACTTATAAAATAAAACTAAATTGTTTATGCTTCTAAATTAATAATATATATCACTGTCGAGTGTCGAAGCAACTACTTTGAAGTTTCGAAGTTTACTTCTTGTTGCATTGGGTTAACTTTAGTTTTTATTTGTT
Source organism: Acer campestre (assembly GCA_954870605.1). Classification (NCBI taxonomy): domain Eukaryota; kingdom Viridiplantae; phylum Streptophyta; class Magnoliopsida; order Sapindales; family Sapindaceae; genus Acer; species Acer campestre. Next base: position 4,073,073 of record OX940809.1, read on the forward strand.
TTCTCTGATAATTTAATTAATAATATATATATATTTTTATATTTAAGTAATGGTTTGGGTTGGGTTATACGGTTTGATAAAACGTAACCCATAAACCAACCCAAACCAATTGGGTTGCTCAAAAACAACCCAATCGGTTTATTTTATTTAACGAAACCAAACCAACCCGCTTAAATTGGTTTGGTTTGGACGGTTTGATCGGCTTGACGGTTTGGGTGCCCACCCCTAGTTACTCTGTTACTCTTCCATTACCTCAACGACCTGAATTTTTCTTCGGTACTGGAGCAGAGTTCATCACACAAATTACAAAAGGGACGGACTCTGATTCGTCTAAAAGCAAGTCCGTACCATGTTCTGTCAATGATGCTTCAATCACTGAAGTACAACCTCACTAAACATTAACGATGTGTATCTTTCATAAGTTTAAGATCTTGCATAAAAACTTGTCCTGATTATTATCCAAGGTTTTTGCTTGAATAATTGTCCTAAGTCTTAATTTCAAAAACAGAGTGTTATCAGGAAAGTGTACTTCAGAACAGGGATGGAGCCACGTTATGAGTAGGAATTTTTCAAAATTTTCCCCTAACTTATAGAATTTAATGTTTTTATTCTAATCCTTTTATAAATTACACAGTTAATAATTTTCTCTTAATCATGTAGAGAATATACTTGATCCTAAATATACTATTAGAATAGATTTTGGATATTAAAAAAATATTAGTAGTATAGTTTAAATTTCAATTTGTTTTCTAACTCTTAAACAATATTATTGAATCTTTAATTAATAGCTAAAAAATTTAGTCTATATTATTTTTAGAGTAATGATAGATATCCCCAACTAGTTGTGTGTCGATTGACAAAAGGATATATACATATTAATTTTTATTTCACTCATCATATTTATATGAATTAAATTGTCTAAGTTACAAGTTGAGATATGAGTTGAAATATCTAGCATTTTTCTTATTTTTATTATGTTTTCATCATATTCAAGGATCATTTTAAATGGACAATATGAGGTAGGTCTGGTGGTATATCTCTCACACTTACGCTATAAGTTTGTGGGTTTGAGACCTCCCCCACTCCCAAAAAAACACCGAATTTATGTAATATTAAAAAAGAAAAAAAGAAAAAAAAGATCATTTTAAATGTTTTCCTAAATGCACAAATTAAGATAATTTATCTCAATAAAAAATTATTATTCATTTAATGTTTTAAAATATAAACACAACAATATTTTTTAATTAATGTTTTATTTAGTACAACTTCTAAGATATATGTTGATTTAACCCATTATTTCACGGTGCTCCTCTTGAAACATAATCCTGGCTCCGTCTCTTCTTCAGAATTAGTGAGATTACTTGTCAACATTATTTTTCAGCTAGTTCCTCATTTTCAGTTGTGTCTCCATCAATCTTGTTTTTATCTCAGTTTCCTCTCAATTATAATAATCAATGCAGAAAAATTAAAGTCGTTTGGATTTTATAAGAATGGAAAAGTCCAAGTCTCCGGGCCCTGTAGCAAATTGATGTTTGAATTTTCTCCACTCATTATTTTTTTCTCTCGTATTGCCTACACCAAGAATTGATAACAGTCTAAAGTCTAAACCCCACCTAAACGAAAAGAAAGGGAGAGAATTAATGGTTGATTATATATCTGTCACTTCTAGAAATCAGAGGATTTTGTGAAAAATATAGCACAGTTTAAATTTGTTTCTATAGCTGTTATCCTCATTTCTATCATCACTGTTCAATCAGGAGAACGAGAAGTTTCAGACAGCAATATGTGTCTGCAGTGATGAAACTTCAATGACTAGAAAAAATTTGTTAGAAGGGCTTGGATAACACTCCACAAATGATCCTGCTAGAATGGTTTTCGTGGTAAAGGAATATAACAGGAGACATACAAAACTTTACATATAACTGGAAAGGTTTCCTTGCAACTGCATTATAATTTTTAAGCAGAGATATCTAAACAGTTCATTGCGTAATTAATGACGATTGCCCACAAACGTTTTTGATATTTTAGACCAACTCAACTACATTCATCAAAATTAGATGGAAATGCGATGTTGGAATTTTGCTCTGCATAGGCCTACTGATAGAAAACAAACTTAAATGCACCAATAGGGATGGGTGTTTCCCCATGGGGCCCCATCAACCACGACCCCCCATGGGATTTTGGAGGAAAATTTTGCCCCTAAATGGATTTTGGAGGTGGGGGTGGGGGTGGGGGCAAAGTTTGCCCCCAAACATATTTTGGGGGAGGTGGTGGGGGTACTTCCCCCCAAACCTAAAACCCCATTGGGCCCCCAAAATAATATGTATATATTATTTTTATTTTTATTTTTATTTTTATTTATATATAAAAAGTTTAACAATTAAAAAAAAATATAAATTATAATATTAAATTATTAAAATTAACATGACTTGCATTGTATTTTGGATTTTGTATTGTATTTTTATTATGTTTTTATTACTTTTCGGATTAAAAATTTAAAATTTAGAATTGAAAAGGAAATGAAACGGGAGAAATGAGTTTTGGGGTGGGGGAACCTCCCCCCAAAACGTCCCCCCCCCCCCCCCCCCATTGGTCCCCCCAAATGAATTTTGGGAGAGGTGGTGGGGGGAGGTTTGAGGAATGGGGGTGGGGTGGGTGTGGGGGTACCCTCCCCCGCCCCATTGGGCCCCCACGCCCATCCCTAGCACCAGGGAAAACAAACAAAAGAAGAAAGAAGGATAACATGAAAAATATATGTTCTTATAGGAGAAACTATACATACCCAAGGAAACAATTAATCAACAAGATGAATGAACTAGACAATAATAACAAGCAATGTTTTGAGACAATATTCTCAAGGAATGGTACAGTTTAACCATTTTCTTATATAATTTCAGGGGTCATTGCTAGTGTGGAACCCTAAGAAAAATAAGATCAAAGATTTTTGAAGATTCCAACTTACATATGTTAGAAGCTCCTCTGTCTTCTCTTCATAACAAAACAACTGTTTTTTCGACCACCAATAATTTTGAAGACTAGCACATCAAAACTAAAAACATCATAAGAACTGCCCATGTTTAAGATACTAGGAGCCATATACCCACTGACAATGTTCATGTTAGAGTTAACAATTAATCTCCTGCTCACTTCCTCATCAACCGAGATTACACAGCTACACAGCTGCAATAAATCATTCATCAGAAGCAGGTCTTTGTCATGATGATCTGGCGTGATCATCATGATCAATCATCCTCAGCTGATCAGTTCGTTTTGGCGGGAAGAAGAATTTCTGATTTGTAACAAACTGTAACAGAATGTCCAGGTGGCAATCTGATAACAAACTCTAACAAACTCTATTTGCAAAGAGTCTGTGTGATCACACACACATCTTGCGTGCCTGTATAAATATGAGCATTTGCTCATTCTGATTAATCAATGAAAAAGAAATCAATTCAACTCACGCAAGTTTTCTCTGAAGCTTCAATGTCTTCTCTTCCTCTTCTTCTTTCTTACTCTGTTCTTCAAATTCAGTTTTTAGCTTAGGCATTTCATCAAACACTTTACTTTTACATGGTATCAGAGCCTTTCTAGGACTAATCGTCCATGGCTCCCCTTTCCAGTACTTCCGCAGAGTGTGTTGATGACTCCTCATCAGTCTCCAAAGCTGGTGATTTCTCCTCTTTGGCGAAATCGATGCATTTCAACATACAAGTAAAACTGGACAACAACAATTACATACAGTGGAAAGCACAGGTATTTCCAGTCATCAAAGCTTTTCAATTAGAAGATTATGTCTTAAATGATAAGCCTATACCACCTAAACATGTAGTAGTTAATTCAACAAATGGAGGAGATTGTCAACAAGTTTTGAATAAAGATTATGTCACCTGGATTAGATCTGATCAACTGTTGTTGAGCTGGTTGTTCTCAACAATTGGTCAAAGTGTCATAGGTCAGGTTACTGATTGCATAAGTGCTAGAGAAGTATGGAGTACTCTTCAACAATTATTTTCACAACAATCACTAGCAAAGGTTCTTCAATTAAAACATCAATTGCAGAACATGAAGAAAAATAATAGCTCAATAGCAGAGTTTGTGCTTAAGGTCAAGAATGTTGGTGATAGTTTAAAGGCTGCAGGTCAAGTTGTTAGTGACAATGATCTCATTTTGAGTATGTTACATGGAGTAGGAAGAGACTATGATTCAGTTGTCTCTGTTGTTACTTCTCAGAGGAACAATATAACATCACAGGAAGTGCAATATTTGTTGCTTAATCATGAGCAACGAATTGCTGAATTCAATACTGACTCAACTCTTGATATTACAACTGTGAGTGCAAACTTTGCTTCTGGAAACCATAGTGATAACAGGAATCAACGAGGTTTTGGCAACAACTACAACAATGGAGGAAGATCAGGTGGATACAGAGGCAGAAATCGTGGAAGAGGTGGAAGATGGAATAACAACAGGCCAATCTGTCAAGTATGTGGCAAAACAGGCCATGTTGCTATGAATTGTTATCATCGGTTTGATAGGAATTTTCAGAGCAACTTTCAGAACAACAATCGAAATCAAAACACTCAGTTCAATTCTCAGTTCAACGACAATCATATGCAGTTCAATGGCAATAATACAGCAGCCTTGACAAATGCTCCACATCAAGCCAACTTCCATCAATCAACTGCCTATTATGCTACACCAGAATCGGTTTGTGATCCAGCTAGACCTGGCGCGGTTCCGGTTCTAACCGGAGGAACCGGCCGGAACCGGAACCGGGAAAACCGGAACCGGAACCGGTCTAAACCGGTTCCGGTTCCGGTTCCGGTTTTACCGGAACCGGCCGGTTCCGAACCGGGACCCGGTTCCGGTTCTGAACCGGCCGGTTCCTTTTTTTTTTTTTTTTTTTTTTTTTTTTTTTTTTTAAATTTTTTTAAAATTACCGTTGGAGCCCAACGGTCGGCTGACGTCAGCCGACCGTTGCCCCCAACGGTCTGCTGACGTCAGCAGGCCGTTGGGCCTCCAACGGCTGATTTTTTTTTTTTTTTTTTTTTTTTTTTTTCTTTTTCTTTTTCTTTTTTGTTTATTATAAATACCCCCCCCCCCCCCCCCCCCCTTTCATTTTTCCTCACAATTATTTCCTCTCAATTCTCTCTAATTCTAATTTCTCTCTCAATTCTCCAACTCTCCAACTCTCCAACTCTCCAAGTTTCCAAATATTTAATATTGGCAATTACTCAATTAGTAAGTTTTTAATATTTATTTCATTTGCAATATATTTTATTTCCAATTTATTTTATTTCCGATATATTTTATTTGTAATTAATTTTATTTTCAATTTATTTTATTGCTAATTCTAAATTTCTAATTTCTCTTTCTATTCTCCAACTCTCCAAGTTTCCAAATATTTAATATTGTCAATTACTAAGTTTTTAATATTTACTTCATTTGCAATATATTTTATTTCCAATTTATTTTATTTCCGATATATTTTATTTGCAATTAATTTTATTTCCAATTAATTTTACTTCAAATTCTAAATTTCTAATTTCTCTCTCTATTCTCCAATTTATTTTATTTGCAATTAATTTTATTTCCAATTTATTTTACAATTCAATTTTTAAATGGCAAGTGGAAGTGGAAGGGGTCACGGCCGTGATGGTCCTAGGCGTTCAATTTCGATGAGAGGTAAGGGTCCTATGATCGATAATCTCGGTCGTGACGACACCGCCTATCACGAGTATTTGCAACGCCGGGCCTATGCTGAAGACCTAGGTCTAAACTCTCCTACTCCCCCTCTAATAATTTCAGAACCCAATCCCGATGACACCCCCCCCGGCCCCAATTTGACAAGCCAGTCAGATAATATGCCTTATATTGATACACCTACAGATTTTAGATTTGATCCACAGGAACCAGGAGAGCAGGAAGATGATCTGATACAGAGGCAGCAAAGCAAATCTGATCTCTTCGTAAAACATTTTAAGAAAATTAGGCAAGAAGATGGGAGCATTACAGTGGCTTGCAATTACTGCAACAAAGTATATAAGTGGCATAAATCTGGAGGACATGGCAGTTATCGGAAGCATCTTTTAACTAAACATCCAGAAGCAGAGACTAGATCGAGGTCACAAACACAAATTCCCAGGTACGCTACTCCTAACCAACAATTATTTCGTTATACTGATGAGCAAAATAGAGAAGAATTAGCAAAAATGGTAGCAGTAGAACACCTATCATTTAGTTTTGGTGAAAGGGTTGGTTTTGTTAATTATTGTCGAAGAGCATTAAACCCTGCTGCATGCCGTGTTCCTAGAACCACGCTCACAGCAACACTTGAAAAGATTTACAACAAAGAAAAAACTAAGTTAGTAAAATTTTTTGATAAACATATCGGTCGTGTTTCCGTATGTGCCGACATATGGACTGACCATTGGAAATCTCATTCATACTTGGGTGTCACTTGCCATTTTATGGATGATACATGGACTATTCAAAAAAGAATTCTTGCATTTAGAGTTTTTGATGATGCACACACTGCTCATAATATTTTTAGACAGCTTAGAGTTATTTTTGCAGAGTATAATATTGAAAGCAAAATTTTTGCAATTGGTTTTGATAATGCTTCTGCCAATACTGCTGCTATTCCATCTTTACTTGAATTATGCAAACCTTATCTGGGTGGTACATTTTTTCATCAAAGATGTGCATGCCATGTTTTAAATTTATGTGTTCAAAAAGGATTAGAAACTCTTGAACATTTTATTTTACCTATTAAAAAAGCTCTAATGTATTTGTGGAAACATTCTTCTACAATGAATGAATGGGTAAAATATTGTAAACAAAATGGTAGACGTGTCGTTAGATTTCCTCGTGATGTTCCAACACGTTGGAATTCTACTTATAAATTGCTTGCTCAAAGTTATGCATATAGGGATTTATTAGTTTCTTTTATTCAATTTCATGTTACCCACATTCAACTTTATCAATCACATCGGGATGCTTGTTACAACGTTTTCAATTTGTTATCCATCTTTAATAATGCTACACAAAATTTATCTGGTGTTTATTATCCTACAACTCATTTATTTATTTTTGAAAGTATTAATATTGCTGGTGCATTTCGTCATTGTGAATCCGACATATCAATAGGGGAAGCCGTTCATGCTATGAAGAAAAAATGGTTGGATTATTATACGGAGATTCCAAATATTTATTTGATTGCCATGATTTTTGATCCACGTTGTAAATTAGAGAGTGTGTCTTATTATCTAAATGGTTATTATGGGGTCGAAGGTTTAAAAATGGAATATGATATTGATGCATGTTGTGCTAGAGTTAAGAAATTATTGTATGATTTATATGATGAATATCTTATAGTTTATGGATCGTCACTAAACTTAAATGTTACACATACACAAACTACATCTCAGGCCCCAAAATCCTCCTCCTCCGGATTTATAGGGTTAGGGTATAGTATGTTATCCAAAAAATCCAAAAAACCTAGATGTGTTTCTTCATCAAACACCGATAAGTATTCCGAGCTGGAATCTTATCTAAATACTTCTTATGAGTTTGTAGACGATGGGTCAGGGAAAACATTTGAAATCTTACAATATTGGAAAGAGAACGCAGTGTACTATCCAATCATGGCTATGATAGCCAAAAATATTTTTTCAACACCAGTTTCTACAGTGGCAGTGGAACAAGAGTTCAGCGCTGGAGGAAATATTCTAGATGAACAGCGTTCTTGCTTAACTCCAAAATCACTACAAATGCAAGTTTGTATAGATGATTGGACAAAAGCACAATACAGACAACAAGAACTTCAACAAGACCCAACATACGACTTCTTCAAAGACGACGAACCTAATGCAGCGGAGCCAGAATAGCAGATTTACAGACTTACAGTACACACTACAAAATATAGATGGCGCCAAACATGCAATAGAAGGTAAAAGAACTACGTGGCCTTTGATTCCTCTAAATCCCCCAAGAGGATACGTAGGCAACTTAATTGTGGTAAAAATTAAGTGCAAGGCTAATAACTTTACATTTATTTTTAGTTTTATTTTAATTTAATTTTGTAATTTGTCATTTATTTATTATGGAATTTCGGGTGACTTAATTCCCAAATACCCAATGAAATGTAATTTATAATTTATAATTTTGCTTATTTTTATTTTTATTTAATATTGTAATTTGTCATTTTGTTTATTTTTATTTTAATTTAATTTTGTAATTTGTCATTTTGTTTATTTTTATTTTAATATTTTATTTACAACTACAACTTACAATACAACTATACGATTACGTCGGTCTATAGTCTATACATATACATTTATACAAGTTTAAATTATTATTTTTTATTAACAAAAAAAAAAAAAAAAAAAAAAAAAAAAAAAAAACCGGTTCAGAACCGCCGGTTCCACTGGAACCGGAACCGGAACCGGTCAAAACCGGTTCCGGTTCCGGTTCCACCCCTTCGAGGAACCGGAACCGCCGGTTCGGAACCGGAACCGGAACCGAACCGGAACCGCGCCAGGCCTAGATCCAGCTTGGTATGCCGACAGTGGTGCCACAAACCATGTCACCTCTGATCTCTCCAATCTTTCCTTACATTCTGAATATCAGGGCAATGACAGGCTTGCCGTTGGAAATGGACAACAGCTGCAGATATCTCACATCGGTAAGACCTTCATTCCATCACATACTAAAACATCTAAGTTGCTGCTATTAGACCATATCTTATGTGTGCCATCTATTGCCAAAAATTTACTTAGTATATCCAAGTTTACACAAGATAACAACTGCTGTGCTGAGTTCTTTCATGATTATTGTATTCTAAAGGACAAGGATACCAAGGAAATATTGCTTCAAGGCAAGCTTGAAAATGGACTATACAAGCTGAAATTGGGAGGAATTCTTCAGAAATCAGATGACAAACATTTGAAGAGTAGATCATTTACTGCTTATTCGGTTTCAGAAAATAAAACAGTTAGCAAATCTTGTACAAATGAGTTGAATGCTAACATTTCTTGTAATCAAGTTCACTTGAATGAAAATATGTGGCACTTGAAGTTAGGCCATCCTGCTCCTTTGATTTTAAGAAAAGTATTGTCAAGTTTACATCTGAAATTCAATAATGCTCAACTACAATTCTGTGATGCATGTAAAATGGGGAAGTTACATCAACTACCTTTCCAATCATCAAACTACAAAGCAAATCATCCTTTAGAGCTTGTCTATACAGATGTTTGAGGCCCTTCCCCGGTTCCATCAACTGAAGGATATCGTTACTATGTATTGTTTGTGGATTCTTTTTCAAGATATAGTTGGTTGTATCCCCTAAGGCTCAAATCAGAGGTATCAGATGTTTTTCTTCAGTTTAAGACACATGTTGAGCTTCAATTTAACAATAAATTGAAGTGCTTGCAGGCTGACTTGGGTGCTGAATACAAACCTTTGATTTCTCTTCTTGCCAAGCTTGGTGTCCATTTTCGAACCTCTTGTGCCTATACGCATCAGCAAAACGGAGTCCCTGAGCGAAAGCACAGACACGTGGTAGAATCAGGCCTTACATTGCTAGCTCAAGCAAATATGCCTTTGTCATTTTGGGCAGAGGCTTTTCAAACAGCTGTTCTGCTGATCAACAACCTTCCCACACCAGTTCTCCAGCTGAAATCTCCTTATGAGGTATTATTTCAGAGATTACCTAATTACAATTACTTCAAAGTGTTCGGTTGCACAGCTTTTCCCTACTTGAGGCCATACTCTCATCAGAAATTTAATTTTCACACTTCCAAGTGTGTGTTTATCGGTTATAGTTTGACACAAAAGGGTTACAAATGCTTGGATTCTTCAGGAAGAGTTTATGTGTCACGAAATGTTGTATTCAACGAGTTTGAATTTCCTTACAAAACCATTTTTCCTCCAAAAGTTTCTGCTGCAGCTCAATCTCCAAGCCTACCAACATCTGTTCTGATGAATACCTCTCCAGTACCTGTTCCATTCTCTGCTGGAGGTTCATTTTCGGAGCAAATCCCTCATCATATATCCTCTGATCCTATTATTCAAACTCAACTAGATACAACCTCAGCAGCTGTACCCTTTCACATCGATCTTTCCCAACCTTCCTTTCAATCAACCTCTACACATCCAATGATAACTAGGCTGAGATCAGGTGCTATAAAGCACAAGGCCTATACTTCGGTATGCAAATCAGAGTCACAGATTGATGTTGAGCCTCGGAATGCTGCTGAAGCTCTCACCAAACCTCAGTGGCATAAGGCTATGTTGGATGAGTACTCAACATTGATGAAGAATAATACATGGACTCTTGTCCCAGCTGTTGCCTCTGGTAACTTGGTAGGTTGCAAATGGGTTTTTCGAACCAAATACAACCCAGATGGTTCAGTCCTTAAACACAAGGCTAGGCTTGTTGCAAAGGGCTTCCATCAAACCCCTGGAATAGATTTTCAAGATACATTCAGCCCTGTTATAAAGGCTGCCACAATTCGAATAATATTTTCCTTAGCTGTAACTTTCGGTTGGGACATCCAGCAGGTAGATATCAACAACGCATTCCTCAATGGTGATCTCCAAGAGAGTGTTTTTATGGAACAACCCTCAGGCTTTGTTGATATCAATCGGCCATCATTTGTGTGTAAGCTCAATAAGGCGCTTTATGGTCTGAAACAGGCTCCACGTGCCTGGTTCTCCAAGCTGAAATCTGCCTTGCTGAGTTGGGGCTTTGTGGCCTCCATAGCTGATGTCTCTCTGTTTATTAAAAGGCATCATGGCACGGTGACGTTTCTCCTAGTCTATGTTGATGATATACTCATCACTGGTAATAATAATTCTCTTATAAGTCAGACCATCTTCACTCTCAACAAAGCCTTTGCCTTGAAGTCTTTGGGTTCTATTAGCTATTTTCTTGGCTTCGAGGCTCATCGTTCTTCAGCTGGATTGTTCCTAACACAATCTAAATACATCCTAGATCTTTTAGCAAAGACAAACATGTCGAATTGTAAGCCTTGTGCTACTCCTCTGTCAGCTGGGACCAAACTAACCAAGGTTGGCAAGCATTTTTCTGATCCTTCTGCCTATAGGAGCACGGTTGGTGCGCTGCAGTACCTAACATACACACGGCCTGATATTTCCTACAGTGTCAACAAGCTAAGCCAGTTCTTATCTGCTCCTACTGAGGACCATTGGCAGGCTTGCAAACGTCTCTTACGTTATCTGAAGGGAACAGCCCATATGGGTCTTCATTTCAAGCCAGCTGCCTCGTTAGCCATTGATGTCTTCAGCGATGCTGATTGGGCATCATGTATTGATGATCGACGGTCGACTAGTGGCTGCTGTGTTTATCTTGGAGGAAACCTTATTGCTTGGAGCTCCAAAAAGCAGAATGTGGTTGCCCGTTCCAGCTGTGAAGCTGAATACAGGGCTCTTGCTCAATCTGCTACAGAGGCTTTGTGGCTCACTTCGTTGTTTTCTGAGCTTGGTTTTCCTCTGCAGAACAGTCCCATTCTCTGGTGTGATAATCAAGGGGCTGGTTCTCTTGCTCAGAACCCCATTTTTCACGCTCGTACTAAGCACATTGAAATTGATGTGCACTTCATTCGTGAGAAAATCTCCTCTGGTGCTCTCAGAGTTCAGTATGTGCCCACAGACCATCAATGTGCTGATATCTTTACTAAATCTCTTGTTTCCTCTCGTTTTGAGTTTCTCAGGTCCAAGCTGAACCTTGTTAACTCTCCTATGTTCAGCTTGAGGGGGGATGTTAGAGTTAACAATTAATCTCCTGCTCACTTCCTCATCAACCGAGATTACACAGCTACACAGCTGCAATAAATCATTCATCAGAAGCAGGTCTTTGTCATGATGATCTGGCGTGATCATCATGATCAATCATCCTCAGCTGATCAGTTCGTTTTGGCGGGAAGAAGAATTTCTGATTTGTAACAAACTGTAACAGAATGTCCAAGTGGCAATCTGATAACAAACTCTAACAAACTCTATTTGCAAAGAGTCTGTGTGATCACACACACATCTTGCGTGCCTGTATAAATATGAGCATTTGCTCATTCTGATTAATCAATGAAAAAGAAATCAATTCAACTCACGCAAGTTTTCTCTGAAGCTTCAATGTCTTCTCTTCCTCTTCTTCTTTCTTACTATGTTCTTCAAATTCAGTTTTTAGCTTAGGCATTTCATCAAACACTTTACTTTTACAGTTCACAAAGTTGAATTAATTAGTTTTAATGAAAACAAGCTATTATCTAGGATGATAAGAGGGTGGTATTTTTTTTTTTCCTTCTTATTTATATCTACAATGTCCCAACATTTCTACTTGTATGGCGAGGTTTTTTATTTATTTATTTATATGAAATATTACAAAAATTCTGAGTTTGAAGAAGGGGGAGAGATTCAAACCCACAACCTCATGGTAAAGGTGTGAGTAGTATACCACTCAGAGGCGAAGGTAGGGAGGGGCACATAGGGGCCATGACCCCACAATCAATGAAAAAAATTGTTTTAACACTTGTGTATTAATTTAACAATATGAGCAATGCATACAAATATAACCATTGACCCCTCCCATTATTGTATTTTAATATATAAATTCCATTATTTCATCCATTTCCTAATAATAGGTTTTATTTAATTTTATTTATTACCCTATTCCAAACAATTTTATTTATTACTTCCGTCCCTAATAAAATTGTATATATATTTTTATTTCAATTAATTTATTTAAATTTTTTGGTTGCTTTTACAAGTTAATTTTGCTTAATATGCGTGATGATAAATTTAAATTATAAAAAAAGGTGAATAATTTTTATTTGACTTTATTAATGTTATAATGTCATTTTGAATATTTTTATTAATCATATTTTTGAAGCTTGTTTTTGTTTATTACTGTTAATTGTAGTTTTATTTATTTATTTATTTATTTTTTACCATTTCATTTATTATTTTAATTATATGGTATATATTACATTTGGGTTTTTAATGAAAAATAAATTTGAATATTTAATATCTATTTAGTTTACTTGATAGTTTTATTTTTAAAGAATCTTATTTACGAAACTAGTATAAAAGGACATTTTTTACCGAGAATAAAAATACAAGAGTAGGTTAATATAAACACCCAAAAAGTATCAACGAAACATAAATCCGGTCAATAAAATCCGTAACTTGGTCATTCATAATAAACATTTATAAGACTATAACCACTGTAAGAGATAATTTCAACTTCTTCTTAATATTGCTTAATCAACATATATTATAACACTTGAAAAGCTTGGTATAAGAATGAAACTTAAGCTCAACCGAAAATCAACCAATGAAACTTAATAATTAGTTTTATTCGGCCCCTCCATAACTAGAATATTTCTAGCTTCGCTCCTGATACCACTGGACCAACATCATCTTCGTCTAACCTTTGTGAGTTTGTTAGAGTTATTTTTGGTGAAATATTATAGCAGGTTAGGTTAAGGAATTTGGAATGAAAATAAAATAAAATAAAATTTCATCATGTTGCTGTGTATGAATATTTCCATGACGCTAAATCTCAAAGTTCAGAATCAAAGACCCATTTGAAGAAATTTTGCAGAAACATGTTACGTAACAAAATGAAAATTTGGACATAACAGACATGTTGGCATGTAAAAAGTTCAATTTATTAATTTTTTTTTAAAAAAATGAGGTTCAATTTCAATTTTACACATAATCCACGTTTCCGATATATATAATTCAAGGAACTATTTATGTTTTTTTGGTTTCTTGGATCATATGCACCGGAAACCAAATTAAAAAAAAAGTTACTTATATTTTTTTAAATAGGATCCTGTATATGCACCAGTTTCTATGCATATATAGACTAAACTGACATTGCATACATGTGCCCACATACAAGTTATCCAAACGAAGGGTGAGGTCTGTGATTTGCACTCTATGCTTCACATATTGATAAGCTACTATCCCACAATCAATTATAATTGTTTTTCCTAACCAATGTGGGATTCATATTTTCTCTACACAACAAGCTTACTTTGAGATTCAATTTCTCATTCACCAATCACCCATTAATCATTTTGAGAGTTTGAGTATACCAATTCGATGCTCTCATGGAGGAGAATTCGAATATACTTTGATCTTACACTTTCATGAAATCAATTATACTGAAAATGAGTGTTTATCACAAAATTTTCCAACGGTTAAAATTTACGTCTTTGTTGACGGTGATTTTTGGATTGACTCGGTCAACAATAATATGTTAATCAAAACGAATGAATAAAGAGAATAAATCAATGCATGCAGGACAGATTTTACGTGGAAAACCCTTGAATGGGAAAAAAACCACGGTGCCCCTTAAGGGCGAGAGAATTCACTATGAATTACTTATGATTTACACACTCAAATCTCTCATACAATAGCCTGATTACTCTCTCTCTAATCTCGAACCCCTTTTCGTGGGGTTTTAGGTCCTATTTATATGGGTTCCCCCTAGGGTTTCCGGTTTATCTGCCGTGTTGATAGGGGAGTCCTTATTTTGTTTGTATAAGGAGTCTAGAGTATGCAAATAACTTCTTTAGGGGTTTGTTTCCTGTTTGGACTCTTCCTTGTTTGAAGAAGATTCGTATCTCGTGTGGAATGGGATTCTATCTTTGAATCCTGTCTGGATTTGATCCCCGTGTCGACGTGGAAATATACTTAGAATTGGATTACCCCTTCCGCTGTGTCTCTTTGGCGAACACCTTCAGACTGGCGAGCGCATTTTGCCTCTTCACTGGGTAAACGGCTGCGGCGAACACTCTTTCCCTTTGAACGGGCGAACATGCCTACTAGCACTCCTTTTGACTGATTTCCTCTTGCTGACGAGTCAATAAATGACGTGTCTGTGTTTCTATTGTTTCTATGCTGACGTGTCCTTTCATCAATTTTATACATACAACAATACCCCCATAAATACTTCGAGCTAATCCAATGTAGGCTGGTCTCTTTGGTTCGGCGAGCAGTGTTTATATGATTTACTTGCGCTTCAAGGCCTTCTTTATTTTCTGAAGATTTTTTGCAGATGTTTTTTCTTTCTCTTTTTAATTTCTGCCACGTGCTCCTTTTGATATTGAGTCTTCCATGGCAAGCTTTCATTTTCAGCCACAGAATTTCAAACGGGATGTTATTGATTTGACGCGCTGCAACTGCTGTCACGCCTGCAGTAATGTCGCGTCTGTTGTGAACCCCCATGACGCCAGCATTTACTCACAGGCGGTGGTACTTTATCACAGCATTTTTCTAATTATTACTTTTTCTTGAATTTCGATTTTCCCCCTTTAAAAGGACGAAACTGTTTCCACTTCGTCTTCTTTTTTACTTCTGCTTTCCTTTATTTTTCACAAAAGGTGTTCTCTTCAGAGAAAGTCTTCAAAGCTCTCCGACTTGACGTTTCTTGATTTTCTGGTGGTTCCCCAAGATCTCAGATTTCGACGCTGCTTTAAGTTTTCTGGTGGTTTTCTTTGGAGCACGGTTTCTATTACTCATCTTCTTTCATTTATCTCTGGTGAGTGTTAATGGATTTCTCTCAACGCCATTTTCTTTTTAATCAAATGATGCAAGCCCTTGAGCTTGGTGATAAGGAGGTTGCAGATAAAATTGAGTCTTATTTACGCGATTATAACCCAGCTTCTCCTGTGCCTATTCCACTTTATACTTCTCTTAATTCCGGATCCGATGCTCCTGATTTTGTTTTTATTTCGACTTCTGACAGTGATTCTCCAGATATGGCAAAAACCCCAAACGCTGCTGGCAGTGGTCGACGAGGACCTAGAGCCCCTAGAGATTCTCTCGTTGGCGCTCAGACGGTGGTGGGCTCAGATGTTGAGGACCATCGGCGAGACGCTTTGTGTTTTGCAGCCGAACGCCCCAGTTCTTTTGACACTGAGGTAAACGTAGTCGGCGAGCAGGAGCTTAGCAAATATCGGAGAAGATATGACATTCCGAGTTCGGTTGTCCTTATTCCTTCGGGCGATCGAGCAGCATGGAATCCGCCGAGCGGCGCGGTCGCCATCTACGGGTCGATGTTCGGTTGTGGAGTGACTCTACCCCTTCAGCCGTTTATAGCCAGATTTCTGGCTGATGCTAAAATTGCTCCGGCACAGCTTTCGCCGAACAGTTACAGGATTCTGATGGCCCTGGCTGTAATGTGGAAAACAATGGGTCGACGGTCGCCAACTCCTCGTGAAATCCGTCATTTCTACGTCCTGCGGCAATCTGGCCATGGCGGCACTTACTATCTCCAGTCCACTGCTGTGGAGAATTGGATTCCCGAGGGAGTGTCCAACGCAGGACAAGTGGAGGTTTCGAGTGACAAGAAGAAGATAGGCTTTATTTGGGGTTTCCCCACTTCAAACAAGAGGTGGAAGAACAGCTGGTTCTTCGCGGGTGGCGAATGGGGAAGGAATAACCCCGCTGATACTCGCCGAAATCTGCGGGCGAGCAAGGTCCCGAGACACTTTACGTCTCCTGATGCCTGGACGAAGGCTTCGCCAGCTCTGACACCTCACGAGGTGAAGAACGTAACTGACGCTGCGGTGCTCAGTTTGATTAAGAGGGGTCAGGAGCAACTCCTCGATGAGGCCAGGATGGTCACTCTTGGTGTTTTTTCTCGTCTGTCCGGTCGGCGACGTCGCTGTGAGTTTCTCTTTACAAGCTTGTTTTTTCCTAAATCTTCTTATTGATTTTTGCCTTGGATAACGCTATGTTTTTACCTTTTAGTGAGCGAGTTTGATATCATTTGTGACGAGCAAGCCCGAGCAGTGAAGAACGCGGAAGCTGCTAGTCAAAGGCATGCTGCGGGCCTGCCTAAGGAGGGGGTTGCGCCACCCGAGGGTGATGACTCCCCGGACGTGGGAACGGGTGGCGTTCCTGACGTTGCCGATGTTGTTGTGCAACCCCAAGCTGGTGGCAGGAATGCGCCTCCTCTAGCTCCTAGCCGTAAAGGAAAGGAGAAGGTTGGGGTTCCTACGGCGAGTGCAGGTGTTGCTGTTGTTTCTGGGGCGGTTGCTCAGCCCTATGAAAGCCGGATTGGCACTTCGCCACGCACTCCGGGCTGCAAGGGGAAAGAAAAAGTTGCGACTCCTGCAGCGAGTACGGATGTTCCGGTTTTTGATGCGAACATTCCTGAGCCCCCTGAAGACCCTGCCAGTGACCTTCACCCAAGGGTTGGTCGGGGAAAACGCCATGCAGAGATTACCCCCGAGGGTGCTTCTCGTCCTTTGAAGCGGGCATCGAGGGTGGTTCAGTTTGTGGTCTCATCTGACGAGGAGGATGGGGAGCCTGTTCGCCCTGAGGCTGTCAATGTCAGTGAGCCAGGTTCTGCGATCCCTCAGGGCGCTGATCCATCCTCTCGTTCTGAGGAAGTTGGTGGTGCAGAGATTACTACCCCTTCAGCTGCACCGATCCCTGCCCCGGACAATGTTGGTCCTTCGGTGTCCCCCGCGAATATTAGAGCGAGGGATCCCGCTGTAGAGGAGAATACCCCCAGGCCCTCATCTCCTTTTGCTGCCGAGGGTAGGGACACCACTGCTCCGGCCGACATCCCCGGTCCATCCTCTGCCCCTGCTACAAACTTGGGGGGTTCTCAAGGAGGGCCATCTGTTGGCCCGACCGACCAAGGTGAAGGCTCGGGTTTTGTCTCGTTGTCGGATTTCTCTCCCACCGAGCTCCTCAATCATTTTATCAACAATGATATCTATTTTGGCGAGGGTTGGGAGAAGGTGAAGGGAAAATCATGCAACAACAAGATGGAATTTTTCTTTAATTGCCACTCATTGGTAATTTTACTGATTTCGTTTCTTCTTCTTACTTTCTCCTGCTTCGCCTCCCCCTTTTTAACTTTACTCTAAACGCAGATGATGTCGGAGATGGCAAGTGCCTATAGGCGAGCAAATGCGGCTTCGAGTGATAGCAGACGTATGCAAAAAATAATCTCTCGCTCGGCGGCTGAGAAACTGTCGGTTGAAGAATCGCATGCGCAACACATTGCTCAAATGCAGGAGCTTGCCGATGGTTATCTAGCCGCTCAGCTTACTGCCGAAGAGAAGCTTCTTGCTGCTGAAGAACAAATCAAGCAATTAAAGGAGCAGCTCGCCGATAGTCAGGATGCCCTGGTCGCTCATATGGAAGGAGAGTGTCTGGCAAATGAGGCCAAGGAGAAGGCAGAACGCGAGTCTGAAGACCTGCGGCACCAACAGGCTACTCAGGATCTTCTTATGAAGGACTTGAAGGCCATTTGGGAAGTTGAGGCCGTCGATCGCTTCAAGAGATCTCCTGCATATGATGCGCTCCTCTTCCGTGAGTTTGAGAGAGGTATGAGGCAGGCAAAGAGGTTTTTCGCTTTGAAAGACCATTCTAACGAGAAAGCCCTGAGGCGTTATGACCGAAACCTTCAGAGGCATATGGATGATGCGGTATGCTCGATAAAGAGTCAGCTAAAGCTGTGGAAAGCCCATTGCCGTTATACTCAAGTAGAGCCCCTTCCCATGCACCTGGAGATCCCCACAAAGCGTGCTAGTAGCACTTACTATTCAGGCCAGAAAGGGAGCCTTACTGGGTCTGGTGCTGAACCTGACCTGGGTCCTGTGGCTGGTCGGGACTATGCATCCTTTATGCCTGAAGGGGACGAGGATGTTGTCTGGCCATCAGAGGATGAGGCGAGTGAGGAAGAGGAGGATGATGATGGGGGCTTTCCATCGGCGAGCGCTTGATCATGTGTATTTTTTATTTTTGTTTCTTTTGTAAATATTTTGACAAGTAAATAAAATACTACTTTTTCTTGCGATGCGTTTCTTTTCTGTTCGCCGTTTTAATGCTATGTGTTTATGTTCAGCTGCCCTTGCTGAGTTTTTGGCGTGAGCTCTAAAGCCTTTTTATCACTTAGCTTTATAATTGCTAGTTTTTCATTTTTTACCAAGTGTTTGTCAGGACGTGTCCGACCATACACCAGGTTTTACGCGAGCAAACTGTTGGGACGTCTCCCGCTTTTGCTCACTTTTTTGAATGCTAGTTTCGCTTTACCCCCGGCGTTTTTGGTTTTCAGGGATCTTCCCGAGCACTGTTAGCTGAACGCCTTGTACAGTTTCTTTTAGGGGTTTTATGCCTTTATTAATGGCGACTGCCTTTTTATGTGACATTTTTTTTTTTTTCTAGGTCAGGCTACCTTGTGGCATCTCTGCCTTAAGCCTGCTGTAATACGGGGTATTCTCCCGATTTTCTTGGTTGTTCGCCGGACTTAGGTAGCCTAATTTTATACCTTGGGCGGTCTGTTCGTCAAGGCTGATCTGTGATTTCAACGATGATAGGCTTCTTAGTAATAAATTACTCTTTATTGATTATTTCCCGTAAACTCTAATGTTAAAAAACAAGAGAAACTTCTTAAAAAGAGGAATCTAAAGAAACAAAAGCATAATAAAAGGTCTTCTTTAAACTGGAGCATCAGGGGTAGTAGATCTTCAGGTACTGAGCATTGCATGGTCGGGGTAGCTCGCCGGCTCCTCTCTTTGCTATGTGATACGCTCCATGGCCTGCTATACCTGTGATGTGATATGGTCCCTCCCACTTGTCTGCGAGTGATCCTGCAGTTCTATCCTTGGTTCCGGGCGTCACTCTTTTTAGAACCAGGTCCCCTAGCGCGAATCTTCTGATTTTCACATGCGAGTTGTAATATCTCGCTGCTCTCTGCTGGTAGGCGGCATTCCTTATTTGGGCGTGTTCCCTTCTTTCTTCTAGTTCATCTAAGTCGTACTTTAGCATGTCAACATTCAGCTCTGGCTGAAATAACTGTGTTCTTGGCGAAGAGAACGCTGTTTCAACTGGAATGACTGCCTCAGTTCCGAAGGCCATAGAGTAGGGTGTTTCCCCAGTGGAGTTTCTTTCCGTTGTCCGATATGCCCATAACACCTGTGGTAGCTTCTCTGCTCAGTTTCCCTTCTTGACAGCCAGTTTGGCTTTCAGGTTATGCTTGATGATTTTATTCACCGCCTCAGTTTGCCCGTTTGTCTGTGGGTGAGCCGGGGAAGCATAGTAATTGTTGATCCCATATTTCTTGCACAAGTCCCTGAATTTTTTGTTATCGAACTGTGTCCCATTGTCAGTGATGATGGTGTTTGGTATTCCGAACCTGTATAGAATGTTTTTCTTCACAAAGCTGGTTGTATTTGCTTCTGTGATGTGTACCAGTGATTCGGCCTCTACCCATTTGGTGAAATAATCCACTGCTACGATGGCATGTTTCGCCCCACCTGGCGCTGTGGGCATTGGGCCGATCAAATCAATCCCCCACATGGCGAACGGCCATGGGGAGGTGATGCTCTGCAAGCGCTCAGGTGGCTGGCGAATGTTGTTCGCGATCTTTTGACATGCCTCACATCTGGTCGCTATTCTTTTTGCATCGGCGAACATAGTCGGCCAGTAGAATCCTTGTCTTAGTGCTTTATGGGCCAAGCTAATGCTTCCAGCGTGATTCCTACAGCTTCCGCTGTGTATGCTTTTTAGGATTCCTTCTGCCTCTTCCGGCCCGACACATCTTTGCAATGTTCTCGAGAATCCTCTCCTATATAATTCACCGTTGAGGACCGAATATCTTGTTGCTCTGTATCTCAGCCGCTTGGCTTCTAACGAGTCACTTGGGAGGGTGTCATTGATCAGGTACTCTCTGATTGGGGTCATCCAGTTGGTTGATACTCCCATGATGACCCCTACTTCGATCTGCTCGGCTGTGCTGGGTCGAAGCAGATGTGCCATAGGGATTGTCCGAGGCCAGATATTGATCGTGGCAGACGCCAGTTTGGCCAAAACGTCTGCCTGTTCGTTTTTTTCTCTTGGGATCTGCACAATCCTATATTCTTTGAATCGCCTCAACAGTTCCTTTGCTAGTCTGAGGTAGGCAACCATGTTGTCATCCCTTGCTTGGTATTCATCGAGCACTTGGTTGACAATGACTTGAGAGTCGCTAAACACCTCAATCTCGTCAGCCCCTAAGGCCGTACATACTTTCAGTCCTGCTATCAGCGCTTCGTACTCGGCTTGGTTGTTGGTGGCTTTGAAGTCAAACCGCAAGGCACATTCTACAGAATCTCCTTCCGGGGTGGTGACCACTATCCCTGCCCCACTGCCATGCGTGTTTGACGAGCCGTCGACCCAAAGTTTCCAGCGAAAGTCTTTTCTTGCTTGATCTATCATCATCTTCGCCACTTCAGTGCCTGGCTCGGTAAATTCTGCTACAAAGTCTGCTACTGCTTGGCCTTTGATTGCTGTTCTTGGGATAAATTCTATGTCGAATTCGCTTAGCTCAATAGCCCATTTTGTGAGTCTGCCCGACACCTCTGGTTTTTGCAATATCATTCTCAATGGACAGTTGGTGTATACTCCCACCTTGTGTGCTTGGAAGTATGGCCTCAACTTCCTCGCTGCTGTTACCAGTGCGAGCGCCATTTTCTCGGCTGATGAATATCTCGTTTCGGCTAGTAGTAATGCTTTGCTTGTGTAATACACCGGCTTCTGTATCCCATTCTCCTGTCTTATTAATACGGAACTGGTGGCCGCCTCTGTGACTGACAGGTACATGTACAGCACCTCCCCTGTGATGGGTTTTGACAGCAATGGTGCTCGGCCGAGGTATTCCTTCAAAGCGACAAAGGCCTGTTCGCAGTCCTTGTTCCATTCTATCCCCTTGCCCTTCTTGAGCGCTTTGAAGAAGGGTAAGCACCGGTCTGTCGACTTTGCGATGAACCTGTTCAGCGATGCCAGGCATCCTGTAAGTTTCTGGACATCCTTCAAGTTCTTTGGGGAGACCATGTTGGCTAGTGCCTTGATCTTGTCAGGGTTTACTTCTATTCCTCTTTGATGTACCTGATACCCGAGAAACTTACCAGATGGCACGCCGAACACGCACTTTGATGGGTTCAGTTTCATCCCGAACTTGGCTAGCACATCAAAGGTTTCTCTTAAGTCGTCTACATGTCCCTCGGCTCTGACGCTCTTGGTTAACATGTCATCGACGTACACTTCCATATTCCTTCCTATTTGGTTAGCGAACATCTTGTTGACAAGCCGCTGATATGTTGCTCCAGCGTTCTTCAGGCCGAATGGCATGACAGTGTAGCAGTACAATCCTTGGTCCGTGGTGAATGCTGTCTTATCTTCATCCGGTTCATGCATCTTGATTTGGTTATATCCTGAGTACGCATCCATGAAGCTTAACAGCTCATGCCCGGCTGTTGCATCTACCAGCTGGTCAATTCTTGGCAAGGGGAAACTATCCTTTGGGCAGGCTTTGTTGAGATCGGTGAAGTCTACGCACATCCTCCACTGATTGTTTTTCTTCTTTACGAGCACAACGTTTGCTACCCACTCAGGATATTTGACTTCTCTGATCGATCCTGCCGCGAGCAGCTTGGATATTTCTTCCCTTATTGCTGCACTCCTCTCTGGGTTGAAACTTCTCCTTTTCTGTATTACCGGCTTGCAGTCTTTGCTCACTGCTAGATGGTGGGTGGTTACTTTTGCGTCGATCCCCGGCATATCTTCGTGGCCCCAGGCAAAGATCTCCTTGTACTCCCTCAAAAGATTCACCACGCCTGTCTTGACCTGCTTCGTCATGCTCGCCCCAACTTTGACCGTCTTACTAGGTTCTTTTTCATCTAGGATGACAGTTTCTGTTGGTTCTTCTTTTTCTCTATTGGTCTCATCTCTCGGGTCTAGCTCAAACGTTTCAGGGTTCTCCTCCTTCGTCTCCTGGTCGAGTTGAAACACGCTTAAAGCTTCTGCTCCAGTTCGGTCTTTGAAAATTGACAGATTGGCCCGGCGAGCCATTTCTTGCGACCCTTTAAGTTCCCCAATCCCGAACTCTGTTGGGAACTTTACTTTTAGCGCATGAGTGGACGTGACTGCCCGTGCCTTGTTCAAAAAGGGTCGGCCGAGCAAAGCATTGTATGGCCAGTTATGAATATCAACCACCACGAAATCCAGGAGGATGGTTCGTCGACAAGGCGCTGTCCCAAATCTCACAGGCAGTTTTACCGTCCCCAAAGATCTTACCTCTGCTCCTCCGAAGCCTTTTAGAGGCACATGGAATGGTTCCAAGTCTTTCCTGTCTAGCCGAAGTTCGTCATACACTCTAGCGCTCAAAATGTCAGCAGAGCTTCCGTTGTCTATCATTACTCGGAGGACATCCCGGTGGGCTATTTGTACCCCCACAACTATCGCATCATTGGGTTTGGCATCAATTCCCTCTGAATCCTCGGTCGTAAAAGTTATCGGGTCATGGCCCTCCCTTGGTTTTTTGTGACTTCTCTGCACAGAGTTTACCTCAAAGTCCCTGTTTTCGTACATTGCTTCCCTGACTTCTGACATCCTTTCTCTATTGCTCCTACCAGTGTGAGGTCCTCCAAAGATCGTATTGATAGCTGCGCTTGGGCTGTCTTTCCTCGGGCTTCTTCCTTCCTGTCTGCCTCCTCGATGGCTACCCTGGCGACCCGTGCTTTGGTCCCCCTTTAGTGTGAAATCTTTAAGGTGCCCTTCTCTGATCAAACTTTCGATGTGATCCCGCAATTGAAAGCACTTAGAGGTGTCGTGCCCATGGTCTTTATGAAATCGGCAGTATTTCGTCATATCTCTTCGGGCATTAGCTGACTGTTGTCGAGGGTACTTGGCGAGCCCTTTGTCCTCTACTACAGACAGTATATCCTCCTGCTCGCCATTTAGGGGAGTGTAATTACTGTACCTTCCTCGGAACCTACTGGTTCTGTTACTACCTCGGCTTTCTTGGGGTTTGCTTCTCCGGCCCTTTTCTTCTTTTTGGTGGTCGCGAGACTGACCCTTTGTTCTCTCATCCTTGGTTTCTGACCTTGCGTCTGGCTTGTGACCATGGACGTAACTACCCCCTTGGGCAACTTCTTCTTCTTCTGCTAATGCATAATCTCCAGCTATGTCCATCATCTCCTCGTATGTTTTGGGTCGGTCTCTCCGTAGGTCAAAAGACAAACGTCCGCTTTGCAACCCATTGGTGAAGGCTGCTATGACAGCTACATCGCTCGCGTCTTCTATTTGAGCGACTTCCTTTCCAAACCTGGCTAAATACTTCTTTAGTGACTCGTTACTTTCTTGTTTCAGGTTCGACAAATGAGCCAGCGACTTCCTCCTTTGCACACTCCCCATGAATTGCCTTATGAATGCCTTGCTGAAACTGGAGAAATTGCTAATGCTCCTGGCTGGCAGGCGCCCAAACCATCGAGAGGCGAGATCGCCGAAAGTTTACGGGAATGTTAGGCACAAGAGGCCATCATTGGATGCGTACTGGGCCATGACATTGCGAAATCTTCGGACATGTTCCTTTGGATCCCTGTTCTCCTTATACTGTTCGATGGTTGGCATCCTAAATCTTTCGGGGAACCGGGTATGAGCGATATGATCAACAAACGGATTGTCCGATTCATCATCTGAAGATATATTGTGCCTGTACCGCTTAGCCATTGCTGAGACCTTCTTTGAGAGTTGTTGAAGGGTAACGCTTCGATGACCGGTTGGTTCCCCCTCTTGGTCGAGCCTGCTTTTGACTATCACCCCTCGATAATCGTCTTCCCTGCTACCTGTACTTCTGTTACCTCCTAAGTCATCGGTACTCTCGGACCTCTGCTGCCGCGCCCTCTTTGATCGCAACCCTCTTCTCGGCTGGGGACTCCTGTCTTCTAACGAGACCGACCGCCGCCTCCTGCGGGTTCTATTAATCCTGTCATCGGCAGGTCCCATATGTGTTCGCCCATGATATCGTTTTTCTGGAAGATCATCGTCCAGAAGATCCCCTCCTTCTAGCGCCAATTGTTGACGGTGATTTTTGGATTGACTCGGTCAACAATAATATGTTAATCAAAACGAATGAATAAAGAGAATAAATCAATGCATGCAGGACAGATTTTACGTGGAAAACCCTTGAATGGGAAAAAAACCACGGTGCCCCTTAAGGGCGAGAGAATTCACTATGAATTACTTATGATTTACACACTCAAATCTCTCATACAATAGCCTGATTACTCTCTCTCTAATCTCGAACCCCTTTTCGTGGGGTTTTAGGTCCTATTTATATGGGTTCCCCCTAGGGTTTCCGGCTTATCTGCCGTGTTGATAGGGGAGTCCTTATTTTGTTTGTATAAGGAGTCTAGAGTATGCAAATAACTTCTTTAGGGGTTTGTTTCCTGTTTGGACTCTTCCTTGTTTGAAGAAGATTCGTATCTCGTGTGGAATGGGATTCTATCTTTGAATCCTGTCTGGATTTGATCCCCGTGTCGACGTGGAAATATACTTAGAATTGGATTACCCCTTCCGCTGTGTCTCTTTGGCGAACACCTTCAGACTGGCGAGCGCATTTTGCCTCTTCACTGGGTAAACGGCTGCGGCGAACACTCTTTCCCTTTGAACGGGCGAACATGCCTACTAGCACTCCTTTTGACTGATTTCCTCTTGCTGACGAGTCAATAAATGACGTGTCTGTGTTTCTATTGTTTCTATGCTGACGTGTCCTTTCATCAATTTTATACATACAACAGTCTTAAAATTCAATCAATTCAATCAAATGTGATTTGATTAATTTGTCTCAACCATGTTTTGGGTATTGAGCATGTCGACCCGGCCCCGATCCGTAACTATCCCTAATCGTCACTCAGCTACTTTTGTCCCTATCTGATTAATTGTCCTTCCATTCAACTTTCCACAAAGTTGACTCAGATATTTATGTGTCTTTCTCACTCCACTCCAAGTTTCAAAGACTACTAAATTTGGTAGACCATTCTTTTTGACTTGCGTAAACGTGTCTCATTTGCCATCTAAAGTAGGAAAATGCTAGAGCCACTCGTAGATATGCGCATTTGGGGAATGATGATAGATATAGGTTCTCCC